>JAVIAB010000049.1:32183859-32263460 GCA_032433765.1 Megaustenia siamemsis
CCTGAAACATTCTGAGTTAAGCCGCTAAGGGACGTAATTAATAGACTCACCGACGCCGGGACATCTTTATGTTCAGCGGTGGTAAACGCTTTGCGTTCTCTCTGACTTGGAGATCAAAGAATCTGGCGTGGTCGAAGACCAACGTAATCTTTAGTTGTGAGAGAACGAAGTTTAGGAAGATTGACAGGTGTCGACAGGACTCCTAAAGCAATAAGACTATGGACATAATTAAAAGGCGGAGTTAAAGAAATGGTGACTGGAGGCGGACGAAGGATAAACCGTGTATAGACTAGATTCCCATGATCCTTAGTCAGGTGGGAGTGGTTAAGATGGACACAAAAAGACCCGGAGAAGACTTAGACGGATACACTTACACTTAGAGGGAGATTCTAGACTCGGCACTTGGAGGAAGATACACTTGGGACCCACGAAGCGGAAGGGTACACATCAGTGAGGATGTAGTAGAAGAGACTAGATATCTGCCTCAAGGCAGATGATAGGATTAGGAGATAGAAAACTTAGATCTTAGCTTAACTTACACTTAGACTTAGACTCCAGACTCAGCACTTACAGACGGTTAACCTTTTTCGCCCACGAAGCCAGAGGAGGACAGATGCTAGACAGAAATAGTAGACGAGAGCAAATGAGATTAGATACCTGCCTCAAGGCAGAAGATAGAATGGAGATTCAGGCAGATTAAAACGGTCGTCTTTTTGCTTCTCCTTCCACCCAGGCAGCTCGCGGGTGGAAACCAGTCAGGTGAACAGGAGAGAGTAGTGAACCTGCCTGAAGTTAGAGTAGAGAAATCAAGAGTTTGACTAATAAAGTTCGCACATAGATTTTTGTGGTTTAGGTTTAGAAGTAAGACCTCAAGGTCTATAAGATTGAGAGTTAACTTGTATACGATCACGAGCGTTACTTGTGAATATACATCGCCGATAGGCTCAACACAGTAACAATAAAGGAACATTTCGATTATAAGAGGACAGTATAGTTTGTTCATTGTACGGAACCAGTGTTAACTGTTGTTAAAGTTTTGAAGTGGATGTCAACAATAAAGACTATATTATATTTGTTCGAAAACTATGATGAGTTATCTGTGTCTCTGTGTGTATATATATATATATATATATATATATATATATATATATATATATATATATATATATATATGTTATGTTATGTTATGTTATGTTATGTTATGTTATGTTATGTTATGAAAGTTGTAAGATAGAAAGTACCAATAGCAAGATATGAATGAACAAATAACAAGATAGTCAACAAGTCACAGAAGATAAAAGTACAGACGATAGATCAAGAAGATAACGAAACACCAGAAGCCTGCAACAAGGCAAGAGCAGCAGGAATCGGCTCCCTCGATGAGATAGAGTTGCTTGCACAGAACAGAGGCAAATGGCGAGATTTGATAAAATATCTTTACAAGGATTGAAAACTGCTAGAATAAAAATTTAGATAAGAGAAATACGGGCCGGCTACGGCTCGAAAGGTCAATAGATAGATAGAACATATGGTTACATTTCATGGACCATCTCGCAAACAGCAAGGAAGGAAGTGCTAAAGAAAATAGAATAACTCGGGGAGCGAAAAAAAGCAATGAAGACAACACCAAAATATTGAAAAGAGCGGACTCATAAACAACATCTGACAGAGGAAATTAAAATATTAAGGCTACCTCAAAAGTCAAAGAGACCTGGGAAGTACAATAATGGGGAGAAGGGGGGGGGGGGGGTAGGCATGGTACATTGTTGACTAGACAGGGCCGAATGTGGTTCCAAGACATGAAAGCTTTCTTAAAGCGCATACCAGATGAAGTGGGAGATCTGGCTAGTGACAGAGATTCTATCAGACGAGCTGTGGTTAATGCAGCGTTCTGTGGGAGATTTGACAGCAGACAGAGATTGTTTCAGACGGGCTGTGGTGAATGCGTCGTTCTATGGGAGATTTGACAGGAGACATAAATTCTTTGAGACGGGCTGTGGTGAATGCAACGATCTGTGGGAGATTTGACAGGAGACATAAATTCTTTGAGACGGGCTGTGGTGAATGCAACGATCTGTGGGAGATTTGACAGGAGACATAAATTCTTTCAGACAGGTTGTGGTAAATGCAACGTTCTGTGGGAGATCTGACTAGAGACAAGAGATTCGTTCAGACTGGCTGTGGTTAATGCAACGTTCTGTGGGAGATCTGACTAGAGACAAGAGATTCGTTCAGACTGGCTGTGGTTAATGCAATGTTCCTTGGGAGATCTGGCTAGAGACATGAGATTCGTTCAGATTGGCTGTGGTTAATGCAACGTTCCTTGGGAGATCTGGCTAGAGACAGAGATTCGTTCAGACCGTTTGTGGTGAGAGCAACGTTCTGTTGGAGATCTGGCTAGAGACAAGAGATTCGTTGAGACAGGCTGTGGTGAGAGCAACGTTCTGTGGGAGATCTGGCTAGAGACAAGAGATTCGTTCAGACCGGCTGTGGTGAATGCAACATGCTATAAAGAACACGCAGCCTAATAGGAAACTATCTATTCACCCGGTCAAGTACAAACGTTTCTTTTCTCGTGCATGGTTTAACTACCAACCCCTCTCCCTCCACCCCCTCCCATCACCAATGATATGCATTTTTTTTCTTCTTTCCGACATTTTGCCCGAAGCAGCAGCGTGCAGGCTACCGAGTTTAGTTTCCGGCAAACCACGTGATCTCTCTGACCAACCCCGCACATCGATGAGTAAGGAACGTAAATATTTGACCAAATCAATTCTCCGGTCTCCATACCACTTCTCCCTTCTGAAAAAAAAACCCACAAACTCATACAAAAACACATACACACACAGTCTACCGTTAGAGATTGGAATACACTTAAGGGCCATTATAAGTCGGTCATGAAAATAGATTTAATCAAGTAAAATTGTAAACACACACACACACACACACGTGCAAAATCTCGGCTAGAGTGTCGAAGATTCTGTTTAAGAGATGTCGTTGCAACGTGCCTGGTCAGTCGTAAATGTCCCTCGAGTTGTCAAGAAAGCCCTCGTCATAGGGCTCGCTGGATGATAAAAGCAAATATTGAGTCCGCATTAACTCCGAGCAGTGACTGAACAAACTGCTCTCAACACGAGTCGCAAGTGCACGTGAAGGGCACTCCAGGACAACTTAATAATGTATCACTACGTTCTCAAACAGTGGTTCTCACGCCGTTTTGAACAGTCCCCATCATCATCATCATTGAGTGCCATCTCCGCATCGAAGGTTGGCTACCATGGAGCACCATTCTGCTCTTACCCTTGCTTTGATGGTACAGGTTGTCATAGGCTGGTTTGTCCATCTTTTGATGTTACTCGTCCATGTTAGTGTTGGTCAGCATTTGCCTCTTTTACCTTCTATTTTCCCCTTCAGAATATTACTTTTAGTAGGCTGTTGTGTCTTTTAACATGGCCCAAAATTTCATTTGTCTTGTTTGAATTGTGTTTAGTAGTTCTCTTTTCAGTTTTAGTTGTTTTAAAACTTCATCGTTTGTTTTCTTTTCCTTCCATCCAATTCTACTTATTCTTCTATATATCCACATTTCAAAGGCTTCAATTCTCTGTTCTGTTTTCTTGTTTAATGTCCATGTTTTTGCACCATATAGGAATGTTGAGAAAACATAACATTTTGCTATTCTTAGTTTTAGTCCTGGTGTTATTTGTTTTGATGTTAGTATATTTTTCATGGCATTAAAATTCCTTTTTGCCATTCCCATTCTTTTGTTTATTTCAGTTGTACATTTTCCACACTGGTTATAGTATGTCCAAGGTAGTTGTAGCTCTGAACTGTCTCCAGGTCTATTCCATCACTGGTTATAGTATGTCCAAGGTAGTTGTAGCTCTGGACTGTCTCCAGGTCTATTCCATCACTGGTTATAGCATCTCCAAGGTAGTTGTAGCTCTGAACTGTCTCCAGGTCTATTCCTTCAACTTAAAAGTCCCCATAACTTACCCATAAACTCATCGTTCTCAATTTCTTTTTTCAATAATTTCAATCTTCCAAACTCCTTGCTGTCACCAGATTTGTTTAAAATGTATAGAGAGGTTATTGCAATATCCATAAAGGGCATGCCTGGAATAACAATTGGAGGTTATAATATAAATAATCTAAGGTATGCTGATGATACAGTCTTAATCGGTAAGAGTGAAAATGAGTTACAAGAAATGTTCAACATTATAGTGAAGGAAAGCAAAAATAAAGGACTCAACAATAATAGCAGAAAGGTGGAAGTAATATTAGCAACAAAGAAAAGGACATCACCGCAATACACAATAAAGACAAGTGGAACAATATTAAAACAGGTAAATGAATTAAAATATCTGGGAACTTTGTTAACCTCAGATGGTAGATGTACAACAGAGGTGAGATGTAGAATGGCTCAGGCAAAAGCAGCTTTCCAAAAAAATGAGGAAGATACTGTGCAATCTATTTTTGACAATAGAGACACGAGAGAGTTCTTAAATGTTATTAGAGCCAGTCTTAATATATGGACGTGAATCTTGGAAAATAGGACAACAGACAAAAAAAACTACTGGAGTCTGTAGAAATGTGGTTTTACAGAAGAATGTTGAGAGTACCATGGACAGCTAAGAAGAGTAATGAAAATATTCTGAAGAAGGAGAAAGCAAAATGAGACCTAATTTTCAATATTAGGAAGAAACAATCATCATTTTTTGGCCATGTAATGAGACGAGAACAACTGGAATATATTGTAACAACTGGGAAAATTGAGGGACGAAGAGATAGAGGGAAGCAAAGAGAGAAGATACCAGACAGCTTAAGAGAATGGTTTGGCAGAAGGTCAACAACAGAAATGATAAATAACTGTCACGGTCGAAAGTTGTGGAGAGACATGACCACCTACGCCAGCAGGCATGACACTTGACGATGAAACCCCTTAAGCTAAACTTTACCTATGTTGAACTAGCTCCAATGAATTCTTCTTTCCCAACTGATTCCAACAACTCAACGTTAAATCAATAAATGCTTGCCCACTCAAGCTCATGCTTTCCCCCTTCATTCTCACCAATCCTTTATTTACATAAACTCATTCTACCAATCATTTATTTACATAAACTCATTCTACCAATCATTTATTTACATAAACTCATTCTTCCAATCATTTATTAACATAAACTCATTCTTCCAATCATTTATTAACATAAACTCATTCTCACCAATCCCTTATTTACATAAACTCATTTTCATCAATCCCTTATTAACATAAACTCAATTTCATCAATCCCTTATTAACATAAACTCATTTTTACATATCCCTTATTAACATAAACTCATTTTTACATATCCCTTATTAACATAAACTCATTTTTACCTATCCCTTATTAACATAATCTCATTTTCATCAATCCCTTATTAACATAAGCTCATTTTTACCTATCCTTTATTTACATTCTCACAGATCCCTTATTTACATAAACTTAAACATTACATTTTTTATGATTGCATCCTATCACCAAGCTTGTTCAATCTATACACTGAGCAAATCTTTAAAAACATCTCAGAGATGCCAGGCCTAAACATTAATGGGAAGATAATCAATAACCTAAGATATGATGATGATACTGTACTACTAGCAGAAAATCCTAAAGATCTACAACAATTACTTAATGTAATAAATCATCATCATCAAGTACCGGGCCTGCTGGCGTAGGTGATCATGTCTCTTCTCTATGAATATCAAAATGACTAAAACTATGATCATAAACAAAGAAAATACTCAAAACCTACAAGTGGATATTACATTCTTAATGATTGCATCCTATCACCAAGCCTGTTCAATCTATACACTGAGCAAATCTTTAAAAACATCATAGAGATGCCAGGCCTAAACATTAATGGAAAGATAATCAATCTCAACATTCTTCTGTAAAACCACATTTCTACAAACTCCAGTGATTTTCCTGTCTGTTGTCCTATTGTCCATGATTCACATCCATATGAAATGAATATGACAAGCAAAAAATATGGATTAGATATGAATATCAAAATGACTAAAACTATTATCATAAACAAAGAAAATACTCAAAACCTACAAGTGGATATTACATTTTTAATGATTGCATCCTATCACCAAGCTTGTTCAATCTATACACTGAGCAAATCTTTAAAAACATCTCAGAGATGCCAGGCCTAAACATTAATGGAAAGATAATCAATAACCTAACATATGATGATGATACTGTACTACTAGCAGAAAATCATAAAGATCTACAACAATTACTTAATGTAATAAATCATCATCATCAAGTACCGGGCCTGCTGGCGTAGGTGATCATGTCTCTTCACAACTTTCGATCTCGACAGTTATTTATCATTTCTGTTGTTGACCTTCTGCCAAGACATTCTCTTAAGCTGTCTGGTATCTTTCCTCTTTGCCTCCCTCTATCTCTTCGTCCCTCAATTTTCCCAGTTGTTACAATATATTCCAGCTGTTCCCTTCTCATTACATGGCCAAAAAAAATGATGATTGTTTCTTCCTAATATTGGAAATTAGCTCTCGTTTTGCTTTGGCCTCTTTCATAACGTTTTCATTACTCTTCTTAGCTGTCAATGGTATTCTCAACATTCTTCTGTAAAACCACATTTCTACAAACTCCAGTGATTTTCCTGTCTGTTGTCCTATTGTCCATGATTCACATCCATATGAAATGAATATGTCAAGCAAAAAATATGGATTAGATATGAATATCAAAATGACTAAAACTATGATCATAAACAAAGAAAATACTCAAAACCTACAAGTGGATATCAAAGTTGAAGGAATAGACCTGGAGACAGAGAGACACATTTCCCTCTCCTATCACAATCTCATCTCTTATCCATCTGCTCACTTCTCCTTCACTTACCAGTCCTTATCATCCTAGATGTAGCAGCATTTATCTGTGCCTCATTGTTTGTTGTCGTTGTCCTCGTTCTCTGAAGAAGGTAGCATGTTGGCCGAAACGTTAGTATTTTGTTGTGTTCCTATTTTTATTAAGCTGTCACCATACCTTATAGGCACTGGAGTCTGTAGAAATGTGGTTTTACAGAAGAATGTTGAGAATACCATGGGCAGCTAAGAAGAGTAATGAAAATGTTCTAAAAGAGGCCAAAGCAAAAAGAGAGCTAATTTCCAATATTAGGAAGAAACAATCATCATTTTTTGGCCATGTAATGAGAAGGGAACAACTGGAATATATTGTAATAACTGGGAAAATTGAGGGACGAAGATATAGAGAGAAGCAAAGAGAAAAAATACCAGACAGCTTAAGAGAATGGCTTGGCAGAAGGTCAACAACAGAAATGATAAATAACTATTGAGATTTAAAGTTGTGGAGAGACATGATCACCTACGCCAGCAGGCCCGGTATTTGATGATGATGATGATGATACCTTATAGGAGTGTACACTACACCCCACTACTGACTCCTTGCTACCAGCTTTACCGCAGCTCTTCAATTATGTGTCTGTTACCTTATCATTACATGACCTTTATCTGAAAAACGCTCAGGATTTAGTCCGTCTCCTCTAAGACTAGACACTATTCTCAAATACTCTCATCTCAGACATCATTGAAAATGGAAGACTGTTATCAGTCACGAATAGAAGCGGTTATTTACCGAGCGTGTGGCGAGGGTTATAATCTTGGCGGTGCCGTGATCTCCAGGCTTTGTATTTTCTTTTTCCTTTTAAGTTCCACGACAAACGTACGGAATTATCCCTCACAGTGATCGCGGCGTCTGTTTTTGGGTAACCCGCAAAATAATTGCAAATTTCTTGTGTGAACGTTGCGCACGTTTAAAAAGCTATTTTTTTCACTTTGAGATGACAATTTTTAAAATCACTTTTACTTGTTTTCTTTCTTTCTTTCTTTTTTATCATCATCATCATCATCATGACCTTTCTTTCTTTTTTTCTTTCTTTCTTTCTTTTTTATCATCGTCATCATGATCTTTCTTTCTTTCTTTTTTTCTTTCTTATCATCATCATCATGACCTTTCTTTCTTTCTTACCATCATCATCATGGATTATCTTTCTTTCTTTCTTTCTTATCATCATCATCATGACCTTTCTTTCTTTCTTTCTTTCTTATCATCACCATCATGACCTTTCTTTCTTTCTTTTTTTGTTTGTTTGTTTGTTTCTTTCTTTCTTATCATCATCATCATGACCTTTCTTTCTTTTTTCTTTCTTATCCTCATCATCATGACCTTTCTTTCTTTCTTAACATCATCATCATAGCTTTTCTTTCTTTCTTTCTTCCTTATCATCATCATCATCATGACCTTTCTTTCTTTCTTTTGTTTGTTTGTTTGTTTCTTTCTTATCATCATCATCATGACCTTTCTTTCTTTCTTTCTTTCTTATCATCATCGTCATGACCTTTCTTTCTTTCTTATTTTGTTTGTTTGTTTGTTTCTTTCTTTCTTATCATAGTCATCATGACCTTTCTTTCTTTCTTATCATCATCATCATGGCTTATCTTTCTTTCTTTCTTTCTTATCATCACCATCATGACCTTTCTTTCTTTCTTTCTTTCTTATCATCACCATCATGACCTTTCTTTCTTTCTTTCTTATCATCACCATCATGACCTTTCTTTCTTTCTTTCTTATCATCACCATCATGACCTTTCTTTCTTTCTTTCTTATCATCACCATCATGACCTTTCTTTCTTTCTTTCTTTCTTTCTTTCTTATCATCACCATCATGACCTTTCTTTCTTTCTTTCTTATCATCACCATCATGACCTTTCTTTCTTTCTTTCTTTCTTATCATCATCATCATCATGGCTTATCTTTCTTTCTTTCTTTCTTTCTTTCTTATCATCATCATCATGGCTTATCTTTCTTTCTTTCTTTCTTATCATCACCATCATGACCTTTCTTTCTTTCTTTCTTTCTTATCATCACCATCATGACCTTTCTTTCTTCTTCCTTTCGTCTTCTTCTCTTTTATTCCTCTTCTTCTTCATCTACCTCTTGTGACCCTCTGGATGTCGTTAAAGATACAAAGCTCCAGTTCTTTTGGTCAGCCGCCTCAGATATCATCATTAGATTTTGGTAAAGTTGTCCATAATGTTCTCACTGAATCTTACATTGGGTCTTCGCGAATCGATGTCCCTCTGATAACGTTGTACACACAAAGATCAAGGTAAACCTCAGATGGTAGATGTACAATAGAGGTGAGATGGTGGATGTACAACAGAGATGAGATGGTAGATGTACAACAGAGGTGAGATGGTAGGTATACAACAGAGGTGAGATGGTAGGTATACAACAGAGGTGAGATGGTAGGTATACAACAGAGGTGAGATGGTAGGTATACAACAGAGGTGAGATGGTAGGTATACAACAGAGGTGAGATGGTAGGTATACAACAGAGGTAAGATGGTAGGTATACAACAGAGGTGAGATGGTAGGTATACAACAGAGGTGAGATGGTAGGTATACAACAGAGGTGAGATGGTAGGTATACAACAGAGGTAAGATGGTAGGTATACAACAGAGGTGAGATGGTAGGTATACAACAGAGGTAAGATGGTAGGTATACAACAGAGGTGAGATGGTAGGTATACAACAGAGGTGAGATGGTAGGTATACAACAGAGGTGAGATGGTAGGTATACAACAGAGGTGAGATGGTAGGTATACAACAGAGGTGAGATGGTAGGTATACAACAGAGGTGAGATGGTAGGTATACAACAGAGGTGAGATGGTAGGTATACAACAGAGGTGAGATGGTAGGTATACAACAGAGGTGAGATGGTAGGTATACAACAGAGGTGAGATGGTAGGTATACAACAGAGGTGAGATGGTAGGTATACAACAGAGGTGAGATGGTAGGTATACAACAGAGGTGAGATGGTAGGTATACAACAGAGATGAGATGGTAGGTATACAACAGAGGTAAGATGGTAGATGTACAATAGAGGTGAGATGGTAGGTATACAACAGAGGTGAGATGGTAGGTATACAACAGAGGTGAGATGGTAGGTATACAACAGAGGTGAGATGGTAGGTATACAACAGAGGTGAGATGGTAGGTATACAACAGAGGTGAGATGGTAGGTATACAACAGAGGTGAGATGGTAGATGTACAATAGAGGTGAGATGGTAGGTATACAACAGAGGTGAGATGGTAGGTATACAACAGAGGTGAGATGGTAGATGTACAATAGAGGTGAGATGGTAGGTATACAACAGAGGTGAGATGGTAGGTATACAACAGAGGTGAGATGGTAGGTATACAACAGAGGTGAGATGGTAGATGTACAACAGAGGTGAGATGGTAGATGTACAACAGAGGTGAGATGGTAGATGTAAAACAGATGTGAGATGGTAGGTATACAACAGAGGTGAGATGGTAGATGTACAACAGAGGTGAGATGGTAGATGTACAACAGAGGTGAGATGGTAGATGTAAAACAGATGTGAGATGGTAGGTATACAACAGAGGTGAGATGGTAGATGTACAACAGAGGTGAGATGGTAAATGTACAACAGAGGTGAGATGGTAGATGTAAAACAGATGTGAGATGGTAGATGTACAACAGAGGTGAGATGATAGATGCACATCAGAGGTGAGATGGTAGATGTACAATAGAGGTGAGATGGTAGATGTATAACAGAGGTGAGATGGTAGATGTACAAAAGAGGTGAGATGGTAGATGTACAACAGAGGTGAGATGGTAGCTATACAACAGAGGTGAGATGGTAACTATACAACAAAGGTGAGATGCAGAATGGCTCAGTCAAAAACAACTTTCTTAAAATTGATGAAGATACTGTGCAATCTATTTGTGACAATAGAAACAAGAAAAAGAGTTCTTAAATATTATGTAGAGCCAGTCTTAACATATGGATGTGAAACATAGAAAATAGGACAACAGACAAGAAAATCACTGGAGACTGTAGAAATGTGGTTTTACAGAAAAATGTTGAGAATACCATGGACAACTCAGAAGAGTAATGAAAAGGTAATGAAAGAGGCCAAAGCAAAAAGATTGCTAATTTCCAATATTAGGAAGAAACAATTATAATTTTTTGGCCATGTAATGAGAAGAGAACAGCTGGAATATATTGTAACAACTGGGAAAATTGAGGGATGAAGAGATAGAGGAAAGCAAAGAGAAAAGATACCAGACAGCTTAAGAGAATGGCTTGGCAGAAGGTCAACAACAGAAATGATAAATAACTGTCGAGCTCGAGGGTTGTGGAGAGACATGATCACCTACGCCAGCAGGCCCAGTAGACAAACAAATGAAATGGCGATTAAGGGCCACAGAGATGGGATTTCTCAGAAGAATGTTGAAAGTTCCCTGGGCAGCTAAAAAGACCAATGAGGAAGTTCTCAAAGTGGCCAACACAACAAGTCAGCTCCTAAAAAACACCAGAAAGAAACAATCAACATTTTTTCAGGCACATCATGAGAAGAGGAAAGTTGGAATACTTGGTTACAACTGGCAAAATAAAAGGAAAGAGAGATCGTGGACGTCAAAGAGAGAAAATACTGGATAGCTTGGTTTCATGGCATGGAAAACAGTCAAGAACAGAACTGATACGATGCACTGCAGATAGAAGATTGTGGAAGGACATGATCGCCTACGCCAACCAGTATGGCACATGTTGATGATGATCTCTCTCTCTCTCTCTCTGCGATCAAGACTCAATCAGAGTAGGATTCCAGACTCTCTCATGAAGTCAGCTGTCTGTTTAAGTGAATCGATTGCCCCATATAGTTTCTCTTCCAGGGAGGTAGGTGTGGACCACATTGCTCTTCTCAGGTCTTCTTACTGGCGGCAATCCTGTAGAACATGTGTTGTAGTCATATTGTCAAGTGTACAGTGGCATAGGTTGGTTGTACCTATTTTGAGTTTGGTGAACATGTGATTTCTCATTCTATTGTAGCCGGTGCGTAGGCGAAGTATGATGACTTGATCCCTCCTTGATAGTTGGGGGTATCCGCCACTCTCGTTATGCTTTGGGTGTTCTTGTTTCCATTTTATGATGATGATGATATTAATTAACAGCAAACCCACGTTTCTCCCAAGCTTATGTTGTAAATAGCAAAGATAGTTTGATGTCATTATAATTATTTGCTTATTTAGGCAAATAACTGAAGGAACTATTTCACATAGCACAAACTGCAGTCATGTTCATGTCACAAATTACTAGGTCAAAGGTTAACCAAACGTTTGCTCTCACTGCCTGGCCTACTCAAGTTACAAACTCACCGTCCGCCGCTACTTACAACACAAATATGTCCCACAGAAACAAGCCTGAATTACAAGTTGCAGATAACCGCGGATGACGCAACGTCTTGCTCGTGACCCAAGCTTGTCTAAATATCTAAATGTCTAAACGTCAAGATATCTAAACGTCTAAATGTCTAAACGTGTAAACGTCTAAATGCCTAAACGTTTAATGTCTAAATGTATAAATTTCTAAACGTCTAAATGTCTAAATGTATAAAAGTCTAAATATCTAAATGTATAAATTTCTAAATGTCTAAACGTCAAATATCTAAACGTCTAAATGTCTAAACGTGTAAACGTCTAAATGCCTAAACGTTTAATGTCTAAATGTATACATTTCTAAACGTCTAAATGTCTAAACTTCTAAATATATAAACATCTAAATGTCTAAACGTCTAAATATCTAAACATCTAAGTGTATAAACTTCTAAATGTCTAAACATCGCGCATGTCCTGTTCGCTAAAGAAGAGTTTCGAGAATTTCAGTTGATGGTACGTATTGTGTGTACTGTGCTGATCTTTTCATGTCTAATAAGGGAATCATAGAGATGCCAGGACTAAACATTAATGGGAAGATAATAACCTAAGATATGCTGATGATACTGTACTACTAGCAGAAAATCCTAAAGATCTACAACAATTACTTAATGTAATAAACATGACAAGCAAAAAATATGGACTAGATATGAATATCAAAAAGACTAAAACTATGATCATAAACAAAGATAATACTCAAAACCCACAAGTGGATATCAAAATTGAAGGAATAGACCTGGAGACAGTTCAGAGCTACAACTACCTTGGACATACTATAACCAGTGATGGAAAATGTAAAACTGAAATAAACAAAAGAATAGGAATGGCAAAAAAGTAATTTTAATGTCATGAAGAACATACTAACATCAAAACAAATGACACCAGGACTAAAAGTAAGAATAGCAAAATTTTATATCTTCTCTACATTCCTGTATGGTGCAGAAACATGGACATTAGACCAGAAAACAGAACAGAGAATTGAAGCCTTTGAAATGTGGATATATAGAAGAATATGTAGAATTGGATGGAAGGAAAAGAAAACAAACGATGAAGTTTTAAAACAACTTTAAAATTAAGAGAACTACTAAACACAATTCAAACAAGACAAATGCGATTTTTGGTTCATGTTAAAAGACACAACAGCCTACTAAAGTAATCCTGGAGGGGAAAATACAAGGTAAAAGAGACAGAGGCAGACCAAGGCTGACATGGACGATTAGCATCAAAAGATGGTCAAGTCAGCCTATGACAACCTGCACCATCAAAACAAGAGACATAGCGGAATGGCGCTCGAAAGTAGCCAATCTTGTTTGCGGGGACGACACTTAATGATGATGATGATGATGATGATGATGAAACAGACGAGAGTACTAACGAAACTAACTGACTCTTTCAGATTACACGACGACGATCCCGTACACAAACACAATCTGAGAACCTTCTTCTACTCTCTGTCCTCCCTAACATCTCATCGATAATATCATTACCTGTTGACAATAACCACAACTCGAGAACCCCTGTGCTGGAACCATTGATAGCGCAAATCAATGTCGCAGCGACTTGTTAGATCAATTTCCCCGAATTGAACTAGATCTTCTTAGAAAACGACAGGGCTGATAATCAGAGAACACGGTAATAAATGGTTACCGTATAATCTCCATTAAACCGTCTGCGCCAAATATGAGCTATAGCTTAACTCACGAAATTTCGATTGAAAGAAACTCTTTTCCTGGCAGTAATGGATGTCCAAATTATTGCCTCCCTTATTTTAGTTGTTATTTTATAAAGGGGACTCGAATCATTATTCTGTTGACTGTTCGATTCCACCTATAGCTGTGCTGTTGTCAAAATCTAGCGACAAATTTGACAGACTGTTAATTGTCCACTTATTGGCTATTCTATCATGTGTGACGTCAGAGAGAGATAGGAAAGGTTAGGGAGAGAACGAGCGGACAGATGGACGGACGGAGAGGCAGAGAGAGACAAAGGTGGGGGATAATTAGGTAGTGAGCTAAACAGGCAATTATATAGACATGCAAATCGATGAATCGAAATATTGAAAAGAGAGCGTAGGGTAGACAGAAATAGATGGAGCTAGATGGATAAACATGCAGATAAATACAGACAAATACATAGACAGACATAATCGCTGTGGGTAGACAGAGGTGGTTGGAGAGGCAGCGTTGATTTTGTGTGAGAATAGAATAGGATTGATATGTAGATAGACAGAGAAGAGTCAGATAGATAGACAAGAGTCAGATAGATAGACAAGAGTCAGATAGACAGACAAGAGTCAGATAGACAGACAAGAATCAGATAGACAAGAGTCAGATAGATAGACAAGAGTCAGATAGACAGACAAGAGTCAGATAGACAGACAAGACTCAGATAGATAGACAAGAGTCAGATAGATAGACAAGAGTCAGATAGACAGACAAGAGTCAGATAGACAGACAAGAGTCAGATAGATAGATAGACAAGAGTCAGATATACAGACAAGAGTCAGATAGACAGACAAGAGTCAGATAGATAGACAAGAGTCAGATAGACAGACAAGAGTCAGATAGACAGACAAGAGTCAGATAGATAGACACGAGTCAGATAGACAGACAAGAGTCAGATAGACAGACATGAGCCAGATAGATAGACAAGAGTCAGATAGACAGACAAGAGTCAGATAGACAGACAAGAGTCAGATAGATAGAGAAGAGTCAGATAGACAGACAAGAGTCAGATAGATAGACAAGAGTCAGATAGATAGAGAAGAGTCAGATATACAGACACGAGTCAGATAGACAGACAAGAGTCAGATAGATAGACCGACAGACGGACGGACGGAGAAACAAACAGACAGACAGACAGACAGAAAGATAGATAGATAGATAGATAGATAGATAGATAGATAGATAGATAGATAGATAGATAGATAGATAGATAGATAGATAGATAGATAGATAGATAGATAGATAGATAGATAGATAGATAGATAGATAGATAGATAGATAGATAGATAGATAGATAGATAGATAGATAGATGAATGGATGGATTGATGGGTTGGTGGGTGGATGGATGAGTGGATGGATGGGTTGGTGGGTTGGTAGGTGGATGGATGGGCGGGTAGTGGGTTTATGGATAAATGGGTGGGTTTATGGATGGATGGGTTAGTGGATAGATGAGTGGGTGGATGAATGGATCGTTGCATGCATATATGAATGGACGGACGGATAATATAAAATATATGATTTCTAAGCACCCACGTTATGAAACGTCTAAGAACCGCTCCACCCACCCCGACAGTACAAGAGCCCTTCCTCTGATCCCCACCTTCTCCTACTAAACAAACACATCTCCCTATAGACCAAAATAAAGACCGTCTCAGCGGTTCTCGCAAAATAATAATAGAGTCCCTTGGTACTTCAGACGGGAACGAATTTGCAAAACTAACATCTTCTATTGAAACGTGTTTACTCTATGGGGGATTATTCACAAGTATAAACTGTTCTACTGTCGCCATGTTCAGGATACGACAAAAACGGAAATATAGTAGTTGCGGCTATTTATACGAATGTCAATTGTAAAATTGTATGGATATCAAATAATCCGGAGAAATAATATTTATAATGCGGCTTGTGATGATTAACGGAAGTAGAAAGGGAGACGATCGAGTGTGTATAAACAGCGAGCTGCTAGAAATACCGTCGATTGAATAGAAGTGTGTTTCCACTTTGATGGCAGTCTGCAACAACCGGTCGGTGTTTTTGTCCCGCTTTTGTTCATTCAGTTTATTGGAGAGTTCTTTTCCCATTTCTGTGTTTTTACCGGATATTTCTGTACCGTTTTCAGATTGTCCGTATTTCATGATGTGGAGTTCTCCTTCTTCTCCTCATCCTCTGTTTTCTCCCCCTCCTATTTGTCTTCCATCTTCTTCGCCTCTTTCTACACTTCCTCCTTCTTCCTCTCTTCCTCGTCCTTCTTCTACTCATTGTCAAAGTAAAAGTCAAGTCACGCCAAGTGGCGTATAGGGAAATATGGTGTTAGTGACCCGCCACGCCAAGTGGCGTATAGGGAAATATGGTGTTAGTGACCCGCCACGCCAAGTGGCGCATAGGGAAATATGGTGTTAGTGACCCGCCACGCCAAGTGGCGTATAGAGAATATGGTGTTAGTGACCCGCCACGCCAAGTGGCGTATAGGGAATATGGTGTTAGTGACCCGCCACGCCAAGTGGCGTATAGGGAATATGGTGTTAGTGACCCGCCACGCCAAGTGGCGTATAGGGAATATGGTGTTAGTGACCCGCCACGCCAAGTGGCGTATAGGGAAATATGGTGTTAGTGACCCGCCACGCCAAGTGGCGTATAGGGAATATGGTGTTAGTGGCCCGTCACGCCAAGTGGCGTATAGGGAATATGGTGTTATGACCCGTCACGCCAAGTGGCGTATAGGGAATATGGTGTTAGTGACCCGTCACGACAAGTGGCGTATAGGGAATATGGTGTTAGTGACGCGTCACGCCAAGTGGCGTATAGGGAATATGGTGTTAGTGACCCGTCACGCCAAGTGGCGTATAGGGAATATGGTGTTAGTGACCCGTCACGCCAAGTGGCGTATAGGGAATATGGTGTTAGTGGCCATACATTTTACACACCTTCAGAACATGATTTTTGGGGTAATGTGGTCGGTATTACGCCCGTGCAGCTTTACTTTCCCAGAAAAAAATCAGGTACCCATTTGGCCATGTAATGAGAAGAGAACAACTGGAATTTTTTGTAACAACTGGAAAAGCTGATGGACGAAGAGATAGAGGGAAGCAAAGATATAAAATATACCAGACAGCTTAAGAGAATGGCTTGGCAGAAGGTCAACAACATAAGTGATAAATAATTGTCGAGATCGCAAGTTGTGGAGAGACATGATCACCTACGCCAACAGGCCTGGTACTTGATGATGATAATCTTTGTTACTGTTTTCCAAATTGATTCAAAACCGATTCTTTCTCATATAAATCTCGTTTCTAGTTCTTTCTTTTCTATCAACTCCAATATCTCTCCTTAAACATCTCATTTATAGTTACTAACCTCCCAAATGAGTGGTCATCTGTATCAAATTAGATTAATTCACTTTATCTGCAAGTAAAATAGAAATAAATCCCCTGCTTCATGCATACAATTAGAATAATTTTCCATTTTAAAAAAATACGTTCTCCAGTAATTTTGTATCCGATTTCCAATCTTCAATATGATTGTTTGTTTCCGTTCTCCATCTTTATATCCATAGCCATGTCCTGGTGGACTGGACTGTGTGAATATAATGTTTTCCTATTTTTCATACTGACAGCCGTGTGCCCAGGTGTCCCCCGCCATACAGGCAGATATGCACTGACTTTAGGGATATTCTTATATTATTACCCATGAGAGTTTTAACGGTTTGGGTAAATGTTTTCCCAATGTTTCCAGGGCAAAGGACACCTTCTGGCCAATTTTTTGAATTTTAACTGCTATTGTTCTTTTAACGTGCGCAGAATGAACGCGGCACCTTCTGTTTTTCACTGTTTTCCGATAAGACTAGACATTGGATCTCACTACCCAGAGAGGACTAGACATTGGATATCACTACCCAGAGAGGACTACACATTGGATATCACTACCCAGAGAGGGCTAGATATCAGATCTCACTACCTAGAGAGGGCAGGACATCGGATCTCACTACCCAGAGAGGGCTAGACATCGGATCTCACTACCCAGAGAGGCCCAGACATCGGATCTCATTACCCAGAGAGGGATAGACATTGGATCTCACTACCCAGAGAGGGCTAAATATAGGATCTTATTACCCAGAGAGGACTAGGCATTGGATCTCACTACCTAGAGAGGGCAGGACATTGGATCTCACTACCCAGAGAGGGCTAGACTTCGGATCTCACTACCCAGAGAGGGCTAGACATCGGATCTCACAACCCAGAGAGGCCCAGATATCAGATCTCATTACCCAGAGAGGGCTAGACATTGGATCTCACTAGCCGGAGAGGACTAGACATCGGTTCTCACTGCCCAGAGAGGACAAGACATTGGATCTCATATGCCAGAGAGGACTAGACATTGGATCTCACTATCCAGAGAGGGCTAAATATTGGATCTTATTACCCAGAGAGGACTAGACATTGGATCTCACTACCTAGAGAGGACTAGACATTGGATCTCACTAACCAGAGAGGACTAGACATTGGATCTCACTACCCAGAAAGGGCTAGACTTCGGATCTCACTACCCGGAGAGGGCTTGACATCGGATCTCACTACTCAGAAAGGACTAGACATCAGATCTCACTACCCAGAGAGGGCTATACATTAGATCTCACTACCCGGAGAGGGGCAGGCCTCGGTTCTCACTACCCAAAGAGGGCTAGACATCGGATCTCACTACACGAAGAGGGCTAGAAAACGGATCTCACTATCCAGAGAGGGCTAGACATCGGATCTCACTACCCAGAGAGGACTAGACATTGGATCTCACTACCCAGAGAGGGCTAAATATTGGATCTTATTACCCAGAGAGGACTAGACATTGGATCTCACTACCTAGAGAGGACTAGACATTGGATCTCACTAACCAGAGAGGACTAGACATTGGATCTCACTACCCAGAAAGGGCTAGACATTGGATCTCACTACCCGGAGAGGGCTTGACATCGGATCTCACTACTCAGAAAGGACTAGACATCAGATCTCACTACCCAGAGAGGGCTATACATTAGATCTCACTACCCGGAGAGGGGCAGGCCTCGGTTCTCACTACCCAAAGAGGGCTAGACATCGGATCTCACTACACGAAGAGGGCTAGAAAACGGATCTCACTATCCAGAGAGGGCTAGACATCGGATCTCACTACCCAGAGAGGACTAGACATTGGATCTCACTACTCAGAAAGGACTAGACATGAGACCTCACTACCCAGAGAGGGCTACATATTAGATCTCACTACCTAGAGAGGACTAGACATCGGATCTCACTATCCTGAGATGACTAGACATTGGATCTCACTACTCAGAAAGAACTAGACATTAGATCTCACTACCCAGAGAGAACTACACATTAGATCTCACTACCCAGAGAGGGCTAGACATTGGATCTCACTACCCAGAGAGGACTAGATATTGGATCTCACTACCCAGAGAGGGCTACACATTAGATCTCACTACCCAGAGAGGGTTAGACATCGGATCTCACTACCAAGAGGGGGCTAGACATCGTATCTCACTACCCAGAGAGGACTAGACATTGGATCTCACTACCCAGAGAGGACTAGACATTGGATCTCACTACCCAGAGAGGACTAGATATATTTAATCTCACTACCCAGAGAGGGCTAGACATTAGATCTCACTACCCAGAGAGGACTAGACATTGGATCTCACTACCCAGAGAGGACTAGACATTGGATCTCACTACCCAGAGAGGACTAGATATATTTAATCTCACTACCCAGAGAGGGCTAGACATTAGATCTCACTACCCAGAGAGGGCTAGACATCGGATCTCACTACCCAGAGAGGGCTAGACATTGGATCTCACTACCCAGAGAGGACTAGATATTGGATCTCACTACCCAGAGAGGGCTACACATTAGATCTCACTACCCAGAGAGGGCTAGACATCGGATCTCACTACCTAGAGAGGGCTAGACATCGAATCTCACTACCCAGAGAGGGCTAGACATCCGATCTCACTACCCAGAGAGGGCTAGACATCGGATCTCACTACCCAGAGACTAGGGCTGGGTAAAGCCACAAGTTAAGCGCGGCTTCGATTCTTAACAACATTTTTATTTATTTTTCCACTGCCTGAATCGAACCTGGCAACTCTGTGTCCAAAGGCCGATGTCTTTACTTCTAGGTCATCCAGTCCCTGAAGCTTCAATATAATTAGAAAGGAAAATAATGACTTCCGGTCAATATGGCGGATAAGCGACAGGAACCGTTCAGGCTCTGTTTGAAAAGCTTTCCCTGTTGCAGTTTCCTCATATTCCAAGTCTAGCTTGCTGCTGGAGCTACTGAGTTTAATGCTCTGTGCACACCGTAAACTGTGTGTTTCATCCGGAGCTTGTTTCGATATTCAGATTGTTTACGATGAATGATGATATCGTATGACGAAGGACAGTTCAGCTGCGTTCACTTTCGGTGTAGCGTGGCCTTATGTCATTTGGCGTGTGCTGTAGATGCTATGATGGGTACTGCAGCTGCCCTTCTTTGTTTGGATTCTTCAATGAGATGATTTTTAATTCGGATGATTCCACTGGCACGGGCGGTTGAGCAGTTATGGATTTTAATTCGTTTGCAGTGATACCGGGGCGTTTGTCTAACCATCAATGGTAAAATATAGTGAAAGAAATATCGCGGAAGACAAAGAGAGAAGATACTGGATAGCTTGGTGTCATGCCATAGAGCAACAGAATTGATACGATGTGGATTGAAAATTATGAAAGGATATGATCGCCTACGCGAACCGGTATGGCACATGATAATGATGATGATGGAAGATTATGAATTACAAGGTCAGCGTCGCTCAAGGCCGTTGTACTTTTCCATACAAAATTCATCATTATCATCAAGGTATTCATGTCGGCGTAGGTGATCATGTCTCGCCACAACTTTCGATCTCGACAGTTATTTATCATTTCTGTTGTTGACCTTCTGCCAAGCCATTCTCTTTAGCTGTCTGGTATTTTTTCTCTTTGCTTCCCTCTATCTCTTCGTCCCTCAATTTTCCCAGTTGTTACAATATATTCCAGCTGTTCTCTTCTCATTACATGGCAAAAAAAAATGATGATTGTTTCTTCTTAATATTAGAAATTAGCTCTCTTTTTGCTTTGGCCTCTCTCATAACGTTTTCATTACTCTTCTTAGCTGTCCATGGTATTCTCAACATTCTTCTGTAAAACCACATTTCTACAGACTCCAGTGATTTTCTTGTCTGTTGTCCTATTGTCCATGATTTACATCCATATGTTAAGACTGACTGTACATAGCATTTAAGAACTCTTTTTCTTGTTTCGATTGTCAAAAATGGATTGCACAGTATCTTCCTCATTTTTTGGAAAGCTGCTTTTGCCTGAGCCATTCTGCATCTCACCTCTTTTGTACATCTTCCGTCTGAGGTTAACAAAGTTCCCAAATATTTAAATTCATTTACCTGTTTTAATATTGTTCCACTTGTCTTTATTTTGCACGACGAGGTGGTATCTTTTTCTTTGTTGTTACAGGTAAATTGAGTGATTCTTAATTATAGAGAACAGATGAACCCCTAAACTGCTGTGGTCATAAACAATTGGTGGGTGTTGTGACTGAGTGTCGTCGCCGTGGCCAGCAGAGAGTAGACTAACCAATAAATTGTGAGCTGAAATAAACATCGCGTTTCATTAACTCTTTCCGCACGTTTCGCCGCACCATGCGCCATGTTGATTTCGGTCACGTACGTTTCGCCGCATAGTGCGTCACTCTCTATTTGATTAGTGTCAACTGTCATCAAACAATATTCCTTTTTACATGTCTTGTATCATCTTGGTATTGGTGAAATCTAATACCTTGTTTAATTATCTAAACATTCATATATAATATGTTAAGTGTTAAAAAGTAGTAAAGTACCCCCGTCACACCAAGTGGCGTATAGGGAAATATGGTGTTAGTGACCCTATATTTTTCAGACCTTCAGGACATGATTTTTGGGGTAATGTGATCGGTATTACGCCCGTGCTCCTTTACTTTCCCAGAAAAAAATCCGGTACCCATTTTAAGGCTGGGTGAACCCGGAAGCCGTCGGTTGGGATCGAACCCTACCCCTTGTCCTTTGTAGTCCAGTTCACTAACCACTGAGCTATCGCGGCTATGTTAAGTGTTAGATCAATATAAACATGTAGATTAATATTTATATTATATAATATATGAGTACCTCCTAAGTCGGAGTTATCTGCATGTGTGGCGAGGGACCCATGTACACAGGGCTGCCAGGGAAAAATGAATTAACACGCAAAATTCAGTTCCAAGTCTCTAGAACTTCGTCAGAAGTAAAAGCTGGCTAACGCAAAAAAAAAAAAAAATATTTAAAAACATGAACAATTTTGCCTCTTGAATTTTGCCTTACCGCTGAATTGATATAAACCTTCAGTACTGAAATAGTTATAATATCTCTCGAGATTTTATCTAATTACCTGTAAAATTATATATATATATATATATATATATATATATATATATATATATATATATATATATATATATATATATGCGATCAAGACTCAATCATAGTAGGATTCCAGACTCTCTCATGAAGTCAGCTGTTTAAGTGATTCGATTGCCCCATATAGTTTCTCTTCCAGGGAGGTGGGTGTGGACCACATTTCTCTTCTCAGGTCTGTGTAAATAATTAAAGTCTGTTAGATCCATTCTAATTGAACACCCGTTAAAACATTGCACTGTGTTCTGCGCCAGTGGCCCAGTGCATTCGATTTCAGCCAGCATTTTATTCCGTTTTGGTTTCCTTAGCCTTTGATTGTCCCCAATCTTCCTGCAAGGCAGCAGATTGTCTTTTCTGTAGGGGGATTCTGCCCTTAGAATTATATATCTAATTACACTTCAAATTACACATCAAATTACACATCAAATTACAAATAAAATGACTTTATATTACTTTAGAAGCCGTGGTGAAAAAGGGGCTAGTGTACTGGTCAACTGAGGTCACGGGACTCCGTTCCATAGTCTGATATGCCGGGTCCTAAGTTCATCAAACCATAAATGGGTACATGACACATTTCTATTGGCCTCTTTCAGAACGTTTTCATTACACTTTTAACCTGCCCATGGTATTCTCAACATCCCGTAAAACCACATTTCTATAGCCTCTAGTGATTTTCCTGATTTCACTTCAATAAGAATGAAAAAAAATCCCAAATATCCTATAATATTTTGATAGCTTCGTCTACTTGTCCTCAATGATTTATCTCCCTGAAACATAGACCGACTTTGACAGCGTCTATTCTCTGGAGAGATCGACTGAAGAATCAAGCAAAACAGGCAACGATTTGAATGTCAGAATTGACGCTCCGGCTCCCATCCCCAACCAACATTATTAAAGTCTGCTTACTTCAAACTCAATCAATTAATTTTGTTACCCTGAGTGTTAACAAAAACAAGTTGTCTCTATGGTCTAAGTGTTAACATGTGCGAGTTGTCTCTATGATATAAGTGTTAACATGAGCGAGTTGTCTCTATGATCTAAGTGTTAACATGAACGAGTTGTCTCTATGATCTAAGTGTTAACATGAGCGATTTGTCTCTGTAATCTAAGTGTTAACACAAGCGAGTTGCCCTTATGATCTAAGTGTTAACATGAACGAGTTGTCTCTATGATCTAAGTGTTAACATGAACGAGTTGTCTCTATGATCTAAGTGTTAACATGAACGAGTTGTCTCTATGATCTAAGTGTTAACATGAGCGAGTTGTCTCTATGATCTAAGTGTTAACATGACCGGGTTGTCTGTATGATCTAAGTGTTAACATGAACGAGTTGTCTCTATGATCTAAGTGTTAACATGAGCGAGTTGTCTCTATGATCTAAGTGTTAACATGAACGAATTGTCTCTATGATCTAAGTGTTAACATGAACGAGTTGTCTCTATGATCTAAGTGTTAACATGAGCGAGTTGTGTCTATGATCTAAGTGTTAACATGACGGGTTGTCTGTATGATCTAAGTGTTAACATGAACGAGTTGTCTCTATGATCTAAGTGTTAACATGAGCGAGTTGTTTCTATGATCTAAGTGTTAACATGAGCGAGTTGTCTCTATGATCTAAGTGTTAACATGAACGAGTTGTCTCTATGATCTAAGTGTTAACATGACCGGGTTGTCTGTATGATCTAAGTGTTAACATGAACGAGTTGTCTCTATGATCTAAGTGTTAACATGAGCGAGTTGTTTCTATGATCTAAGTGTTAACATGAGCGAGTTGTCTCTATGATCTAAGTGTTAACATGAGCGAGTTGTCTCTATGATCTAAGTGTTAACATGAGCGAGTTGTGTCTATGATCTAACTGTTAACATGAACGAATTGTCTCTATGGGCACCATTCCGCTCTGTCTCTTGCTTTGGTGGTGCAGGTTGTCATCTGTCTTGTCCATCTTTTGATGTTACTCGTCCATGATAGTCTTTGTCTGCCTCTGCCTCTTTTACCTTGTATTTTCCCCTCCAAGATTACAATTAGAAGGCTGCTAATCTTTTAACATGCCCCCAAAATCTCATTTGTCTTATTTGAATTGTGTTTAGTAGTTCTTCTGAAAGAGAGTTAGAATTTCTCTCCATGGCTTTCTTTAGAACAGTGCGGGATGACGCTTCAATCTCTTTCATGGTGGTCAGCTACATTCGTCTTTCGTGTCCAGAATATACCTCTTGTGTACCACCCACTTTGCTGATTTCTGAACCGGTGATCATTTCTGATTCTTGCTACCCATCTACTGTCACAGACTTTACAACCCAGCATATCTTATTTCAACACGTTTGTTTTGTACACCGGGTTTGCATTCACTCTTACATTTGCACGTCTTGTAGTTCAGGTTCGTTAGTTCAAGTAGGTGGTGTCGAAATATGGTCTTCATCACTTCTTGCTCTCTATCCCTAAGAGCAACTGTAAGATATAAATTGTTTACACTTTTAGCACATGCTTTGTTCCTTGTCTTTGGGCCCTACATAAAGAAAGAAGGTGTAGAATAGATTAAGAAGATAACAAAATAATAGAAAGAGGAAGAAACGAAATAAGATAAAGTAGGAAGATGATAATAATTCAACTGTAAACAGACGAGTAAACAAAAAAATGAAAAGATGATTAGAGGCCACAGAGATGGGATTTCTCAGAAGAATGTTAAAAGTTCCCTGGACAGCTAAAAAGTCCAACGAAGACATTCTCAAAGGTGCCAACACAAAAAGGGAGCTAATAAGAAACATCAGAAAGAAACAATCAACATTTTTCGGGCACATCATGAGAAGAGGAAAGTTGGAATACTTGGTTACAACTGGCAAAATACAGGGAAAAAAAGATCGCGTACAACAAAGAGAGAAAATACTGGATAGCTTAGTGTCATGGCATGGAAAACAGTCAACAATAGAATTGATACGATGCACTGTAGATAGAGGGTTGTGGAAGGACATGATCGCCTACGCCATCTGGCACGGTACACGATGAAGATGAAGCAAACGAGGTGATCGGAAGAAACAAAGAGAATGAAGAAGTAGAAGATGAAGAGGAGGAAGAAGAAAAGAGATCTGGCAAGAAAAACTCAAAGAGGGATTGAAATATCGCGGTGGCGAAATGTCAGCAAAACTGTTTGGGAGAAATATCGACCTTGAATGAAATGCTGAAGTTCTTGACACAATAAGAGCCATTTATCACGTCTTTGAATGCAACAATGACCGATGGTTGAGCAGAGGATTGGTCGCCGATGCCACAAGGGAATATGAATGTGGCTGTCAACATATATCTTGATTTGTTATATGACGCACAAACATGGACAATACACAAAAATGTTTAAGACAGAGAATTCCATCATTATCTGCTTTTTCCTCTTCCTTTCTTTTTTTAATTACTTACTTACTGATTTTTTTTTCATCATCTTTTTTGAGAGTATTACACAAAAGGCCCTTTTTCGGAATACCCAGGGAAAAAGACAAAGAGGAAGACCAAGGAATTCTTGGAGAATACAGATTGAAGCAGAGATGAGGATGTTGGGGAAAACATAGAACGATATTACAAGAATGGCAAGAAACAGAACGGCTTGGGAAGTGTTCGTTGAAGACCTATACTTCACATGGAGCTGAAAGTGTTTGTTGAAGACCTATGCTCCACAGGGAGTCGAAATTGTTTGTTGAAGACATATGCTCCACAGGGAGCCGAAATTGTTTGTTGAAGACATATGCTCCACAGGGAGCTGAAAGTGTTTGTTGAAGACCTATGCTGCACAGGGAGCCGAAAGTATTTGTTGAAGACCTATGCTTCACAGGGAGCTGAAAGTGTTTGTTGTAGACCTATGCTGCACAGGGAGCCGAAATTGTTTGTTGAAGACATATACTCAACAGGGAGCTGAAAGTGTTTATTGAATACCTATGCTCAACAGGGCCTGAAAGTGTTTGTTGATGACCTATATTCCACAGGGAGCCGAAAGTGTTTGTTGAAGACCTATACTCCACAGGGAGCCGAAAGTGTTTGTTGAAGACCTATGCTCCGCAGGGAGCCGAAATTGTTTGTTGAAGACCTATAATCCACAGGGAGCTGAAAGTGTTTATTGATACCTATGCTCAAAAGGGCCTGAAAGTATTTGTTGAAGACCTATACTCCACAGGGAGCCGAAAGTGTTTGTTCAAGACCTATGCTCCACAGGGAGCCGAAAGTGTTTGTTGAAGACCTATACACCACAGGGAGTTGAAAGTGTTTATTGAAGACCTATGCTCCACAGGGCCTGAAAGTGTTTGTTGATGACCTATACTCCACAGGGAGCTGAAAGTATTTGTTGAAGACCTATGCTCCACAGGGAGCCGAAATTGTTTGTTGAAGACCTATGCTCCACAGGGAGCCGAAATTGTTTGTTGAAGACCAATGCTCCACAGGGAGCCGAAATTGTTTGTTGAAGACATATACTCAACTGGACCTGAAAGTGTTTATTGAAGACCTATGGTCCACAGGGCCTGAAAGTGTTTGTTGAAAACCTAAACTCCAAAAGGGAGCTGAAAGGTAGAAGATAAATTAGCCATCTTCATCACTCGACATCTAAAGAGCACTAAGCCGGCATAGATGCGTCTCTAGCAAGTTGCATATTTCGGCACGATGAATCCGTCTTAAGCCTGAAATATTTGAATCTCGAATTGTCCTCCAAGAAATAGCAGATAAGATGTGGCCCTACTCTGGACAAAGAGGGCATCGCCAGGTTTGTTATTCATTCCTTAAGAGAAGAGGAGGAGAATGGGTGGGACAATGATGCATATATTGAGAGATTGTGCAGTCTATAGGTGGAAAAGGGATCTGGTCGATCCATAGTACTTAGTGGGAAAAGCAAATGATATTGAGTTATTTGCGGGTCATCATCATTGCACTCCGAACTTGCCCATAGGTGCTCAGATCCCCGCCTCAGCAAGTCTCGAAGTGTCCAGCTACGACTCCAGTTCTGTGTTGGTTGATAAGTCTTCTTACACGGCCACTAAGTTTCTTGTTTCTCGCTGTGCCCGTCTTAACTCCCATCTCTTTCAACCGAATGAGTTACTCATTACAACTCATGGTTGTCGAAGTCCTGTGCCCTTCCCACATCTCAGAGGGAATTGATAACGCCTGCCCGATTCATTGGTTGACTGTCTTCAACGACAGCGCAGCTAGCCAACCTGTCCGCTTCCTCATCTCCCCGCACTACCGCATGTCCAGGGACGTAGACAAAGGTGGCACTACGTATTTTTGACTTCTGCATGGACGTTACCCATTGGCTGCATACAGAGCCTGCCATATTTCCTATCATGCCAAAAAAAGCTGATGTATCTATTATCAACAAGTTACAGGAATATTCAATCTGCGTACGTCGCAAGCGGGAGCCGCGATAGCTCAGTGGTTAGTAACCTGAGAGGTAGGGTTCGATCACACTGATGGCTTCCGGTTCACCCAATCTGTAATGGGTACCGGATTATTTTCTGGAAAAGTAAAGCGGCACGGGCGTAATACTGACCATATTACCCCAAAAATCATGTGCTGAAGGTCTGTAAAATGTATGGTCACTAACACCATATTCCCTTTACGCCACTTGGCGTGACGGGGGTACTTTGCTTTTTTTTTAATACGCTACGAGCAATGCTGGGACGGGCTGTGGAGCGGGTTTGGGAATGCCCTGACTGCAAAGAAACTGATTGCGTGACTAGAATAGAATAGTCTTTCCTCTCTTCACCAGACTAAACGGTCTAGTAACACCACTTGGAGGTGTATCTGCATAGTTTTGGTTCAAGCAAACAGTCAGCTATGAGTCGGATACCGTTTCAGTCATTATGCTGGCAGACGTGTTCCTCCCAAAGGATCCTAAATGTTTGAAAAGTTACGGTCAATCAAGAAGATATGTTTAACATAAGAGAGCCAACCTGCCAAAGATGAAGTGTGTCAGCACCGGCGCAAAGCACGATTATAGGAGTACTGGTCATGCGACAAACCCATTGTGTGTCTTGATGTTGTCCTTACCTCTCCATATACAAGTACTGATCAATCGACCAGCTCATCTTGTGTCATGATGTTGTCCTTACCTCTCCATATACAAGTACTGACCAATCGACCAGCTCATCTTGTGTCATGATGTTGTCCTTACCTCTCCATATACAAGTACTGACAATCGACCAGCTCATCTTGTGTCATGATGTTGTCCTTACCTCTCCATATACAAGTACTGACCAATCGACCAGCTCATCTTGTGTCATGATGTTGTCCTTACCTCTCCATCATGAAACAGGACAAAGAGTGAAGTTGCCATGATCACAAGACGTGAAAGCTGAAGAAAGGAGACATAAAATGTGGGCTATAAGTAACAGAGTGAATATAAACCAGTATTTGAAGAGTAGATCCGAGATCACACACTGCGGAAGCCAACTGAGAGTATTACACAACAGGCCCTTTTTTGGAATCCCCAGGGGAAAGACAAAGAGGAAGATCAATGAATTCTTGGAGAAGACAGACGGAAGCAGAGATGAAGATGATTGGGAAGACATGGAATGATCTTAAAAGACTGGCAAGAAACAGAACGGCTTAAAAATTGTTTGTTGAAGACCTATGCTCCACAGGGAGCTGAAAGGAAGAGGAAGAAAAGAGGAAGATTTGAAGAGTAGAGTGACGGAGTAAGGTGCTCAGATGAACTTGTCATCTCCCAAATATGTGATCCCGGGTCTCGTTTATTGCCATTCGGGTTCGGAGTAGCGATCCAATCGGGTCGGGCTAAACTGAAGTGCTGATCTCAGCAATATATGGAGTAGCCTTTCCAGCCCCACAGACTACCCTCCTTAAACCCCTACATCAGATCCCAAATGAGTGAAAAATGCCCCTAACGTTAATGTATTTTAATGAAGAGATGAGAGTTTTTATGGTCAAATTAGCAATAAACTATCAAACACTCATAAATCATTGTGATTAAATGAGAAATTCTTATCTAAATAAGAGAAGGAGAAACAATAACTCATCATCAAGCAGCCTATACCAACAAAACGTCGCTGTTGTTACTGTCTGTCTGAGCGTTTCTCATTGTCTGCATTAACTCTTTCAGTACGGAAGGTTTTTATCAATTCAGCGGTGGAGATTTTAGAGACAAAATTGTCCATGTTTTGAAATCTACATGTTTATATGTATCTAACACTTAACATATTATATATGAATTTTTAGATAATTGAACAAGGAATTATATTTCACCAATACCAAGATGATACAAGACATGTAAAAAGAATATGGTTTGATGACAGTTTACACTAATCAAATTAGGAGTGACGCACTATGCGGCGAAACGCACATAACTAAAATCGGCATGACGCTTCGTATGGAAATAGTTAATGAGTGTGGTTCGTAAGAACTCTCTGATGAACTTCCGGTCAATATGGCGGATAAGACGATAAGGATCCGTTGAGGCACTGTCTGAAAAGTGTTTCTTGTTGCTTCTTCTTCTTCTTCTACCTTTTTAGCTCCCAGTGGAGCATAGGTCTTCAACAAACACTTTCCAAGTCGTTCTGTCTCTTGCCATTCTTTTAAGATCATTCCATGTCTTCCCCATCATCTTCATCTCTGCTTCTATCTGTCTTCTCCAAGAATTCCTTGGTCTTCCTCTTTGTCTTTTCCCCTGGGTATTCCAAAAAGGGCATGTTGTGTAATACTGTCAGTTGGCTTCCGTAGTGTGTGTCCTATCCGGCGCCATCATTTTCGCTGTATCTCTTTATCTATTGGTATTTAACTGGTACATTTCCATAATTCTATGTTAGTGATTTTGTTCTGCCATTTCCATCCTTTTATTCTGCGTAAGCATCCATTAATGAAAGTCTGTATCTTCGTGATTGTCATATTTGTTGTTCTTTTCTTGTTGCACTTTCCTCATATTCTAAGTCCGGCTTGCTGCCGGAGCTACTGAGTAGTGCTCTGTGCACACCGTGAGCTGTGTGTTTCATCCGGATGGTGTTTCTTTATTCAGAATGCTTACGATGAATAATGATACCGCATGACGAAGGACAGTTCAGATGCGCTCACTGTCGTTTATGTTACGTCTTATGTCTTTTGACGTATGCTGTGTTTGCTACGATGAGGACTGCAGCTGCCATTCTTTGTTTGAATATTCGATCTTTTTCTTCCTCTTTCCTTCCTCATCTGCCTTTCAGCGTCGAGGGGAGATATAATTTGCGGTCTTTTGCTCTTCTGTTCGCCTCAGCTGCTGTTATGTTTTCTAGTGCTTCTAATATTATATAAGATTCTCTCGTATCTGTTAGTCTGAATGTGTCCGTGCTCCATCTGTTACTGAGTTATTTGCGGGTCATCATCATTGCACTCCGAACATGTCCATAGGTGCTCAGATCCCCTCCTCAGCTAGTCCCGTCCAGCGACTGACGACTCCAGTTCTGTGTTGGTTGATAAGTCTTCTTACACGCCCACTAAGTTTCTCGTTTCTGGCTGTGCCCATCTTAACTCCCATTTCCATCATCCGAATGAGTTACGTGGACTCATGGTTGTCGAAGTCCCGTGCTCTTCCCACATCTCGGCGAGCATTGATGAGGTCCGCCCGATCCATTGGTTGACCGTCCTCAACAATAGCGCTGCTAGCCAACCTGTCCGCTCTTTCATTTCCCCGTACTCCCGCATGTCCAGAGACGTAGACAAAGGTGACCTTACGTATTCTTGACCTCTTCAATGACTCTACCCATTGCATACGTACAGAGCCCGCCTCCACTTTTATTATCGTGCTCATCGAACCACTCAGTATAGAAACATGGGTGCTCCATCTGTGTTGTCTGCACTAATGAGTGTAGTATGTAATAACTTCTTTGTTACTCAGATCAATTTGCCAATATGAATATTTCTCGTTGTCAGCTGTGTTGTTTCTATCAGTCTTTGTGTACTGTAATACGTTGGTAATGTCTAGGATCTATATACTAGTTGGAATACATATATAGATCTGCCAAGGATTCTAAAAACATACGCTCTGTAACTCATACATTATCATCATCATCATCATTGTCATCATCTTCATCATCATCATCTTCATCATCATCATCATCATCATCATCATCGTCGTCGTCGTCGTCGTCATAGAGGTACCCGTCATGCAGGCGTCAGTAATCATGTCTCTCCACAACTTTCTATCTTTACATCTGTTTAATAAATGTCATTTTAACTTGTTATCATACCACTCTCTTCAACTGCACTGTATAATTCCTCCCTTCTTCCCTTCATCCCACATCCTCCGATTTTCCTGTTGTCACAAAAAAATGACAGTTGTTTCTTTCAAATCACATGACCAACAACTAATGACTGGATCATCCTCATGTTGAATAATCTGATTTATTTTTGCTTTGGCTTCAGTTAGAACATCCACATCTAAAACATCCACATTTAGACATCCACATTTAGAACATCCACATCTAGAACATCCACATTTAGAACATCCACATTTAGAACATTCACATCTAGAACATCCACATTTAGAAAGTCCACATTTAGAACATCCACATTTAGAACGTCCACATTTAGAACGTCCACATTTAGAACATCCACATCTAGAACATCCACATTTAGAACATCCACATTTAGAACATCCACATTTAGAACGTCCACATTTAGAACGTCCACATTTAGAACATCCACATCTAGAACATCCACATTTAGAACATCCACATTTAGAACATCCACATTTAGAACATCCACATTTAGAAAGTCCACATTTAGAACATCCACATCTAGAACGTCCACATTTAGAACATCCACATTTAGAACATCCACATTTAGAACATCCACATTTAGAACATCCATTTTTAGAACATATATATATTTAGAACATCCACATTTAGAACATCCACATTTAGAACATTCACATTTAGAACATCCACAGTTAAACATCCACATTTAGAACATTCACATCTAGAACGTCCACATCTAGAAAGTCCACATTTAGAAAGTCCACATTTAGGACATCCACATTTAGAACATTCACATCTAGAACGTCCACATTTAGAACATCCACATTTAGAGCATCCACACTTAGAACATTCACATCTAGAACGTCCACATTTAGAACATCTATATTTAGAATATCCACATTTAGAACATCCACATTTAGAACATCTACATTTAGAAAATCCACATTTAGAACATCCACATATAGAACATTCACATTTAGAACATCCACATTTAGAACATCCACATTTAGATCATCCACATTTAGAAAGTCCACATTTAGGACATCCACATTTAGAACATTCACATCTAGAACGTCCACATTTAGAACATCCACATTTAGAACATCCACATTTAGAACATCCACATTTAGAACATTCACATTTAGAACATCCACATTTAGAACATCCACATTTAGGACATCAAAATTTCGAACATCCACATTTAGAACATCCACATTTAGAACATCCACATTTAGAACATCCACATCTAGAACATCCACATTTAGAACATCCACATTTAGAACATCCACATTTAGGACATCAAAATTTCGAACATCCACATTAAGAACATCCACATTTAGAACATCCACATTTAGAACATCCACATTTAGAACATCCACATTTAGAACGTCCACATTTAGAAAGTCCACATTTAGAACATCCACATTTAGAACATCCACATTTAGAACATCCACATTTAGAACATCCACATTTAGAACGTCCACATTTAGAAAGTCCACATTTAGAACATCCACATTTATAACGTCCACATTTAGAAAGTCCACATAACTCTTTTGGCATGTCCTTGGATCTCTCAACATTCTTCTGTAAAAAATTTTGTTCTAAGTCCTCCATTAATTTTCTTGTCTGAATGTCCATGTTTCTTGTCCATCTGTCAAGACTGGTTCCACATAATCCTGCAGTAACGCAAATACATTCTTCCAAAGAAAGATTAAATTATTCATCACGTCATATGGCGTCTGAGGGACCCGGTTCTTTGCGACCATCCACACCGTTGATGGATTATCGTGTGACCGCCAAACGAGCGTAGAAACACAATAATATTATCCCCTTTTATCATTTGTCTTGCATGCTATCTGTATTTTTTTATTTTTTATTTTTTCGTTCGCCAGCTTTTACCTCTGACGAAGTCCCTAGAGACTAGGAACTGAATTTTGCGTGTTAATCCGTTTTTAGCATTTTCATACCGACTTTGTGCTATGAAAGTCAAACATGGGGACCCTTTCTAAATCACAGTTAAGAAAGATCAATACATGTGAGATGAGATGCTTGAGAAAAGTAACAAACAACACAAGAAGAGATAGAATACCAAATGAAACCATAAGAAAAATGGTGGGAATAAAACCCTGCCAAGAATATATACGTAGGGAGGTCAAAAAGTAATGCACACCAATTTTTTTCTCGGAAACTATTCGGGCAAAATATGTGAAATTTTCACAGATTGTAGCTGAACATCCCCTTTACACTAACTATTTTTCAACATAATCTCCGTCCAAGCGTATTGCCTTACGCCAACGCGAAACTAGGTCACGAATGCCTCGTTTGTACCAAGTTTTGTCCTGCTCGCGTAGCCATTTTTTAACTGCACGGATCACACCCTCATCATTGTCAAAGTGTGTCCCACGCAGGAATTTTTTGAGTGGTCCAAACAGATGGAAATCTGAGGGAGCCAGATCAGGGCTGTAAGGAGGATGGGGCAGTACAGTCCAACCAAATTTGTTGATTGCTTCCCGTGTTACCAGACTTGTGTGAGGGCGTGCATTGTCATGTTGAAGCAACAAATCTGCAGATGGCTTATTAGGCCGAACTCTGTGGAACCGATTTTTTAGTTTTGTCAGTGTATTGGTGTAAGCTGTCGAGTTGATTGTCTCACCTCTTGTCATTACATCAACAAGAATCACACCATCAATGTCCCAGAAGACAGTGATCATCACCTTTCCGGCTGATGGAGATGTTTTGAATTTTTTTATTTTTGGTGACTGCGGATGATGCCATTCCATTGACTGCATTTTTGTTTCAGGCTCATAATAATGTGCCCACGTTTCGTCACCGGTAACAATTTTTGACAAAAACATTTCTCCTTCAACACCGAAACGCTCCAACAATTCAGAACAGAATGTTTTCCTTTGAACTCTGTGATCATTTGCTAGGCACCGAGGAACCCATCGAGCGCAAATCTTTGAAAATCCGAGAGTTTTAAAAATTGCGATTGCACTTCCCTTGCTGACTGTAAGCTGCAATGCCAATTGCTGACTAGTGATACGCCTATCCTTACGAATAATGGCATCAGCCCGGTTTAACATGTCTGTGCTGGTAGCCGAGGCAACACGTCCAGAACGCGGTAAATCATGCAGCTCCACTCGTACACTTTCTGCAGCTTTAATTCTCTGAACCCAGCGACTAACTGTGCTCCTATCGACTGCAGAACATTAGTACACTGCACACAGTCGTTTATGAATGTTTGCCACAGTTTCTTTTTCCGCAACCAGAAATTCTATGACAATTCGCTGTTTGTAACGGACATTGTTGACAAGCTCCATTTTAACGGTTCATAGATTGCGTAATATTTATCAGAATGCTGTGCAATTTGATGCACATAATTGGAACATGTCATATTCCAAGTGTGCAAAATTTCATATTCCTATCTTTATTATTAGCCGAGAAAAAAATTGGTGTGCATTACATTTTGACCTCCCGTATTAGAACAACAACAACTTAAATGGTTTGGCCACCTGGTCATAATGAATCCTCACCAATCACCATCAAGGGCGTTCTTCTCGAGAATGCATGGAAAAAGACCAAGAGGAAGACCCAGAAGAAGATGGACAGATGCAGTGACAGAGACATGTAACAACAAAGGAAAATCACTAATTCAGACAGTTCGAGCAGCTCAAGAACGACAAATGATATAAACCACGACACCTTTTAGGTATCAGTGAGAAAGAGAAAAGAAGAAGATGGATAGATGCAGTGACAGAGACATGTAACAACAAAGGAAAATCACTAATTCAGACAGTTCGAGCAGCTCAAGAACGACAAATGATATAAACCACGACACCTTTTAAGTATCAGTGAGAAAGAGAAAAGAAGAAGATGGATAGATGCAGTGACAGAGACATGTAACAACAAAGGAAAATCACTAATTCAGACAGTTCGAGCAGCTCAAGAACGACAAATGATATAACCACGACACCTTTTAGGTATCAGTGAGATAGAGACAAGAAGATTCAGTTTTTACCTGGCAGCCGTGTGCACAGGGGTCCCTCACCGCTCAGGCAGATAATTCCGTCTTCGGAGGTACTCACATTTTTTCTGTCCATGAGTAATTGACGTTTCAAGCCGGGCCTCGCTGCTGAGACCAGGGGTGGTTGCCGCAGAGAGAAATCATAAATAAAAAACCCAACTGGTGCAGCCGGGATTTGAATCCACAACCTCTCTGTCTCGAGACCGGCGTCTTGCATCGAGACCAACCAGTCTCCCACTATCTGCATTTGAGTAGTGGGGGTGGTATTGTGGTCAACATTACACCATTACCGTCTGTTTTTAGTAATACTCCGGTACCCATTTATGACTGGTTGAAACTAGAGGGCGTGGATCCTGGGCGGTGCAAAAGTGGAAGAACAAGGAGAAGCTGGTTGCAAGATTTGATGGAGACATTGTACATGAGAATAGAAGAAGGTGGTTTCAAGATTTGATGGAGGCATTGTACATGAGAATAGAAGAAGGTGGTTCCAAGATTTGATGGATACATTGTACATGAGAATAGAAGAAGGTGGTTCCAAGATTTGATGGAGACATTGTACATGAGAGTAGAAGAAGGTGGTTCCAAGATTTGATGGAGACATTGTACATGAGAATATAAGAAGGTGGTTCCAAGATTTGATGGAGACATTGTACATGAGAATAGAAGAAGGTGGTTCCAAGATTTGATGGAGACATTGTACATGAGAATAGAAGAAGGTGGTTTCAAGATTTGATGGAGACATTGTACATGAGAATAGAAGAAGGTGGTTTCAAGATTTGATGGAGACATTATACATGAGAATATAAGAAGGTGGTTCCAAGATTTGATGGAGACATTGTACTTGAGAATAGAAGAAGGTGGTTTCAAGATTTGATGGAGACATTGTACATGAGAATAGAAGAAGGTGGTTTCAAGATTTGATGGAGACATTGTACATGAGAAAAGAAGAAGGTGGTTCCAAGATTTGATGGAGACATTGTACATGAGAATAGAAGAAGGTGGTTTCAAGATTTGATGGAGACATTATACATGAGAATAGAAGAAGGTGGTTTCAAGATTCGATGGAGACATTGTACATGAGAATAGAAGAAGGTGGTTACAAAATTTGATGGAGACATTATACATGAGAATAGAGAGAAGGTGGTTTCAAGATTTGATGGAGACATTGTACATGAGAATAGAAGAAGGTGGTTTCAAGATTTGATGGAGACATTGTACATGAAAATAGAAGAAGCTGGTTGCAAGATTTGATGGAGACATTGTACATGAGAATAGAAGAAGGTGGTTTCAAGATTTGATGGAGATATTGTACATGAGAATAGAAGAAGGTGCTTCCAAGATTTGATGGAGACATTGTACATGAGAATAGAAGAAGATGGTTTCAAGATTTGATGGAGACATTGTACATGAGAATAGAAGAAGGTGTTTACAAGATTTGATGGAGACATTGTACATGAAAATAGAAGAAGGTGGTTCCAAGATTGGTAGGTGACATTGTACATGAGAATAGAAGAAGGTGGTTTCAAGATTTGACGGAGACATTGTACATGAGAATAGAAGAAGGCGGTTCCAAGATTTGATGGAGACATTGTACATGAGAATAGAAGAAGGTGGTTCCAAGATTTGATGGAGACATTGTACATGAGAATAGAAGAAGGTGGTTTCAAGATTTGATGGAGACATTGTACATGAGAATAGAAGAAGGTGGTTTCAAGATTTGATGGAGACATTGTACATAAGAATAGAAGAAGGTGGTTTCAAGATTTGATGAAGACATTGTACATGAGAATAGAAGAAGGTGGTTTCAAGATTTGATGGTGACATTGTACATGAGAATAGAAGAATGTGGTTTCATGATTTGATGGAGACATTGTACATGAGAATAGAAGAAGGTGGTTCCAAGATTTGATGGAGACATTGTACATGAGAATAGAAGAAGGTGGTTTCAAGATTTGATGGAGACATTGTACATGATAATAGAAGAAGGTGGTTTCAAGATTTGATAGAGACATTGTACATAAGAATAGAAGAAGGTGGTTTCAAGATTTGATGGAGACATTGTACATGAGAATAGAAGAAGGTGGTTTCAAGATTTGATGGAGACATTGTACATGAGAATAGAAGAAGGTGGTTTCAAGATTTGATGGAGACATTGTACATAAGAATAGAAGAAGGTGGTTTCAAGATTTGATGGAGACATTGTACATGAGAATAGAAGAAGGTGGTTTCAAGATTTGATGGAGACATTGTACATGAGAATAGAAGAAGTGGAAGATCTGGTTAGAGACAGATACTTTCAGAGAGTTGTTGTGAATGCAACGTTATGCAGATGACATGCGACCTTATGGTGGTTGAAGATGATGACCGATGATTGATGATAATTGATGATTGATGATGATTGATGACGATGATTGATGATGATGATTGATGATGATTGATGATGTTTGATGATTGATGATGATTGATGATGATTGATGATCATTGATGATGATTGATGACGATGATTGATGATTGATGATTGATGATGATTGATGATGATTGATGAGGATGAGACTGAAAGTCGTCGATCGTGAATGAACCCGTGACCTCTTGACGTCATCAATCAATACGTCACGCCACACACACCCTCATCTCTGCCACACTTGACAAAAGAAGCAGCAGGAGACAAGAAGACAACAACCCCTCATCTCCTGGGGCCTCGGTAGCCTAGTTGAGACAACCACCCGACTGGGCTTCCGATGTTCCGACAACCCGTGTTCGATTCCCGCTGGAAGAAGTGTGAGTTGTACTAGTAAAAAAAAAAGTAAGTAAAGTACCCCCGTCACGCCAAGTGGCGTATAGGGAATATGGTGTTAGCTACCATACATTTTACAGACCTTCAGCACATGATTTTTAGGGTAATGTGGTCGGTATTACGCCCGTGCCGCTTTACTTTCCCAGAAAAATAATCCGGTACCCATTTAAGGCTGGGTGAACCCGGAAGCCGTCGGGTGGGATCGAACCCTACCCCTTGTCCTTTGCAGTCCAGTTCACTAACCACTGGGCTATCGCGGCTCCCCGAGTTGTACTAGTAGTTGAAAAAAAAATTACCCCCGCGGTAGACCCAGCCACTGGCAGAAATGGGTACCTGGGTAGTACTCTGGGAAGGTGAGGAATGTCCCGTCGCATTGTGAGTTTCGATGCTTGAAGCGACACTATCCAGAAGTCTCCGAACACTTGCCGAGCACATATGGGTGAAAACTCGCGTGGTAAGACGCCGATTCAAGTCTCGTACTTGACCTTTACCACATCTTTAATGTATAAATAAACAACAGATAAAATGGTTTGGTCACGTGTCAAAGCACAACACAACGAGCCTTCAATAAGCGTTGTGAGAACACCAGACCAAAGGGTCGACCACGAAAAAGATGGATCGATGGAATATTAGAAGCACAAGGAAACATAACAGAAGCAGGAGCGATCAGAAGAGCAAAAGACCGCAAATTATATCTCCCCTCAACGCTGAAAGGAGAGGAGTCGCGATAGCTCAGTGGTTAGTGAACTGGACTACAAAGGACAAGGGGTAGGATTCGATCCCAACCGACGGCTTCCGGGTTCACCCAGCCTTTAATGGGTACTGGATTTTTTTCTGGGAAAGTGAAGCGGCACGGGCGTAATACCGACCACATTACCCCAAAAATCATGTGCCGATGGTCTGTAAAATGTATGGTCATTAACACCATATTTTCCATATATAGATTGGATTATGAAAATAACTCAAAACAACAGAAATGGGATCCAGTGGTCACTGACCAAACAACTTGATGATTTAGACTTTGCTGATGACATAGCTCTCCTATCACTCAGCCACCAACAGATGCAAGATAAAATGAGCATACTTGATGAGAGATCACAACAGCTAGGACTAAAGATTAATAGAGATAAGACCAACATTATGAGAATTAATGCAGTTGGCAATAACCAAATAAAACTAGGAGAAATACCTCTACTAGACGTACAATCTTATATATATCTGGGCAGTAATATAGATAAAGAGGGAGGAACAGAAAACGATACCAAAATAAGGATATCAAAAGCAAGAGGAGCTTTCATCGCACTGGGAAACATATGGAAATCCAAAGAAATTAGGCTAAATACAAAAAAAAAAATTTCAACTCCAATGTTAAGTCGGTTCTATTATATGGCTGTGAAACATGGAGAATAACAAAATTGACAATCACGAAGGTACAGACTTTCATTAATGGATGCTTACGCAGAATAAAGGGATGGAAATGGCAGGACAAAGTCACTAACATAGAATTATGGAAATGTACCAGTCAAACACCAGTGGATAAAGAGATACAGCGAAGACGATGGCGATGGATAGGACACACACTACGGAAGCCAACTGAGAGTATTACACAACAGGCCCTTTTTGGAATCCCCAGGGGAAAAGACAAAGAGGAAGACCAAGGAATTCTTGGAGAAGACAGATTGAAGCAGAGATGAAGATGATGGGGAAGACATGGAATGATCTTAAAAGAATTGCAAAAAACCGAGCGACTTGGAAAGTGTTTGTTGAAGACCTATGCTCCACTGGGAGCTAAAAGGTAGAAGAACACCATATTTCCTATACGCCACTTGGCGTGACGGGGGTACTTTAGTTACTTTACTTTCGACGCTGAAAGGCAAATGAGGAAAGAAAGAAGAAGGTCTGTACAACACAAGATAGTAATTCATGCTACACAACTAAGAATGTACAGACGCAACTTACATCTTCTTTACTTTCACAATCGCTCAACATTAACCATACACTAATGCTACAAATTCCTATTATATGGCTGTGAAACATAGAGAACAACAAAAATGACAATCATGAAGATACAGACTTTCATTAATGGATGCTTACGCAGAATAAAAAGATGGAAATGGCAGGACAAAATCACTAACATAGAATTATGGAAATGTACCAGTCAAATACCAGTGGATACAGAGATACAGCCAGATAATGAAAACGTAAATTGTTCTTGTCAGAATTATCGCCCATATTGCCTACGTTTAACCATATTCCTCTTCTGCGATGATGACTCATTCCTCCTTGGATCCCAAATTCTTCTGTAAAGTCTGCTGTTTGTTTTCAGATTTTAGTTCTCTCAGTTTCTCTTCCGATACAGGAAATATTCAAATAACTGGTTGAACTTCCAACGAGGAAATCATCAAAAGAGGCCATAACTAAAAGGCAGCTCCTAAAAAACATCAGAAAGAAATAATCAATATTTTTTCGGGAACATCATTCGAAGAGGAAAGTTGGAATAATTGGTTACAACTGGCAAAAGAAAAGGAAAGAGAGATCGCGGACGACAAAGAGAGAAAATACTGGATATCTTGGTGTCATGGCATGGAAAACAGGCAACAACAGAACTGATACAATGCACTATAGATAGATGATTGTGGAAGGACATGATCGCCTACGAAAACCGGTATGGCACATGATGATGATGATGCACTTCTGGTTGAAATTGTGTACCTAACATGAAAAGTGGTGAAATTGTGTACCTAACACAGCACGAGCGTATTATTTATTTAATTTAATGTTATTCTTGAAGTGAGATTGCGCTCATTGTTTTTATTTTCAGTTTTGTAAAGTCTCGTGTGATTACCTTTGCCTCATCGCCCATCTACGATTGATATCTTTATGCCTTTCAACACATTTCAGGCGGCTTTACGATCTCTAGAAAAATCTAAACAACACAGTATTACTACAAACACAGGTAGGAATGATATAATTCAATAACTTGCCTTTACTGCAGGCAACGAGCCGATACAGGGGAGACTTCCTATCTGCCATCGAGAGAAGCTTAGTTTGCTATCACGATGTTATATTTGTTGACGTTTTGTGTTTTAATGTCGCGCTTCCATGGCTATTTATAGCTCTGGTACAGGTAGATACGGGAAGCCACTTGGAATATAAATATTTAGCATGGTAAGGGTAGTCACATAGCAACTGCTGTTTGGTAATGAAGTGTTAGTGACTTCATTAAGTCTGAGCTTCGTGATTTAACGCGTTCAGGTCTCTTCCTTGCTGACTTCCCAGTTCTCTTAATCGTTGACTTCCCAGTTCTCTTAATCGCTGACTTCCTAGTTTTCTTAATCGTTGACTTCCCAGTTCTCTTAATCGTTGACTTCATAGTTTTCTTAATCGTTGACTTCCCAGTTCTCTTAATCGTTGACTTCCCAGTTCTCTTAATCGTTGACTTCCTAGTTTTCTTAATCGTTGACTTCCTAGTTTTCTTAATCGTTGACTTCCCAGTTCTCTTAATCGCTGACTTCCTAGTTTTCTTAATCGCTGACTTCCTAGTTTTCTTAATCGTTGACTTCCCAGTTCTCTTAATCGCTGACTTCCCATTTTCTCTTAATCGTTGACTCCCCATTTCTCTTAATCGCTGACTTCCCAGTTCTCTTAATCGCTGACTTCCCAGTTCTCTTAATCGCTGACTTCCCAGTTCTCTTAATCGCTGACTTCCCAGTTATCTTAATCGTTGACTTCCCAGTTCTCTTAATCGTTGACTTCCCAGTTCTCTTAATCGCTGACTTCCCAGTTCTCTTAATCGCTGACTTCCCAGTTCTCTTAATCGTTGACTTCCCAGTTCTATTAATCGTTGACTTCCCAGTTCTCTTAATCGTTGACTTCCCAGTTCTCTTAATCGTTGACTTCCCAGTTCTCTTAATCGTTGACTTCCCAGTTCTCTTAATCGTTGACTTCCCAGTTCTCTTAATCGCTGACTTCCCAGTTCTCTTCCTACCTGACTTCCCAGTTCTCTTAATCGTTGACTTCCCAGTTCTCTTAATCGTTGACTTCCCAGTTCTCTTAATCGTTGACTTCCCAGTTCTCTTAATCGTTGACTTCCCAGTTCTCTTCCTACCTGACTTCCCAGTTCTCTTAATCGTTGACTTCCCAGTTCTCTTAATCGTTGACTTCCCAGTTCTCTTCCTACCTGACTTCCCAGTTCTCTTAATCGTTGACTTCCCAGTTCTCTTAATCGTTGACTTCCCAGTTCTCTTAATCGTTGACTTCCCAGTTCTCTTAATCGTTGACTTCCCAGTTCTCTTAATCGTTGACTTCCCAGTTCTCTTCCTACCTGACTTCCCAGTTCTCTTAATCGTTGACTTCCCAGTTCTCTTCCTACCTGACTTTCCAGTTCTCTTAATCGTTGACTTCCCAGTTCTCTTCCTACCTGAATTCCCAGTTCTCTTAATCGTTGACTTCCCAGTTCTCTTAATCGTTGACTTCCCAGTTCTCTTCCTACCTGACTTCCCAGTTCTCTTAATCGTTGACTTCCCAGTTCTCTTAATCGTTGACTTCCCAGTTCTCTTTCTACTTGACTTCCCAGTTCTCTTCCTACCTGACTTCCCAGTTCTCTTCCTACCTGACTTCCCAGTTCTCTTCCTACCTGACTTCCCAGTTCTCTTCCTACCTGACTTCCCAGTTCTCTTAATCGTTGACTTCCCAGTTCTCTTCCTACCTGACTTCCCAGTTCTCTTCCTACCTGACTTCCCAGTTCTCTTAATCGTTGACTTCCCAGTTCTCTTCCTACCTGACTTCCCAGTTCTCTTCCTACCTGACTTCCCAGTTCTCTTCCTACCTGACTTCCCAGTTCTCTTAATCGTTGACTTCCCAGTTCTCTTAATCGTTGACTTCCCAGTTCTCTTCCTACCTGACTTCCCAGTTCTCTTCCTACCTGACTTCCCAGTTCTCTTCCTACCTGACTTCCCAGTTCTCTTAATCGTTGACTTCCCAGTTCTCTTCCTACCTGACTTCCCAGTTCTCTTCCTACCTGACTTCCCAGTTCTCTTCCTACCTGACTTCCCAGTTCTCTTAATCGTTGACTTCCCAGTTCTCTTAATCGTTGACTTCCCAGTTCTCTTCCTACCTGACTTCCCAGTTCTCTTCCTACCTGACTTCCCAGTTCTCTTCCTACCTGACTTCCCAGTTCTCTTCCTACCTGACTTCCCAGTTCTCTTCCTACCTGACTTCCCAGTTCTCTTCCTACCTGACTTCCCAGTTCTCTTCCTACCTGACTTCCCAGTTCTGTTCCTACCTGACTTCCCAGTTCTCTTCCTACCTGACTTCCCAGTTCTCTTCCTACCTGACTTCCCAGTTCTCTTCCTACCTGACTTCCCAGTTCTCTTCCTACCTGACTTCCCAGTTCTCTTCCTACCTGACTTCCCAGTTCTCTTCCTACCTGACTTCCCAGTTCTCTTCCTACCTGACTTCCCAGTTCTCTTCCTACCTGACTTCCCAGTTCTCTTCCTACCTGACTTCCCAGTTCTCTTCCTACCTGACTTCCCAGTTCTCTTCCTACCTGACTTCCCAGTGCTCTTCCTACCTGACTTCCCAGTTCTCTTCCTACCTGACTTCCCAGTTCTCTTCCTACCTGACTTCCCAGTTCTCTTCCTACCTGACTTCCCAGTTCTCTTCCTACCTGACTTCCCAGTTCTCTTCCTACCTGACTTCCCTCCTCAGAGTGTTTCTGGTACCAGAGATTGGATGAACCAATAGAGCCTTTTAGGACGGAAAACTTTCTTTCAAAAATTGAAATTTGAACCCTTTCAGGTCAGCAAGCGAGTGCACTACCCACAGTGCCATGCAGCTCTCTACAGCGTTAGTAGCGCAGTGGTTAGGTACTGGGTTTAAGATACGGTAAAGATGGGTTTGATACAATCTTGACGTTCAAGGTCGACCAAGTTGACATAGCTCATTGGATTAGCTTTTTTGCGTTCGCCCGATGACTGAAGGAGTACACCTCTTCCTCATCCGCCCTTAAATGGACGTTAAGTGGGCGTGTCTGCGTTGTGATGTGGTTTGCAGTATAACTGTGATATTTCTGCATTTCGGCCCAACACATCCGACTTCAGCACGACATGTTTGAGTACCGGGTTGCCTTCCTTTATCGATCGCTACTCGCTTGGCCAGACTAGACAGGTTAGTCTCTTACTAGAGGCACCGCAAAGAGGTGGAGTAGGGTCAGAATGTTTCTGGTTCACCAATCCTGGCGCAAACCATCAGCTGCTCTACCGGACTGTCCAATTCTAAGATAGAAATGTTAAACCCTGCAGTCTGGGAAGACATAGCTGCAGACCGCAATCTCTGGAAACACACTCTAAAGCTCCAACTCAAACAAGAAGCAAACAGATTCATAGAAAAAGTGAATACACGGAGAAAGTAAAGAAAACTACTACCACTATAATGTTAATTAGCACTTCCACATCAAAATAAAGGTAAAGTACGAGACTTGAATCGGCGTCTTAGCTCGCGAGTTTTCACCCATATGTGCTCAGGCAGGAGTGTTCATGGACTTCCGGATAGTATCGCTTCAAGCACCGAAACTCACGATGCGAGGTGGCATTCCTCACCTTCTCAGAAGAACTACCCTGGTACCCATTTCTGCCAGCGGCTGGGTCGACCGCGGTGGTATTTTTTCCAATTACGAGTACAATTCACGCTGCTTCCAGCGGGAATCGAACACGGGTTGTCTGAACGTCGGTAGCCCAGTCGGATGGTTTTCCCAACTAGGCTACCGAGGTCCCCTCACGCATCGAAATGTTGGGGCCTAGCGCAGTGGCAACTTATTCATATTCATCGATTGAAGGATCGGTGTTCGATACTTGGTGAGGGAAGTGCAAGAACGTTCTGCGGGTGGATAGAAGAAGTTATGATCATCATTTAACAGAAACGATCACTATAGAAACCTTTTGAGTTCATTTTTGGAAAGAACAGCGAAGCGGATATAGGAATGTCATGACGGGCTACTCGCTGATCATCATCATCAAGTATCGTGCTTGCTGGCGTAGGTGATCATGTCTCTCCACAACTTTCGATCTCGACAGTTATTTATAATTTCTGTTGTTGACCTTCTGCCAAGCCATTCTCTTAAGCTGTCTGGTACCTTTCTATTTGCTTCCCTCTGTCTCTTCGTCCCTCAATTTTCCCAGTTGTTACAATATATTCCAACTGTTCCCTTCTCATTACATGGCCAACAAATGATGATCGTTTCTGTCTAATATTTTAAATTAGCTCTCTTTTTGCTTTGGCCTCTTTCAGAACGTTTACTTACTGATACCAAAACCAAAAGAAACTGACAATTTAGAGACTCGGTAGCTCACCGGTTAGCGAACTGAATAACTAAAGACAACAGGTTGGGTTCGATTCAAATCAACACTTCCATGGTTAATGGGTACCCCAATTTGATTGAGGAAGCAAGCGGCCTGGCGTGATACCGGCAATGTCGCCAACAAAATGTTCAGTTGGTCTTTGACAAATAAGGGCGTTAACGCCGTGGTCCTCGCCCACCGTAAGTTTGTTCAGTGAACAGAAGTCACACACAAGAAAACAAGACACTAAACATAACAATAGAATACCAAGTTTTAAAACAAGTAAAAAAAAAAAACATTAAATATCTGGGAAAAACATACTCTGAAGATGGTTAAAAAATGACAAATCTGAATCAAGTGCAACGCGTCAAATACTTGGGCACAATAATAACATCAGATGGGAGATACACCACAGAAATAAAAAGTATAATAGCTCAGGCCAAAATAGCATTTCAGAAAATGAAAAATATCTTATATAACAAATCTATGTCAATAAAAATGAGAAAGTGAGTTCATCGGTGCTATATAGAACCTTTTCTGACCTATGGAAGCGAATCATGGACAGTAGATAAAGAAATGAAAATACAAGACAATTAGAGGCAACAGAGATGGGATATCTCAGAAGAATGTTGAAAATTCCCTGGACAGCTAAAAAGACTAACAAGGAAATTCTCAAAGAGGCCAACACAAAAAGGGAGCTCATAAAAACATCAGAAAGAAAGAATATTTTTTCAGGAAAATCATGAGAGGAGGAAAGTTGGAATACTTAGTTATAACTTGTTCACCAGAACATGTACAATAGGAAGTGAAGAAAGTGTCTTCACCAGAACAAGTACAATAGGAAGTGAAGAAAGTGTCTTCACCAGAACATGTACAATAGGAAGTGAAGAAAGTGTCTTCAACGAAACAAGTACAACAGAAAGTGAAGAAAGTGTCTTCAACGAAACAAGTACAATAGGAAGTGAAGAAAGTGTCTTCACCAGAACACGTACAATAGGAAGTGAAGAAAGTGTCTTCAACGAAACAAGTACAATAGGAAGTGAAGAAAGTGTCTTCAACGAAACAAGTACAATAGGAAGTTAAGAAAGTGTCTTCAACAGGACAACTACAATAGGAAGTAAAGAAAGTATCTTCAACGAAACAAGTACAATAGGAAGTGAAGAAAGTGTCTTCAACAGGACATGTACAATAGGAAGTGAAGAAAGTGTCTTCACCAGAACATGTACAATAAGAAGTGAAGAACGTGTCTTCAACAAAACATGTACAATAGGAAGTGAAAAAAGTGTCTTCACCAGAACAAGTACAATAGGAAGTGAAGAAAGTGTCTTCACCAGAACATGTACAATAGGAAGTGAAGAAAGTGTCTTCAAGGAAACAAGTACAATAGGAAGTGAAGAAAGTGTCTTCAACGAAACAAGTACAATAGGAAGTGAAGAAAGTGTCTTTAAAGAAACAAGTACAATAGGAAGTGAAGAAAGTGTCTTCACCAGAACACGTACGATAGGAAGTGAAGAAAGTGTCTTCAACAGGACAACTACAATAGGAAGTTAAGAAAGTGTCTTCAACAGGACAACTACAATAGGAAGTGAAGAAAGTGTCTTCAACGAAACAAGTACAACAGGAAGTGAAGAAAGTGTCTTCAACAGGACATGTACAATAGAAAGTGAAGAAAGTGTCTTCAACGAAACAAGTACAATAGGAAGTGAAGAAAGTGTCTTCAACAGAACGAGTACAAGAGGAAGTGAAGAAAGTGTCTTCAACAGAACATGTACAATAGGAAGTAAAGAAAGTATCTTCAACAGAACAAGTACAATAGGAAGTGAAGAAAGTGTCTTCAACAGAACATGCACAATAGGAAGTGAAGAAAATGTCTTCAACAGAACAAGTACAAGGGGAAGTAAAGAAAGTGTCTTTAACGAAACAAGTACAATAGGAAGTGAAGAAAGTGTCTTCAACGAAACAAGTACAATAGGAAGTGAAGAAAGTGTCTTCAACAGGACAACTACAATAGGAAGTAAAGAAAGTATCTTCAACAGAACAAGTACAATAGGAAGTGAAGAAAGTGTCGTCAACAGGACAACTACAATAGGAAGTGAAGAAAGTGTCTTCAACGAAACAAGTACAATAGGTAGTGAAGAAAGTGTCTTCAACAGGACATGTACAATAGGAAGTGAAGAATGTTTCTTCAACAGAACATGTACAATAGGAAGTGAAGAAAGTGTCTTCAACAGAACAAGTACAATAGGAAGTGAAGAAAGTGTCTTCAACAGAACATGTACAATAGGAAGTGAAGAAAGTGTCTTCAACAGAACAAGTACAATAGGAAGTGAAGAAAGTGTCTTCAACAGAACATGTACAATAGGAAGTGAAGAAAGTGTCTTCAACAGAACAAGTACAAGGGGAAGTAAAGAAAGTGTCTTCAACAGAACATGTACAAGAGGAAGTGAAGAAAGTGTCTTCAACAGAACAAGTACAATAGGAAGTAAAGAAAGTGTCTTCAACAGAACAAGTACAAGAGGGAGTGAAGAAAGTGTCTTCAACAGAGCAAGTACAAGAGGAAGTAAAGAAAGTGTCTTCAACAGAACAAGTACAATAGGAAGTAAAGAAAGTGTCTTCAACAGAACGAGTACAAGAGGAAGTGAAGAAATAGTGTCTTCAACAGAACAAGTACAAGAGGAAGTGAAGAAAGTGTCTTCAACAGAACAAGTACAAGAGGAAGTGAAGAAAGTGTCTTCAACAGAACAAGTACAAGAGGAAGTGAAGAAAGTGTCTTCAACGAAACAAGTACAAGAGGAAGTGAAGAAAGTGTCTTCAACAGAACAAGTACAAGAGGAAGTAAAGAAAGTGTCTTCACCAGAACAAGTACAATAGGAAGTGAAGAAAGTGTCTTCAACAGAACAAGTACAAGAGGGAGTGAAGAAAGTGTCTTCAACAGAACGGGTACAAGAGGAAGTAAAGAAAGTGTCTTCAACAGAACAAGTACAAGGGGAAGTAAAGAAAGTGTCTTCAACAGAACAAGTACAAGAGGAAGTAAAGAAAGTGTCTTCAACAGAACAAGTACAAGAGGAAGTGAAGAAAGTGTCTTCAACGAAACAAGTACAAGAGGAAGTAAAGAAAGTGTCTGCAACAGAACAAGTACAAGAGGAAGTGAAGAAAGTGTCTTCAACGAAACAAGTACAAGAGGAAGTAAAGAAAGTGTCTTCACCAGAACAAGTACAATAGGAAGTGAAGAAAGTGTCTTCAACAGAACAAGTACAAGAGGGAGTGAAGAAAGTGTCTTCAACAGAACGGGTACAAGAGGAAGTAAAGAAAGTGTCTTCAACAGAACAAGTACAAGGGGAAGTAAAGAAAGTGTCTTCAACAGAACAAGTACAAGAGGAAGTAAAGAAAGTGTCTTTAACAGAACAAGTACAAGGGGAAGTAAAGAAAGTGTCTTCAACAGAACAAGTACAAGAGGTAGTAAAGAAAGTGTCTTCAACAGAACAAGTACAAGGGGAAGTGAAGAAAGTGTCTTCAACAGAACAAGTACAAGGGGAAGTGAAGAAAGTGTCTTCAACAGAACAAGTACAAGAGGGAGTAAAGAAAGTGTCTTCACCAGAACGAGTACAAGAGGAAGTGAAGAAAGTGTCTTCAACAGAACGGGTACAAGAGGAAGTGAAGAAAGTGTCTTCAACAGGACAAGTACAATAGGAAGTAAAGAAAGTGTCTTCACCAGAACGAGTACAAGAGGAAGTGAAGAAAGTGTCTTCAACAGGACAAGTAAAATAGGAAGTAAAGAAAGTGTCTTCAACAGAACAAGTACAAGAGGGAGTGAAGAAAGTGTCTTCAACAGAACGAGTACAAGAGGAAGTAAAGACAGAAAAGGAAGAATGTGAACCATTTACTGTACAAAAAAATGTGTCCAATGTGGTGAGAACTACGTCATATATTTGCAATATGTGTTAGGGCATTGCAGAATATAGAACTAACATCATAAACCCTTTACGAGACAAAGGCATAGCGTGTTCCAGTTTACTTATCTCTAAGCCCTTCATAACGTGACCAATTCATTCTTTCTTTAACCACTTCACTTATTCCACTTTGTGGTGTATCGTTTTTCAAAGACTTCAAAGCTCTTTTCATCTTTTTTGTGTGACAATCCATGCTCCAGATCTGTGAGATGCTTGATAAACGTGGACAGCTAATCTGCTTATTATCGATGTTATAATTTTTTACTGCCTGACACAGGAAACAGAAGCTATGAAGCAAGGAGAATAATTGTTTTATTAATGTCAATTGTAAATACAATAGAAATAGTACGGATGATGCACACAGACAAATATACAAACAGGAACACACATGGGGAATCACATATGAGTCTTGGCAAAGATGGTTTATATACTTTAAAAAAAAATCATCTATACAGACGGATCTGTAATACGACAGCAAAGGAGTACATGGGTGTTTACAGCACGCTCGGCAGACAGAATAGTCAAGGAAGACAGTGATGTATACGTTATGACCACGAGTAGCATGACGATGGAGGTGATGGCAGTGACCAAGGCATTCAAATGGTTAGAGTCACAAGACTACACCCACGCATGTATACTGAGTGATTCGATGAGCATGATAAGAAAAGTAGAGGCGGGCTCTGTACGCAGGCAATGGGTAGAGTCATTGCAGAAGTCAAAAATATATAGGGTAACGTTTGTCTACGTCCCTGGACATGCGGGAATACGGGGAAATGAAAGAGCGGACATGTTGGCTAGTTGCGCTGTCGTTGAAGACGGTCAACCAATGGATTGGGCGGACATCATCTCAATGCCCTCCGAGATGTGGGAAGAGCACAGGGAATTCGACAACCATGAGTCAACGTCACTCTTTCGGATGAAAGAGATGGGAGTTAAGATGGGCACAGCCAGAAACGAGAAACTTAGTGGGCGTGTAAGAAGACTTATCAACCAACTTGGGCCAGTGATATAATGGCTGTGAGTTCGAAAGCAGCAAAGCGCTCTCCTGTCGACCCAACGAATAAAGGATTTGGAACTGGCTTACAATGTGGAGAGGTCAGTTTCAATCCTGAACGACGGTTTCCGTATTCATCAACATCAAGTGCCATGCCTGCTGGCGTAGGTGATCATGTCTCTCCGCTATTTTCGATCTCGACAGTTATTTATCATTTCTGTTGTTGACCTTTTGCCAAGCCATTCTTTTAAACTGTCTGGTATCGCCGCCTAGGAGCCGCTGAAACACCTGCGGTCGCAATAGCAGAGTTGGCACACCATCAGCTGACCAAGACCTAGCAGTTCTACCTCCTCGTGGTCTCCCCTGGTAACAGTCTGCGTCAAAACAGGCTGGCTAACAGGAGCTAGGATCGCCGTGTTCCCTGTAGTGGTGGCTCTTACTGATATAGAGGACCTAGTATTGAGTCTACAACAAAACAGGCTGGCTAACAGAAGCTAGGATCGCCATGTTCCCTGTAGTGGTGGCTCTTACTGATATAGAAGACCTAGTATTGAGTCTACAACAAAACAGGCTGGCCAACAGAAGCTAGGATCGCCGTGTTCTCTGTAGTGGTGGCTCTTACTGATATAGAGGACCTAGTATTGAGTCTACAACAAAACAGGCTGGCCAACAGAAGCTAGGATCGCCGTGTTCCCTGTAGTGGTGGCTCTTACTGATATAGAAGACCTAGTATTGAGTCTACAACAAAACAGGCTGGCCAACAGAAGCTAGGATCGCCGTGTTCCCTGTAGTGGTGGCTCTTACTGATATAGAGGACCTAGTATTGAGTCTACAACAAAACAGGCTGGCTCACAGAAGCTAGGATCGCCGTGTTCTCTGTAGTGGTGGCTCTTACTGATATAGAAGACCTAGTATTGTGTCTACAACAAAACAGGCTGGCCAACAGAAGCTAGGATCGCCGTGTTCTCTGTAGTTGTGGCTCTTACTGATATAGAAGACCTAGTATTGAGTCTACAACAAAACAGACTGGCTAACAGAAACTAAGATCGCCGTGTTCCCTGTAGTTGTGGCTCTTACTGATATAGAAGACCCAGTTTTGCAGTACCTCTGGGCTGGACTAGTAGTTTCCCAGCATAGCCTGGGATAGACGAACTCCAACTTCTCCAGTAAGAGCCGGGAATGTCAAGAAAGCCATTAAGACCCGCCACATCAATGAGTCAAAAGGCAATCGGCCCGCATCAACTCGTGGCATTCCGTCAGCTCGTAGCATTCCGTCAGCTCGTAGCATTCCGTCAACTCGTGGCATTCCGTCAGCTCGTAGCATTCCGTCAGCTCGTAGCATTCCGTCAACTCGTGGCATTCCGTCAACTCGTGACATTCCGTCAACTCGTGGCATTCCGTCAACTCGTGACATTCCGTCAGCTCGTAGCATTCCGTCAACTCGGGACATTCCGTCAACTCGTGACATTCCGTCAACTCGTGACATTCCGTCAGCTCGTGGCATTCCGTCAACTCGTGACATTCCGTCAACTCGTGGCATTCCGTCAACTCGTGACATTCCGTCAACTCGTGACATTCCGTCAACTCGTGGCATTCCGTCAACTCGTGACATTCCGTCAACTCGTGACATTCAGTCAACTCGTGACATTCCGTCAACTCGGGACATTCCGTCAACTCGTGACATTCCGTCAACTCGTGACATTCCGTCAACTCGTGACATTCCGTCAACTCGTGACATTCAGTCAACTCGTGACATTCAGTCAACTCGTGACATTCAGTCAACTCGTGACATTCCGTCAGCTCGTGACATTCCGTCAACTCGTGACATTCCGTCAACTCGTGACATTCCGTCAACTCGTGACATTCCGTCAACTGGTGACATTCCGTCAACTCAACCCTTGCCACCTGTGAAGGGAAGCGAAACCGTGACTCTCTTGACCAGAGGCCGACGTGCCTTACCTCTAGATCACCTTCCAACCCCCCCCCCAACCACCTTCCCCACCATCATCTATCAACTCGCTACAACAAAATATGGGAAACCTGAGAAAAAAATTAATTAAGACCTAAATGTATGGCGGGCTCAGCAAATCGACAGAGGATTAACACAACTTGGTCTTAGAGATAACAAACTTAGAAAGTCTAACACACGAAAAAAAAAATACGAAAAACAATCGGAGAAACAGCAAACCATAAACATGCAAAAACTGCGTAAACAGAAATAGCCTACTTCTGAGTATGGTAATGTGTTGGTGGTGGTTTTAGACTGGTGGGTTGTGGCAGCTTTTCCAGCGCAGTCACCACGCGGTGTTTGGCCTGCCTGTGTAGAAAGACCGACTCAACTACTATTCCTGGTGAGATGATCAGAGCCTTCTCGTGTAGAAAGACCCACTCAACTACTACTCCTGGTGAGATGATCAGAGCCTTCTCGTGTAGAAAGACCGACTCAACTACTATTCCTGGTGAGATGATCAGAGCCTTCTCGTGTAGAGAGACCGACTCAACTACTATTCCTGGTGAGATGATCAGAGCCTTCTCGTGTAGAAAGACCGACTCAACTACTATTCCTGGTGAGATGATCAGAGCCTTCTCGTGTAGAGAGACCGACCTCTTACTCTAGAATACCCATTCCCCAACTACCATCCTGGTGAGATGATCAGAGCCTTCCTGTGAAGGGACCGGCGTCTTTGCATAAAAATAAACAGGACAAGTCAGAAACAGTGGAGAACGTCAAATACTTGGGCACAATAATAACATCTGTTGGAAGATGCCCCGCAGAAATAAAAAGTAGAATAGCTCAGGCCAAAATAGCATTTCAGAAAATGAAAAATATCTTATGCATAAAATCTATATCAATAGAAATGAGAAAGTGAGTTCATTGGTGCCATATAAAGCCAATTCTGACCTATGGAAGCAAATCATGGACAGTAGACAATCAAATGAAAAGACGATTAGAGGCCACAGAGATGGGATTTCTCAGAAAAATGTTGAAAGTTCCCGGACAGCTAAAAAGACCAATGAGGAAATTCCCAAAGAGGCCAACGCAAAAAAGGGAGCTCTTAAAAACATCAGAAAGAAACAATCAACATTTTTCGGGCACATAATGAGAAGAGGAAAGTTGGGATACTTGGTTACAACTAGTAAAATACAGGGAAAGAGAGATCACAGTCGACAAAGAGAGAAATACTAGATAGATTGGTGTCATGGCATGGAAAACAGTCAACAACAGAACTGATACGATGCACTGTAGATAGAATAATGCGGAAGGACATGATCGCCTGTTCTTTCTTTCCTTAAGTTAAAGAAATTAGGTTAAATACAAAAATAAAAATGTTCAACTCCAGTGTTAAGTCAGTCCTATTATATGGCTGTGAAACATGGAGAACAATAAAATTGACAATCATGAAGATACAGACTTTCATTAATGGATGCTTACGCAGAATAAAAGGATGGAAATGGCAGGGCAAAATCATTAACACAGAATTATGGAAATGTACCAGTCAAACAAGGGAGCCGCGATAGCTCAGTGGTTAGTGAACTGGACTACCACGGACAAGGGGTAGGGTTCGATCCCAACCGACGGCTTCCGGGTTCACCCAGCCTTAAATGGGTACCGGATTTTTTTCTGGGAAAGTAAAGCAGCACAGGCGTAATACTGACCACATTACCCCAAAAAATCATGTGCTGAAGGTCTGTAAAATATAGGGTCACTAACACCATATTTCCCTATACGCCACTTTATCGTGACGGGGGTACTTTAGTTTTTTACCAGTCAAACACCAGTGGATAAAGAGATACAGCGAAGACGATGACACTGGATGGGACACACACTGCGGATCATGATCATCGCACAATAAGTCTTATGAGTCACATGACTAAGATATTACTAAGAATCATAATGCGAAGAGTGCGAAACAAAATCAGTCCAGAAATTAGCGATGAACAGTGTGGTTTTATTAGAGATAAAGGAACAAGCAATGCCATTTATATCATAAGATATTTAGTAGAAAGAGCCATAGAGGTGAAAACAGATCTATACCTATGTTTCATAGATTACACCAAGGCGTTTGACAAAGTAAAGCACCAAGAAATAATCAAAATTTTAGAAAGCATAAATGTAGACAGCAAAGATCTAAGAACAATAAAGAACATGTACTGGCAACAAACAGCGGCCATAAGAACTGGAAACCAATTGGGAATGTTTCAACAAATAAAACAGGGTGTTAGACAAGGTTGTGTGCTGTCACCAGATTTGTTTAATATTTATAGTGAGATTATTTTAAGATCCTTAAGGGACATACCTGGAATAACAATTGGAGGTCATAATATAAATAATCTAAGGTATGCTGATGATACAGTCTTAATCGCTAAGAGTGAAAATGAGTTACAAGAAATGTTGGACATTATAGTGAAAGAAAGCAAAAATAAAGGACTCAGCCTTAATAGCAAAAAGACAGAGGCAATGGTAACAACAAAGAAAAAGACATCACCTCAGTGCAGAATAAAGACAAGTGGAACAATATTAAAACAGGTAAATGAATTTAAATATTTGGGAACTTTGTTAGTCTCAGACGGAAGATGTACAACAGAGGTGAGATGCAGAATGGCTCAGGCAAAAGCAGCTTTCCAAAAAATGAGGAAGATACTAAGCAATCCATTTTTGACAATAGAAACAAGAAAAAAAGTTCTTAAATGTTATGTAAAGCCAGTCTTAACATATGGATGCGAATCATGGACAATAGGACAAAAGACAAGAAAATCACTAGAGTCTGTAGAAATGTGGTTTTACAGAAGAATGTTGAGAATACTATGGACAGCTAAGAAGAGTAATGAAGATGTTCTGAGAGAGATCAAAGCAAAAAGAGAGCTAATTTCCAATATTAGGAAGAAACAATCATCATTTTTTGGCCACGTAATGAGAAGGGAACAGCTGGAATATATTGTAACAACTGGAAAAATTGAGGGACGAAGAGAGAGAGGGAAGCAAAGAGAAAAAATAACAGACAGCTTAAGAGAATGGCTTGGCAGAAGGTCAACAACAGAAATGATAAATAACTGTCGAGATCGAAGGTTGTGGAGAGACATGATCACCTACGCCAGTAGGCACGGTACTTGATGATAATGACCAGTCAATACCAGTGGATAAAGAGATACAGCGAAGCGGATGGCGCTGGATGAAACACATACTGCGGAAGCCAACTGAGAGTATTACACAACAGGCCCTTTTTTAAAATCCCCAGGGAAAAGACAAAGAGGAAGACCAAGAAATTCTTGGAGGGAGACAGAAGCAGAGATGAAGATTATAGGGAAGACATGTAATGATCTTAAAAGAATGGCAAGAAACAGAACGACTTGGAAAGTGTTTGTTGAAGGCCTATGCTCCACAGGGAGCTGAAAGTGTTTGTTGAAAACCTATGCTCTACAGGGAGCTGAACGTGTTTGTTGAAGATCTATGCTCCACAGGGAGCTGAAAGGTGGAAGAAGAAGACATGATCACCTACGCCAACCAGTATAGCACATGATGATGATGATGACGTCGCATCCCTAGAATCCCTATTCCCCAACTACCATCCCTGGAGAGATGAGCAGAGCCTAATGATAACGAATATTTTCCATGAATGAATTTTCAGCAATAAAACATGTTGTCGAGTTAAGCAAGTGAAGGAAAAAGATAGTTTAGGTGAAGTCATTACACGGATAATGATTCTAAATTTGTTGTATCAAATCAGCGCAAAATACAATATGTATGTGAGTGCTTGAACTTGTGGTAGGCTAACACTTGGGTGAGATTGGAGAAAGGAGTGTTGTTACTAGAGATGGAACGTGGGTTGAGGCCCAATGCAATTAAATGCATACTCCATGTGGAACATAGGTCTTCAACAAACACATGCAACTCTCTGTGCAACATAGGTCTTCAACAAACACTTGCAACTCTCTGTGGAACATAGGTCTTCAACAAACACTTGCAACTCTCTGTGGAGCATAGGTCTTCAACAAACACTTGCAACTCTCTGTGGAGCATAGGTCTTCAACAAACACTTGCAACTCTCTGTGGTGCATAGGTCTTCAACAAACACTTGTAACTCTCTGTGTAACATACGTCTTCAACTAATACTTGCAGCTCTCTGTGGAACATAGGTCTTCGAGAAACACTTGCAACTCTCTGTGTAACATACGTCTTCAACTAATACTTGCAGCTCTCTGTGGAACATAGGTCTTCAACAAACACTTGTAACTCTCTGTGTAACATACGTCTTCAACTAATACTTGCAACTCTCTGTGGAGCAGAAGTCTTCAACGAACACTTTCAGCTGCCTGTGGAGCATAAGTCTTCAACAAATACTTTCAGCTCTCTGTGGAGCATAGGTCTTCAACAAACACTTTCAGCTCCCTGTGGAACATAGGTTTTCAACAAACACTTTCAGCCCCCTGAGGAGCATAGGTCTTCAAGAAACACGTTCAGTTCCATGAGGAGCATAGGTCTTCAACAAACACGTTCAGCTCCCTGTGGAGCATAGGTCTTCAACAAACACGTTCAGTTCCATGTGGAGCATAGGTCTTCAACAAACACGTTCAGCTCCCTGTGGAGCATAGGTCTTCAACAAACACATTCAGTTCCCTGTGGAGCATAGGTCGTCAACAAACACGTTCTAAGCCGTTCTGTTTCTTGCTATTCTTTTAAGATAAATCTTCTATTCTGCGGAAGCATCCGTCAATGCAGGCATGTCCACAGTGCATCGTATCAGTTCTGTTGTTGACTGTTTTCCATGCCATGACACCAAGCTATCTAGTATCTTCTCTCTTTGTCGACCACGATCTCTCTTTCCCTGCATTATGTCAGTTGTAATCAAGTATTCCAACTTTGCTCTTCTCATAATGAGCCGAAAAATGTTGATTTTTTCCCCCTGATTTTTTTAAAGGGAGTAACAACATGATTTGGTTTCGTGATGAACAAACAAAGACGGAACACAAGATTCTCAAATAAACGTTGTGATAACACAAGACCTAAAAGCCGACCATGGAAAAAATGATGGATTGATGATTAGACACTAGGGAACAAGAGCAAAATATTTCAGGAGAAGATGTTTACAGCACTCGCAAAAAAAAAATCGCAAATAATCAACAACAGAAAAAATAAACAAAGACTATACATGGTTCATGTCTAAAATGAAAATACTTGGTATAGAGTGGAACGAATTCAAAACAAACGAGGAAATTAGAGAAATCGCCAATCAACCACTAATATCTTCAGTAATCAAGAAAAGACGATGGTCATATGTTGGACATGTGATGAGAAGAGATAATAACCGAATAGCAAAGCAAGCCCTCATGTGGGAAACAACAGGTAAGAGGAAAAGAGGAAGACCCAGAGAGACACTGAGAAGAACACTGATGAGAGAGGCAAGAGCAGCAGGAATCGGCTCGCTGAATGAGATAGAGCTGCTTGCACAGAACAGAGACAAATGGCGAGATTTGATCAAATATCTTTACAAGAAAACTGCTGGAACAAAAATTTAGATAAGAGAAGGAGTAGAACGAAGGGGGAGTGGTCCGGTTCGATCTTGATCAACGACTTCTAGGTTCACCCAGCCTTAAACGAATGTCGGAATTTTTTTTTTTTTTTGAAAGTAAAGCGGCACGGACGTAATACCGACCACATTACCTCAAAAATCACGTGCTGAAGGTCTGTAAAAAGTATGGTCACTAACACCATATTCTCTATACGCCACTTGGCGTGACATGGCATATTTTATTTTTTAAAGATAACGTATGCCATAAGATCACAATATTTCGCACTTATAAGATAACTTTAGGCTATTATCATCATCATCGAGTGCCATCTCCTCAACGGAGGTTGGCTACCATGGAGCGCCATTCTGCCCTGTCTCTCCTTTGACGGTGCAGGCTATCATATGCTGACTTGTCCATCTTTTGATGTTACTCGTCTATGTTATTCTTGGTCAGCATCTGCCTCTTTTACCTTGTATTTTCCCCTCCAAGATTACTTTTATTAGGCTGTTGTGTCTTTTAACATGCCCCCATGATCTCATTTGTATAGTTTGAATTGTATTTAGTAATTCTCTTTTCATTTGTAGTTGTTTTACGCCTGTATCGTTTGTTTGCAACGCAGAAATAAAAAGCAGAATAGCTCAGGCCAAAATAGCATTTCAGAAAATGAAAAATATCTTATGTAACAAATCTATGTCAATAAAAATTAGAAAGAGAGTTCATCCATGCTATATAGAACCAATTCTCACCTATGGAAGCGAATCATGGACAATAGACAAACAAATGAAAAGACGATTAGAGGCCACAGAGATGGGATTTCTCAGAAGAATGTTGAAAGTTCCCTGGACAGCTAAAAAGACCAATGAGAAAGTTCTCAAAGAGGCCAACACAAAAAGCGAGCTCTTAAAAAACATCAGAAAGAAACAATCAACATTTTTCGGGCACATAATGAGAAGAGGAAAGTTGAAATACTTGGTTACAACTGGCACAATAAAAGAAAAGAGATATCGCCGACGACAAAGAGAGAAAATACTGGATAGCTTGGTGTCATGGCATGGAAAACAGTCAACAACAGAACTGATAAGATGCACTGTAGATAGAAGATTGTGGAGGGACATGATCGTCAATGCCAACCGGCACGGTACATGATGATTATGATGATCGTTTGTTTTATTTTCTTTCCATTCAATTCTACATATTCTTTTATAAATCCACATTTCAAAGCATTGAGGCTATCAAGTCGAAAGAATTTACATGATGAACCAGTTTTCAATAATTTAAGTCTGAATTGACTTCACGTCAACCCAAACTTAGCACGAGCTAATTCAATTTCACACCTTTAAATAATAAACACATTGAACCCGTAGCTCACGCATGCACAAGGCAAACAAAATATCTTGCACACCTCGAATATCGTAAAATATAATAACGTTTGTTGTTAGGACCATCATCATGTTTTTTTTCGTTCGCCAGCTTTGACCTCTGACGAAGTTCCTAGAGACTAGGTCCCGAATTTTGCGTGTTAATCCATTTTTCCCTGGCAGACGTGTGCACAGGGGTCTCTCGCCGCACAGGCAGATAACTCCGACTTCGGAGGTACTCATATTTTTTTCTGTTGATGAGCAATTGACGTTTCAAGCCGGGCCTCGCTGCTGAGACCAGGGGTGGTTGCCGCAGAGAGAAATTATAAACAAAAATCCCAACTGGTGTAGCCAGGATTTGAACCCACAACCTCTCTGTCTCGAGGCCGACGTCTTGCCTCGAGACCAACCAGTCCACGTCAACATTTCACACTGGACGAATAGGTGCAACTAGATTTTTTTTTAAAAGTAAAGAGCCCCCGTCACGCCAAGTGGCGTATAGGGAATATGGTGTTAGTGACTATAATTTTACAGACCTTCAGCACATGATGGGGTAATGTGGTCGGTATTACGCCCGTGCCGCTTCACTTTCCCAGAAAAAAAATCCGGTACCCATTAAAGGCTGGGTGAATCGGTCGTCGTTTGGGATCGAACCCTACCTCTTGTCCTTTGTAGTCTAGTTGACTAACCACTGAGCTATCGCGGCTCGATTCACGGTGTGGGTAAGTGTATAATATTAACAGGTTCATTTTCTTCATCTTTACGTTCTCATTGACCTTTCAGCGTCGAGGGGAGATATAATTTGCAGTGTTTTGCTCTTCTGTTCGCATCTGCTGCTGTTATGTTTCCAAGTGTTTCTAATAATGAATCAATACATCTTTACCATCGTCGGCCCTTGGGTCTGGTGTTCTTGCAACTTATTAATGGATCGTTGTGTTGTGTTTCGATCTTTCTGCCTTGTCACGTGGCCAAACCATTTTATCTGTTGTTTCTTTATATATTCTATGGCGGGGACTATTCCTAACTTTTTTCTCAGTTCTTCATTTCTGATCTGATCTCTCAGACTGTTTCCTGTCATTCGTCTGACACATTTAATTTCTGCAGAGGTTATTTTTCTTATTGTCCTTGCATCTAGGGTCCAGGTCTGGCATTGGTAGCACAACGTTGGGATGAAGATTGTATTGTAGAGTGCCCGTTTTGCCTCTAGAGTTATTTCCTTGTTGGACAATAGTGGTGATAACTGTCCAATGATTTGACAAACTTTGTTGCATCTTGAGTCTATCTCTGCTATTTAGTATTGGCAACAGTGAATGAACTGAATTAGAATTTCAAATAAAAATTAAACTAAATATAATACTTTCTAATCGGGGTTTTTATTCTCAAAATCAAATTTAATAAAAGGAAAACGGGGAAGGACACAACCGGAAAACAAACCAGTGATGCCTGGCAGTTGCCATCGAGAGAAGGAAAGGCTATGGGAGAGCACTCAGATAGAGACCACTGTCAGGGTGGGCCCAACAGCCCTGGACGGTATCTACGACAAAACAAGATCCAGCCTGTCGAAGGCGGAGTGTGTCAGTCACGGCGCGAGTTTAGGGCAGACATCAGGACACACACGAATATACGAGCACTGACCATACGAGCAGCTCATCGTGTGTCATGATGTTGCTTTTAACTGTCCAGCGTGAAACAGGACACAGGGTCATGGTCAATGATCACAAGACCTGAACACTCAATAAAAAAAAAAGAATAAAAATTAAAGCAAAACTTTTTTTTAAACCCATAAAAGCTAATAAATATTCAAGTTTGTCAACCCATCAGAGACAGAGGAGATCAACGAGCTTTTATTTATAGGCGATCAGGCGCTAATACATGAAACAATAGAAGACCTACAAGAACACTTAAATAGACTCAACAGCACAGGCACAAAATACAACATGAAAATCAACATCAACAAAATAGAAGTCATGAATGTCGCCAAAAATAAACAGAACATCAACATAACTATAGAAGGCAGACAACAAAAACAAGTAGAGGAATTCAAATATCTAGGACGTTTAGTGACAAACGATAATTCACAAACAGCAGAGATAGAATCAAGATGCAACAAAGCTTGAAAAAAAGATGGATCGATGGAATGTTACAAACACAAGGAAACATAACAGCAGCAGATGGGAACAGAAGAGGAAAAGACAACAAATTATATCTCCCTCGAAGATAAAAGGCAAATGAGGAAGGAAGGAAAGATGAAGAAGAAAAATATGAGGATAAACAAAAATAGAAATATCTACACATGAAACACATTTTCAGAAAATATGTATTAAAAATGATCTCAAAATGTCTAAAAGTTACACACTAGACTACACATATGTCAAATCCTGTTTGGCACACATTTTACAGACATACATCCACTTGAACCATCACAGTTATACAGTTACCTTTGACGTGTCTGATAGCAGATTGCACATTTTACATTAATCTGTAAATGTTTGACAGTACTCCACTGAGTTCAGACAGTGCTTCGTTCACCAGTTTTATTGATCTACTCCGGTTTTACGGCTGTCACCAATTTTATGTTTTGTATTTTATTGTATTTTCGTGTTTTCTATTTAAAATACTTCACCTCAATGCACAATAAAGACAAGTGGAACAATATTAAAACAGGTAAATGAATTTAAATATCTAGGAACAATGTTAACCTCAGACGGAAGATGTACAACAAAGGTGAGATGGTAGATGTACAACAGAGGTGAGATGGTAGATGTACAACAGAGGTGAGATGGTAGATGTACAACAGAGGTGAGATGGTAGATGTACAACAGAGGTGAGATGGTAGATGTACAACAGAGGTGAGATGGTAGATGTACAACAGAGGTGAGATGTAGAATAGCTCTGGCAAAAGCAGCTTTCCAAAAAATGAAGAAGATGCTGAGTAATTCATTTTTGACAATAGAAACAAGAAAAGGAGTTCTTAAATGTTATGTAGAGCCAGTCTTAACATATGGATGTGAATCGTGGATAATAGAACAACAGACAAGAAAATCACTGGAGTCTGTAGAAATGTGGTTTTACAGTAGAATGTTGAGAAAACCATGGGCAGCTAAGAAGAGTAATGAAAACGTTCTGAAAGAGGCCAAAACAAAAAGAGAGCTAATTTCCAATATTAGGACGAAACAATCATTTTTTGGCCATGTAATGAGAAGGGAACAACTGGAATATATTGTAACAACTGGGAAAATTGAGGGACGAAGAGATAGAGGGAAGCAAAGAGAAAAGATACTAGACAGCTTAAGAGAATGGCTTGGCAGAAGGTCAACAACAGAAATGATAAATAACTGTCGAGATCGAAAGTTGTGGAGAGACATGATCACCTACGCCAGCAGCCCGGTACTTGATAATGATGATGATGATGAATGTCAGTCCTCATGGTACTTGATGATGATGATCTATTTTTCTCCCTCCTCCTCTCTCTCTCTCTCTCTCTCTCTCTCTCTCTCACTCTCTCTCTCTCTCTCTCTCTATCTCTATCTCTCTCAGCCTTTTCACTGGTTTACAAGATTCAAGACCTGTGGATCTATGAAGGCGGGTCATCATCTCTCCCGGCTGAGTGAACGAAGGTGAAGTAAGTTAAAAAAAAACTAAAGTACCTTCGTCACGCCAAGTGGCGTATATGGAATATGGTGTTAGTGACCATCATATTTTACAGACCTTCAGCACATGATTTTTGGGGTAATGTGGTCGGTATTACGCCCGTGCCGCTTTACTTTCCCAGAAAAAAATCCGGTGCCCATTAAATGCTGGGTGAACCTGGAAGCAGTCGGTTGGGATCGAACCCTACCTCTTGTCCTTTGTAGTCCAGTTCACTAACCACTGATCTACCACGGCTTCCTGAACGAAGGTGAGTTGAGGAGAATTAGAGACACAATCTATTCATTCTTCTCTTTTTCTCTCTATCTTCTCTGTAAATATGTCACGTGACAATTTATTCTTCTACAGGAGTAAAGTTTCGACTATTCTAGACCACAGGATATGGGGATGAGGAGGCCAGTGCTCGTCTTCGTTGTTATTTACTTCCCCAACTCATTGAATAAGGTACCCATTTTTATAAAGTTCTTTATTGTTTCTTTCTTTCTCTCTCTCTGCTCTCTCTCTCTCTTTCTTTCTTTCTTTCTTTCTTTCTCTCGCTTTCTCTTTATTGTTTTCTCTCTATATCTTTTTTCTTTCCTTCCTTCCTTCCTTCCTTCCTTCCTTCCTTCCTTCCTTCCTTCCTTCCTTCCTTCCTTCTTTCTTTCTCTCGCTCTCTCTTTCTTGTTTTCTCTATATCTTTTTCTTTCTTTCTCTCGCTCTCTCTTTATTGTTTTCTCTATATCCTTTTTTCGTACTTTCATTCCTTCTTTCTTTCTTCCTTTCTCTCGTTCTCTCTTCATTATTGTATCTCTATCTTGTTTCTTTCTTCCTTTTTCTTTCTAGACCCTAACGTGTCCAAAACTTAACAAATAATAACGGATGCTGAGACACACATACCGCCACACACACGCGACCCTAAATCAATCTATGAAAGGGCCGGTCCCGCTATCGCACAAATTCACGCTGTGCACGGGCCTTGCGGGCTGAAGTGAAGATATAGACTGGCCCACTTGACGATGCGGTGGAATCATGCCCGCGTGTCAGCCTCGGTGAGTACAGACACCAATGTGTGAAGCTCGTGAATCAGGTGGGCTTACAGAAGCTGGAGATTTCATCATTATAACTGTGACAATATAGATTGGAAATATACTTGAAAATGTGCACTTAACCGTAGTCATGTTTGAGAGTGAGCTATACCTCAGATTGTAATCGGAATTAATTCCTAGCCAGTCATTCCGGACACGGATTCAACGTTAATCAAAATTTGATTATTGTGTTAATTATCCATTTGATTGATTTGATGTAGTCTGGATTGTGATCTGTGAGTACTTGATTGATTTGACGTAATCTGGATTGTGATCTGTGAGTACTTGATTGATTTGACGTAATCTGGATTGTGATCTGTGAGTACTTGATTGAATTGATGTAATCTGGATTGTGATCTGTGAGTACTTGATTGAATTGATGTAATCTGGATTGTGATCTGTGAGTACTTGATTGAATTGATGTAATCTGGATTGTGATCTGTGAGTACTTGATTGAATTGATGTAATCTGGATTGTGATCTGTGAGTACTTGATTGAATTGCTGTAGAAATTAGATAAACGAGCAAACGATGAGGTGTAACTCCTAAAAGGTTTGGTGATTACTTAAAACAAACAAACTGTTATAAATAATTAATCGATTCTTGGTAATTGAGTTGATTAAGTTAGTTTCCTAATAGATTTTATTGAGGGATTAAGGCAAAGAAATGCAAATGAATGCATAAAAATGCGAAGCTGCAGTAAAGCTGAATATGAGGAAAAATTTAAAAAAATACAAAAAAATGGTATGTTAGAAGCTTTACGTGATAAGTGGACGACACAAACTAAACGAGGTTTCGGCCCAATAGGCCTTCAGCAGGAACAAACAAGAAACACACATACACACAAATAATAACGAAATATTCAAAACAAAAATATTCGAAATATGTTAAAGCTCTTATGATAAAAATAGATGTTATTGAGCAGTTATTGGCAAGTTTCTTGATTCGTTGAGTAGTTAGACGGTCGAATAGTTGACCACCTAGTAGCTTGTGCTAACTAACGGTTAATTCCAATAGTCAATTAATTAAAATAATCATTAATTAATAGAAGTATTAACTGACTAACCTATTACCAGAATATCTAATCGAGATCTGAATTTTCTTTTCGTGAATAATTAATGGCTTTAATCACACGAACATTTATTTGTCTTGATTTATTCTTTATTGATTTATTACTGGTTTAGGACATTGATTACGAGAGTGCATTTATTACTTCTTTGCTTACTCAAAACAAATAACACCAGGGCAAGGTAAAGGTAAAGTACGAGACTTGAACCGGCGTCTCAGCACGCGAGTTTACAACCATATATGCTCGGCCGCCTATCCAGAAATGTTCGGAGATTTCTGTATAGTGTCGCCTCAAGCATCGAAACTCAGATGCGAAGCGACATTCCTCACCTTCCCAGGGTTATACCCTGGTACCCATTTCTGCCAACGGCTGGGTCGACCGTGGGGGTATTTTCACCAGGGCTAAAACTAAGAATAGGAAATGTCACATCTTCTCAATATTCTTATATGGTAAAGAAACATGGACATTAGACAAGAAAACAGAACATAGAATTTTGGGACAACATTGAAATGTGGATATATAAAAGAATAGGTAGAGTTGGATGGAAAGAAAAAATAAAAACAAACGATGAAGCCTTAGAACAACTAAAAATGAAAAGAGAAGTACTAAACACAATTCAAACAAGACAAATGAGATTGTTGGGCCATGTTGAAAGATACAACAGTCTACTAAAAAAAATCCTGGAAGGGAAAATACAAGGTGGCAGAAGCAGACCAAGACTAACATGGACGAGTAATATCAAAAGATGGAAAAACCAGCCTATAAGAACCTGCACCATCAAAGCAAGAGACAGAGCAGAATGGCGCTCCATGGTAGTCAACCTTCGTTGCGGAGACGGCACTCGATGATGATGATGTTGATTGCTTATCCACTAATTAATGTGTGGTCAGTGCTGCATCAACATCAATGATGATTTGTGTACTTACTGGCGAGCACAAATAAGTACAGTTTTGTTCAAACTACCTTTGATAATGAACATTTTATCATTTTTTTAAGTACAGAATTTATTCAGATTTACATAATGTGCCTTAAAAGAATGAGCGGAATATTGTCAATAATTTCACATAAAAATGTTGTATTCAAATCTTTATATGAAAAGCTGACTTCAAATTCTCATATAACGGAAACTTTGTTCAAATTCTCATATAACGGAAACTTTGTTCAAATTCTCATATAACGGAAACTTTGTTCAAATTCTCATATAACGGAAACTTTGTTCACATTTTCATATAACGGAAACTTTGTTCAAATTCTTATATAACGTAAACTTTGTACAAATTCTCATATAACGGAAACTTTGTTCAAATTCTCATATAACGGAAACTTTGTTCAAATTCTTATATAACGAAAACTTTGTTCAAATTCTCATATAACGGAAACTTTGTTCAAATTCTCATATAACGGAAACTTTGTTCAAATTCTCATATAACGTAAACTTTGTACAAATTCTCATATAACGGAAACTTTGTTCAAATTCTCATATAACGGAAACTTTGTTCAAATTCTTATATAACGGAAACTTTGTTCAAATTCTCATATAACGGAAACTTTGTTCAAATTCTCATATAATGGAAACTTTGTTCAAATTCTCATATAACGGAAACTTTGTTCAAATTCTCATATAACGGAAACTTTGTTCAAATCCTCATATAACGGAAACTTTGTTCAAATTCTCATATAACGGAAACTTTGTTCAAATTCTCATATAATGGAAACTTTGTTCAAATTCTCATATAACGGAAACTTTGTTCAAATTCTCATATAACGGAAACTTTGTTCAAATTCTCATATAATGGAAACTTTGTTCAAATTCTCATATAACGGAAACTTTGTTCAAATTCTCATATAATGGAAACTTTGTTCAAATTCTCATATAACGGAAACTTTCTTCAAATCCTCATATAACGGAAACTTTGTTCAAATTCTCATATAACGGAAACTTTGTTCACATTTTCATATAAAAGAAACTTTGTTCAAATTCTCATATAACGGAAACTTTGTACTAATTCTCATATATTGGAAACTTTGTTCAAATTCTCATATAATGGAAACTTTGTTCAAATTCTCATATAACGGAAACTTTCTAAAAATTCTCATATAAAGGAAACTGTGTTCAATTTCTCATATAACGGAAACTTTTTTCAAATTCTCATATAATGGAAACTTTGTTCAAATTCTCATATAACGGAAACTTTCTTCAAATCCTCATATAACGGAAACTTTGTTCAAATTCTCATATAACGGAAACTTTGTTCACATTTTCATATAACGGAAACTTTGTTCAAATTCTCATATAACGGAAACTTTGTACAAATTCTCATATATTGGAAACTTTGTTCAAATTCTCATATAATGGAAACTTTGTTCAAATTCTCATATAACGGAAACTTTGTTCAAATTCTCATATAACGGAAACTTTCTTCAAATTCTCATATAATTATAACTTCATTTTTTTCAAATTCATGAAATGAAAACTTTGCCAAAATCTCATCACGGAATAATTCTAAAATTCTCGTGACGAAAACTTGGCTTGAAATCTCATAATGATAACTGTTCAAATTATCATGATAACTTTATTGAAAAACTCATAATGATAACGTTATTGAAATTCTCATAATGATAACTTTTTAGAAAATCTCACAATAATAACTGCGTTCAAATTATCATAACTTTATTGAAAATCTCATAATGATAACTTTATTGAAAATCTCACAATAATAATTGCGTTCAAATTATCATAACTTTATTGAAAATCTCATAATGATAACTTTATAGAAAATCTCACAATAATAACTGCGTTCAAATTATCATAACTTTATTGAAAATCTCATAATGATAACTTTATGGAAAATCTCACAATAATAACTGCGTTCAAATTATCATAACTTTATTGAAAATCTCATAATGATAACTTTATGGAAAATCTCACAATAATAACTGCGTTCAAATTATCATAACTTTATTGAAAATCTCATAATGATAACTTTATTGAAAATCTCACAATAATAACTGCGTTCGAATTATCATAACTTTATTGAAAATCTCATAATGATAACTTTATTGAAAATCTCACAATAATAACTGCGTTCAAATTATCATAACTTTATTGAAAATCTCATAATGATAACTTTATAGAAAATCTCACAATAATAACTGCGTTCAAATTATCATAACTTTATTGAAAATCTCATAATGATAACTTTATTGAAAATCTCCCAATAATAACTGCGTTCAAATTATCATAACTTTATTGAAAATCTCATAATGATAACTTTATTGAAAATCTCACAATAATAACTGCGTTCAAATTATCATAACTTTATTGAAAATCTCATAATGATAACTTTATTGAAAATCTCACAATAATAACTGCGTTCAAATTATCATAACTTTATTGAAAATCTCATAATGATAACTTTATTGAAAATCTCACAATAATAACTGCGTTCAAATTATCATAACTTTATTGAAAATCTCATAATGATAACTTTATTGAAAATCTCACAATAATAACTGCGTTCAAATTATCATAACTTTATTGAAAATCTCATAATGATAACTTTATTGAAAATCTCACAATAATAACTGCGTTCAAATTATCATAACTTTATTGAAAATCTCATAATGATAACTTTATGGAAAATCTCACAATAATAACTGCGTTCAAATTATCATAACTTTATTGAAAATCTCATAATGATAACTTTATTGAAAATCTCACAATAATAACTGCGTTCAAATTATCATAACTTTATTGAAAATCTCATAATGATAACTTTATTGAAAATCTCACAATAATAACTGCGTTCAAATTATCATAACTTTATTGAAAATCTCATAATGATAACTTTATTGAAAATCTCACAATAATAACTGCGTTCAAATTATCATAACTTTATTGAAAATCTCATAATGATAATTTTATTGAAAATCTCACAATAATAACTGCGTTCAAATTATCATAACTTTATTGAAAATCTCATAATGATAACTTTATGGAAAATCTCACAATAATAACTGCGTTCAAATTATCATAACTTTATTGAAAATCTCATAATGATAACTTTATTGAAAATCTCACAATAATAACTGCGTTCAAATTATCATAACTTTATTGAAAATCTCATAATGATAACTTTATTGAAAATCTCATAATGATAACTTTATTGAAAATCTCATAATGATAACTTTGTTCAAATTTTCCAGATCTTTCGTTCAGGTACTCAAATCATCTTCTTTCTTTCCTCTACTTTATTCTCTTCCTCTTTCCACAAGACAAGGCAGAAAGAACAAAACACAACGAGCCTTCATCAAACGTGAGAACACCAGACCCAAGAGTCGACCACGAAAAAGATGGGTCGATGTAAAATTAGAAGCACTAGGAAACATAACAGCAGCAGAGGAGAACAGAAGAGCAAAAGACCGCAAATTATATCTCCCCTCGACGCTGAAAGGCAGATGAGGAAGGAAAGAAGAAGAAGAAAATTGACTGTTCATACGTTTATGTTTCCTAGTCTTTCTAATATTCTTTCATCCCTCCTTTTTCGTGGTCGGCTGTTGAGACTGGTATTTTCTCATCGTTTATTGAAGGCTCGTTGTGTTTTGATCTTTCTGCCTTATCCTTGTCCAAACTATTTTATCAGGTTACAGGTTATCAGTTTTAACTTTTTTAGCATGTTGATGTGTGTAACGGCGGGAAATTATTTCTAGAATGTTTCTTAGTTCTGTTCATTTCAAAATGAATGTTTCCGGTCATTCGTCTAACACATTTCATCTCTGTAGAGGTTATCTTTCTTATTGTTCTTGCATCTAGGGTCCAGGTCTGGCATTGGTAGCACAACGTTGGGATGAAGATTATATTGTAGAGTGCCCGTTTTGCCTCCAGAGTTATTTCCTTGTTGGACAATAGTGGTGATAGCTGTCCAATGATTTGACAAGCTTTGTTCAATTTTGAATAATAATCATCTTGTCACCAATCTTTTCCATATTTACACATTGTATCACTCCTTTCTCAGATTTACCACATCTCTGTTTCGTATTGTTTATATTTGTTGCGTACACCAGCTTTCAACTCTGACGAAGTCCCTAGAGAGTTTATATTTGTTTCGTTCACCAGCTTTCAACTCTGACGAAGTCCCTAGAGAGTTTATATTTGTTTCGTTCACCAGCTTTCAACTCTGACGAAGTCCCTAGAGAGTTTATATTTGTTTCGTTCACCAGCTTTCAACTCAGACGAAGTCCCTAGAGAGTTTATATTTGTTTCGTTCACCAGCTTTCAACTCTGACGAAGTCCCTAGAGAGTTTATATTTGTTTCGTTCACCAGCTTTCAACTCTGACGAAGTCCCTAGAGACTAGCAACTGAATTTTGCGAGTTAATCCATTTTTCCCTGGCAGCGGTATGCACAGTAATTAAGTGTCAACCACTGCTAATAGTTGCATGTTTATTTATTGTCTTTGTTGTTCATTTTGTATGTTTTCTTGTATGCGTTTGTCTGTTTCTTTTATGTTTCTTTTTTGTATGTTTCTTGCGTGTTTGTGTTTTGCTTGTTTCTTGTGTATTTGTGTTTTGCTTGTTTCTTGTGTTTTTTTGTACGTTATTTTATGCATTTTGTATGTATCTTGTACGTTTCTCCCATATTTTTTGCATGTTATTTGTATATTTGTTGTATGTTTATTGTATGTTTTTTATGTTTGTATATGTTTCTTTTATGTTTTTCTATATTTTTTGTATATTTTTTGTATGTTTCTTGAATATTTATTATTTGTTTTTTGTATGTTCCTTGTAGGTTTTTGTATGTTTTTATATGTTCCTTGAATGTTTCTTTTTCGTATGTCTGGTGTATGTTTTTTGTAGAACACAGTGCAACGTATTAACGGGTGTTCAGTCAGAGTGGATCTGGCAGACTCTAAATGTGACGTTCTGTCTGTGGGGCGATCAACACACTTAGCCTGACAGCTGACTTCATGTGGGAGTCTGGAATCCTACTCTGATTGAGCCCTGATCGCAGAGAGAGAGAGAGAGAGAGAGAGAGAGAGAGAAAGAGAGAGAGAGAGAGTATGTTTCTTAAGTGTTTTTTGTATGTTTCTTGTAAGATTTTTGCATGTTCCTTGAATGTTTGTTTTTGTATGTCTTGTATGTTTTTTGTATGTCTCTTGTATGTTTCTTACGTGTTTGTTTTTTGTTTGTTTCTTGTGTTTTTTGTACGTTTCTTGTACGTTTCCTTGTATGTCTTTTGAATGTTTCTTGTATGTTATTTGTATATTTGTTGTATGTTTATTGTATGTTTCTTTATGTCTTTGTAAATTGTGTGTATGTTTCTTATATATTTCTTGTCTGTTTTTTTGTATGTTTCTTGTTCGTTTTTTGCATGTCTCTTGTATGTTTATTTGTGTCTCGTGTATGTTTCAAGGAGATACTTTTAAACAAGAAGATGTTTAGCAGCAGCTCGGAGAATGTCTTCTATGGACGCTCACTTACAAAGCAAGCAAAATACCGTGTTCTATATGTGTCTTGTTTGCCTTATTCATAATTAATTATACAGAAAGAAACAAGCAATATTCAAAACGTAATGATAATATAAAAGACGACTAGAGGCCACAGAGATGGGATTTCTCAGAAGAATGTTGAAGGTTCCATGGACAGCTAAAAAGACCAATGAGGAAATTCTCAAAGAGGCCAACACAAAAAGGGACTTCTAAAGAACATCAGAAAGAAACAATCAAAATTTTTCAGGCACATCATGAGAAGAGGAAAGTTGAAATACTTGGTTACAACTGGCAAAAAAAAAGGAAAGAGAGATCGCGGACGACAAAGAGAGAAAGTACTAGATAACTTGGTATCATGGCATGGAAAACAGTCAACAACAGAACTGATACGATGCACTGTAGATTGTGGAGGGACATGATCGCCTACGCCAACCGGTATGGCACATGACGATAATGATGATGAATGATAATATTAACAATAAGCAAGTTTCTCTAACGCAAAGAACGTACAGGGGTCAGAGTAGAAGCTAAAAGAAGAAACAAGGAAATATTAAGCATATAAAAAAAATTGTATCTTTTTTTATCGTGCCTGTATATGTCATGACTGGGAAAATGTGGCTGCAGGTTGTAGAACATGGAGAGCAACAATAAAAAAATGGCACAGCAACTTTCGAGACAATGCTGATATCAAATTCAGAAGACAAAAGGCGCGAGAGAAAGGAAACAGGCCGGGTACACCTTGCTCGTTCTGTGAATGGATCTGTCTGTCCAGGATTGGCAAATTCAGCCACGAGAGAAGATGTTCAGTAAAGCAGCACCCAGTATGAGACACTAATGCTTTACCAAACTACTGACTTATCATGATTGCTGGCTACCAACCGTCTGTCAAGTCGCTAAAAGCTATATATACATACATATGTTATTTTATCTCTAATTAAAATTCTCAAGACCTACAATTAAATATCAAAGTTGAAGGAAAACATCTGGAGACAGTTCAGAACTACAACTACCTGGGACATACTATAACCAGTGATGGAAAATGTACAACTGAAATAAACAAAAGAATAGGAATGGCAACAAGTAATTTTAATGTCATGAAAAACATACTAATATCAAAACAAATAACACCAGGGCTAAAACTAAGAATAGCAAATTGTTACATCTTCTCAATATTGCTATATGGTGCAGAAACATGGACATTAGACAAGAAAATAGAACAGAAAATTGAAGCCTTTGAAATGTGGATTTATAGAAGAATAGGAGGAATTGAATGGGAAAAAAAGAAAACAGACGATGAAGTTTTAAAACAACTAAAAATGAAAAGAGAACTCCTAACACAATTAGAACAAGACAAATGAAATTTTTGAGACATGTTAAAAGACACAACAGCCTACTAAAAGTAATCTTGGAAGGGAAAATACAAGGTAAAAGAGGCAGAGGCAAACCAAGACCAACTTGGACAAGTAACATCAAAGATGGACAAGTCAAGCTATGACAACCTGCACCATCAAAGCAAGAGACAGAGTGGAATGGCGCTCCATCGTAGCCAACCTTCAATGCGCAGATGGCACTCGATGATGATAGTAAAGTAAAAAGTAAAGTACCCCCGTCACGCCAAGTGGCGTATAGGGAATATGGTGTTAGTGACCATAAATTATACAGACCTTCGGCACATGATTTTTGGGGTAATGTGGTCGGTATTAAGGCCATGCCGCTTTACTTTCCCAGAAAAAATCCGGTACCCATTAAAGGCTTGGTAAACCCGGAGCCGTCGGTTGGGATCGAACCCTACCTCTTGTCCTTTGTAGTCCAGTTAACTAACCACTGAGCTATCGCGGCTCCCTACTCGATGATGATAATCATCTCTAATTATTTCTCTTTTCTTTAAGTGTCATATTAAAGTATATGGAGGTAAGCACATATATCAAATATCATAAATCTGAAATAATAATACAGGGCCGACTGATGAAGGTTGTTGCCGAAAAGTTGTAATTTGTTTTGCCTTTCTGTTAGTTTAGCTGTTTTTATGTTTCTTTTCTTATATGAATCAATTTTCAATTTATTTTAGCTGATAGTTAATTATCGTGTCATCTTATCTTGTCTTATGTTATCTTTCGATTTAGCATTCATCTTGTCTAACTGATATTTATCTTATCTGTTTTATCTTTAATATCTTATCTTTAATTATGTTTTTTAATCTTTGCATGGCAAATCCTCTATGGCATCTTACATCATTTCGCCTACATGGGCAGTTAAGCGTTGTTGGGTGCTGCAGTTTCGTTCCTGTTGCATCTGCGTCACAATGGGAACTCACAACACCGCAGCATCATTGAATCACTGAGTTATTGAGTCACTGAGTTATTGAGTCACTGAGTCACTGAGTTATTGAGTCACTGAGTTATTGAGTCACTGAGTTATTGAGTCATTGAGCTATTGAGTTACTCAGTTATTGAGTCATTGAGTTAATGAGTCAATGAATCCTTGAGTCATTGAGTTATTCAGTTATTGAGGCATTCAGTCATTAGTCATTAAGTTATTGAGACATTGAGTTACTGAGTTATTTACCCATTGGGTTATTGAGTTATTTAGTCATTGAGTAATTGAGTTATTTAAGGGTCATCATCATTGCACTCCGAACATGTCCACAGGTTCTCAGATCCCCTCCTCAGCAAGTCCTGCAGTGTCCAGCGACTGACGACTCCAGTTCTGTGTTGGTTGATAAGTCTTCTTACACGCCAACTAAGTTTCTCGTTTCTGGCTGTGCCCATCTTAACTCCCATCTCTTTCATCCGAAGGATTGACGTGGACTCATGGTTGTCGAAGTCCTGTGCTCTTCCCACATCTCGGAGGGCATTGAAGATGTCCACCTGACCCATTGGTTAACCGTCTTCAATGACAGCACAGCTAGCCAACATGTCCGCTCTTTCATTTCCCCGTACTCCCGCATGTCCAGGGACATAGACAAAGGTGACCTTACGTATTTTTTACTTCTGCAACGACTCTACCCATTGTCTGCGTACAGAGCCCGCCTTCACTTTTCTTATCATGCTCATCGAATCATTCCGTATTCATGCGTGGGTGTAGTCTTGTGACTCTAACCAGATGAATGCCCTGGTCACAGCCACCACCCACACCGCCACATCAATGCCTACACAAAGCCACTTAGTTAGCTAAAGAATCCCTTATAGGCGTCTTGATGGATCATTAGCTGTTCAAAAAAGACATGGTAAACAGTTGGGCTCCAATCTTGGAATATGACAGAGCATTTGTTGTTGTTCTAAGTAATGTTCTAAGTAATGTTCTAGATAGTAAAAGTAAAAAGTACAGTACCCCCGTCACGTCAAGTGGCGTATAGGGAATATGGTGTTTAGTGACCATAAATTTTACAGATCCTCGGCACATGATTTTTGAGGTAATGTGGTCGGTATTACGCCCGTGCCGTTTTCTTTCCCAGATAAAAATCCGATACCCATTAAAGGCTGGGTGAACCGGTAGCCGTCGTTGGGATTGAACCCTATCTCTTGTTCTTTGTAGTCCGTTTACTAACCATGTTCTAGATAGCATGTATCATTTACGTCGATATCAGGGAACATTCGCACCCTTATAGCGGAGAACAATCACACTTTCATAGTGGGGAACATTCGCACCTTCACAGTGGGGAACATTCGCACTTCCATAGCGGAGAACAATCACACTTTAATAATGGGGAGCATTCGCACCTTCATAAAGGGGAACATTCGCACCTTCATAATGGGGAACATTCGCACTTTCATAATGGGGAACATTTGCACCTTCATAGTGGGGAACATTCGCACTTCCATAGCGGGGAACAATCACATTTAATAGTGGGGAACATTCGCATCTTCATAATGGGAACATTCGCACTTCCATAGCGGAGAACATTCGCACCCTCATAGCGGGAACATTCGCACCTTCATAGCGGGAACATTCGCACCTTCATAGCGGGAACATTCGCACCTTCATAGTGGGGAACATTCGCACTTCCATAGCGGAGAACAATCACACTTTCATAGTGGGGAACATTCGCACCTTCACAGTGGGGAACATCCGCACTTCCATAGCGGAGAACAATCACACTTTAATAATGGGGAGCATTCGCACCTTCATAAAGGGGAACATTTGCACCTTCATAATGGGGAACATTCGCACTTTCCTAATGGGGAACATTTGCACCTTCATAGTGGGAACATTCGCACCTCATAGTGGGGAACATTCGCACTTCCATAGCGGGGAACAATCACATTTTAATAGTGGGGAGCATTCGCATCTTCATAATGGGGAACATTCGCACTTCCATAGCGGAGAACATTCGCACCCTCATAGCGGGAACATTCGCACCTTCATAGCGGGAACATTCGCACCTTCATAGCGGGAACATTCGCACCTTCATAGTGGGGAACATTCGCACCCTCATAGTGGGGAGCATTCGCACCCTCATAGCGGGAACATTCGCACCTTCATAGCGGGAACATTGACACCTTCATAGCGGGGAACATTCGCACCTTCATAGTGGGGAACATTGACACCTTCATAGCGGGGAACATTCGCACCTCATAGTGGGGAACATTGACACCTCATAGCGGGAACATTCGCACCTTCATAGTGGGGAACATTGACACCTTCATAGCGGGGAACATTCGCACCTTCATAGTGGGGAACATTCGCACCTTCATAGCGGGAACATTCGCACCTCAATAGAGGAGATAGTGTGTGTCACTAGCAGTGAAGTGTACAGATATCTAACTTCTTTCTTCTTTCTTTCTTTCTTCTTTCTTCCTTTCTTCACTCCCTCTTGTACCCATATGGTGTTGAGGTGGACACAAAGTTCTGGTTCTCTCCCTTTTGGCGGCTCCACTCATTATCAATTGATGATGTTGTAGCGTTTCTTTGATGTTGTCTGTCCATCTTACTCTGGGTCTGCCTCTTGCTCTTCTCCCTTCTCCATTTTTAATATAAGCTTTGCATGATAATGAATCACACGACATTCTTTCTAGATGGACAAACCAGTTTATTTGTTGTTTCTGTATGTAGCTTAGGGTTGGTTCAATGCCAACTCTTTCTCTTATAATATCATTTCTGATTCTGTCTTTTCTGGTCACTCAGGGATCTCATCTCTGTGGTGAGAAGCTTTCTTTTATGCTTAGATGTAAGTGGCCATGTTTGGTATTGATAGCACAATATGGGAATGAATATACTCTGTATAAGATGTTTCTTGGTGGTAAAAGGTATTATTTTGTGTTAAAGTTTAGAGGATAGATGCCCCAATATTAGGTTTGCCTTGTTGCATCGGATGTCTATAACTTTATCGATGTCACCATGTTCAGAGAATGTTGTTCTCAGATATTTCAAGTTTGTTGCTTATTTTATAACTTGGTGTTTTATAACTTGGTGTTTTATAACTTGGTGTTCTGTCATGAATGAGTGCCGTCTCCGCATCGAAGGCTGGCTACCATGGAGCGCCATTCCGCTCTGTCTCTTGCTTTGATGACGCAGGTTGTCATAGACTGACTTGTTTATCTTTTGATATTACTCGTCCGTGTTAGTCTTGGTCTGCCTCTTTTACTTGTATTCTCCCCTCCAAGATTACTTTTATTAGGCTGATGTGTCTTTTAACATGCCCCAAAAATTGCATTTGTCTTGTTTGAATTGTGTTTAGTAGTTCTCTTTTCTTTTTTAGTTGTTTTAGGACTTCATCGTTTGTTTTTCTTTTCTGCCCATCCAATTCTGACTATTCTTCTATAAATCCACATTTCAAAAGCTATGATTCTCTGTTCTGTTTCTTGTCTAATGTCCATGTTTCTGTACTATACATGAATGTTGAGAAGACATAACATTTTGCTATTATTAGTTTTAGCCTTGGTGTTATTTGTTTTGATATTATTATATTTTTCATGGCATTAAATTACTTTTGCTAGTCCTATTCTTTTGTTTATTTCAGTTTTACATTTTCCATCACTGGTTATAGTATGTCCAAGGTAGTTGTAGTTCTGAACTGTCTCCAGGTCTATTCCTTCAACTTTGATATCGACTTGTAGGTTTTATGTATTATGTTGTCTATAGCTATCTGAGTAGTTTATTTTATTCTGTATAATACCTCCTTTTGTCTTTCTAGATGTCTAGCTGTTATGATCAAATTAGTATGTTCAGGGTGACTGGTTGGTCTCGAGGCAAGACGCCGAGCTCGAGACAGAGAGGTTGTGGGTTCAAATCCGGCTGCACCAGTTGGGATTTTTATTTATGATTTCTCTCTGCGGCAACCACGCCTGGTCTCAGCAGCGAGGCCCGTCTTGAAACGTCAATTACTCATCAAAGGAAAAATATGAGTACCTCCGAAGTCGGAGTTATCTTCCTGTGTGGCGAGGTACCCCTGTGCACACGGCTTCCAGGGAGAAATTGATTAACAATCAAAATTCAGCTCCTAGTCTCTAGGACTTTGGTAGAGGTCAAGATGGCGTACGCAAAAAAAAAAAAAAAAATTGGTATGTCCATAGAAGGAATGGGAAAATGTCCATTTGGCTAACGTAAAAAAATGTCTATCTCTGGCATGGAAATTTTGTGAAGGGATCGTTAATGTCCAAGAATAGGGTCGGACCTTGTCTGTGGCCTGTGCCAGAAGCACCTACCTGAAGGGCTATGATGGGTTCTTGAAATAGAGGCAATAATGACATATGGTTCTCTTTCTACTGCCATAGATTGGATTATGAAAATAACTCAAAACAACAGAAATGAGATCCAGTGGTCACTGACCAAACAACTTGATGATTTAGACTTTGCTGATGACATAGCTCTCCTATCACACAGCCATCAACAGATGTGGATAAAATGAGCATACTTGATGAGAGATCACAACAGCTAGGACTGAAGATTAATAGAGATAAGACCAACATTATGAGAATTAATGCAGTTGGCAATAACCAAATTTAAATTAGGGAAATACCTCTACTAGACGTACAATCTTACATATATCTGGGCAGTAATATAGATAAAGAGGGAGGAACAGAAAATGATAAAAAAAAAAAAATTTTCTTCGTGCGCCAGCTTTTACTTTTGATGAAGTCCCTAGAGTCTAGGAACTGAATTGTGCGCGTTAATCCATTTTTCCCTGGCAGCCGTGTGCACAGGGGTCCCTGGCCACACGGGCAGATAACTCCGTCTTCGGAGGTGCTCATATTTGTTCCGTCCATGAGTAATTGACGTTTCAAGCCGGGCCTTGCTGCTGAGACCAGGGGTGGTTGCCGCAGAGAGAAATCATAAAGTAAAATCCCAACTGGTGGAGCCGGGATTTGAACCCACAACCTCTCTGTCTCGAGTCCGGCGTCTTGCCTCGAGACGAACTAGTCCCCAACAGATACCAAAATAAGGATATCAAAAGCAAGAGGAGCTTTTGTTGCACTTGAAGTTTATGGAAGTCCACAGAAATTTGAGTAAATACAAAAATAAAAATTTTCAACTCCAATGTTAAGTCAGTCCTATTATATGCCTGTGAAACATGGAGAACAACAAAATTGACAATTAATGGATGCTTACGCAGAATAAAAGGATGGAAGTGGCAGGGCAAAATCACTAACA
>JAVIAB010000050.1:0-235000 GCA_032433765.1 Megaustenia siamemsis
GTTGGTGCAGTGAACATATTTTTGAAATTACGTGAAATTGTAAATAAATGTGTGTTATTCATCTAGATACTACTGCTGTTGGCTGCTTGTATTAGGTAAAGAATCTGTTCACGCGATGAAGCTGTGTTTACAGCATGTGTTCAAAATATCCAGCACAGGCCTCAAGTTATTCTGAGACTTGTCTCTTACTATTTTTCGAAAACCTTCTGGATCTATATATCTATCTTTCGTTCGCCTGAAGTGTTGTCTATATCTGCAATGTCGACTCCTGTATAAATGTTACAGTCTTTGGTTATTCTTGCAGTGGTCCATATAGTTTTTCTCTGTAGTGTTGTATCTATGGGATATGTGGTGATTTTCCTCAGTCTACTATATTGAGTAGCGGCACGGGCGTAATACGGACCACATTACCCCAAAAATCATGTGCTGAAGGTCTGTAAAATTTATGGTCACTAATACCATATTCCCTATACGCCACTTGGCGTGACGGGGGCAATTTTTTTTTACTATATTCCAGTGTAATCTTGAAATATGTATTCCTATGTCTGGGCGCCTGTCCATATGTACATGTAGTTGAGAATGCCGATCTTGAATTTTGTAGACACGTGACTGTGGAGTCAATTATGTCCTGTCTAATGCGTAATAATGATAACTTGTTCCCATCTATTCATATTAATGAAATGCATCCTGATTTGTAGCATTTGATCTTCTGATTGATTTGATTATCTCTATCTTATGATGGTGTAATGTCACCGGCGCATCTGGTTGTGTGTCCCTGTTGCACCTTCTTTTGAAAGCTGATCTACTCTCTAGTTTCTGGTATTCCATTGTGAGATGGGATCCACTGCAAGGCAATCCTGTGGTGTTTGTAGAGTTCAGTCATAAAGTTTACAGATTAGCAACTTTCTGGATTGCAGTGCTTGTCAATGATCTTGTATCTGTCAAAAACTCTACAGCCTGTGGACTAAGATTACTGTTCAGCAGTTTTTCTATTGCCAACTTTATTGTTTTCATTTCTGCATCGTAATTGTGACAATATTTCCCTGTTGCTATCTTATTCATTTGAGATGTAATTGTCTATCTCTATTTTCATACAGGATTTTTAGGTGCTTTCATTTTCACATTAGCATTATTAACTGTTTCTGTCATAACAGTAGACTTTTATAACTGTATCTCTTTTCATACTAAGATTTTAAACAGCTTTTTTTCTTCATGCTAGTATTTTAAATTGTCTCTCTGGTCATTCTAGGATTTCAAAAGTTTACTTTTGATGCTAGAAAAAAAAATTCTAGTAACTCCTGCAGTTTACTTTATATCTATTACTACTAGAAATTTAACTGAATCCCTCTCATTCCTCAATCTATATCTAAATGTTTAATATATATAACTGCATCTCTTTTTTTCGCTCTTTCTCTCTCTCTCTTAATGTTAGACTTTTAAACTGCCACTCTCTCTGTCCAGTGACATGAATTATGTGCAATTGTCTATCTCCAGCTCATCTCCCTTTTTCTACTAGAATTTTGAAATTTCAACTGCATATTATTTTCCTTGTGTTATTGATACCTCGCTCTCTAACAATATCTCTTCTAGACTCTACAGTGAAATGATGAGACGGCATCAGCCAATTTTTGTAAATTAACTTCGTTTGCACCTGAGATCTATAAAAATGTTTAGAAACTTTAAACAGTTGATTATCAGCTAAGAAATATAATAATTCTTTGAAGAATATATATTTAAATGTTGCATAATATTTACAGGCATGGTTCGCTCTAACATATCAAACTTAAAGGCAAAAAAGTGTTCTGTCGTTGAATTGTTGATGAAAATGTTAATATATTCTTATCTGCTTAAGAAATTAAAATCATATTTTGCTTTAATAAAAGGGAAGCAACTCCCGTTAAATTAATACTAACACTTCTTTATAAGTCGATAAATTGTAATTGTAAATTATCAAAAGTTTCAAACATTTGCATATTGTTTTTCAGAAAATAATTTTAACATAAATGTGCAAGGTCTTTGAAAATTTCCATAAAAATTTAAATTCTAAAGTACCAATTAAAAGAAACGTACCTTTCCTTAACGTGTAGTTGCAAATATTAATTATTTATAATTTCTTTCAAACATTAAAAGTTATCTTCTTTTGCTCACAAAAAAGTCAACTTGAGTCTTAAATAAAAAAACGTGGCTGTATTAAGGTTGGTGCAGTGAACATATTTTTGAAATTACGTGAAATTGTAAATAAAATGTGTGTTATTCATCTAGATACTACTGCTGTTGGCTGGCTTGTATTAGGTAAAGAATCTGTTCACGCGATGAAGCTGTGTTTACAGCATGTGTTCAAAATATCCAGCACAGGCCTCAAGTTATTCTGAGACTTGTCTCTTACTATTTTCGAAAACCTTCTGGATCTATATATCTATCTTTCGTTCGCCTGAAGTGTTGTCTATATCTGCAATGTCGACTCCTGTATAAATGTTACAGTCTTTTGTTATTCTTGCAGTGGCCATATAGTTTTCTCTGTAGTGTTGTATCTATGGATATGTGGGATTTTCCTCAGTCTACTATATTGAGTAGCGGCACGGGCGTAATACGGACCACATTACCCCAAAATCATGTGCTGAAGGTCTGTAAAATTTATGGTCACTAATACCATATTCCCTATACGCCACTTGGCGTGACGGGGACACCTTTTTTTTACTATATTCAGTGCAATCTTGAAATATGTGTTCCTCTGTCTGGGGCGCCTGTCCATATGTACATGTAGTTGAGGTGCCGATCTTGAATTTTGTAGACACGTGACTGTGGAGTCAATTATGTCCTGTTCTAATGCGTAAAATGATAACTTGTTCCCATCTATTCATATTATGAAATGCATCCTGATTTGTAGCATTTGATCTTCTGATTGATTTGATTATCTCTATCTTATGATGGTATGTCACCGGCGCATCTGGTTGTGTGCCTGTTGCACCTTCTTTTGAAAGCTGATCTACTCTCTAGTTTCTGGTATTCCATTGTGAGATGGGATCCACTGCAAGGCAATCCTGTGGTGTTTGTAGAGTTCAGTCAATAAAGTTTACAGATGTAGCAACTTTCTGGATTGCAGTGCTTGGAGCACTGATCTTGTATCTGTCAAAAACTCTACAGCCTGTGGACTAAGATTACTGTTCAGCAGTTTTTCTATTGCCAACTTTATTGTTTTCATTTCTGCATCGTAATTGTGACAATATTTTCCTGTTGCTATCTTATTCATTTGAGATGTAATTGTCTATCTCTATTTTCATAACAGGATTTTTAGGTGCTTTCATTTTCATATTAGCATTATTAACTGTTTCTGTCTTAACAGTAGACTTTTATAACTGTATCTCTTTTCATACTAAGATTTTAAACAGCTTTTATCTTCATGCTAGTATTTTAAATTGTCTCTCTGGTCATTCTAGGATTTTCAAAAGTTTACTTTTGATGCTAGAAAAAAAATTCTAGTAACTCCTACAGTTTACTTTATATCTATTACTACTAGAAATTTAAACTGAATCCCTCTCATTCTCAATCTATATCTAAATGTTTAATATATATACTGCATCTCTTTTTTTCGCTCTTTCTCTCTCTCTCTTAATGTTAGACTTTTAAACTGCCACTCTCCCTGTCCAGTGACATGAATTATGTGCAATTGTCTATCTCCAACTCCTCTCCCTTTTTCTACTAGAATTTTGAAATTTCAACTGCATATTATTTTCCTTGTGTTATTGATACCTCTCTCTCTAACAATATCTCTTCTAGACTCTACAGTGAAATGATGAGACGGCATCAGCCAATTTTTGTAAATTAACTTCGTTTGCACCTGAGATCTATAAAAATGTTTAGAAACTTTAAACAGTTGATTATCAGCTAAGAAATATAATAATTCTTTGAAGAATATATATTTAAATGTTGCATAATATTTACAGGCATGGTTCGCTCTAACATATCAAACTTAAAGGCAAAAAAGTGTTCTGTCGTTGAATTGTTGATGAAAATGTTAATATATTCTTATCTGCTTAAGAAATTAAAATCATATTTTGCTTTAATAAAAGGGAAGCAACTCCAGTTAAATTAATACTAACACTTCTTTATAAGTCGATAAATTGTAATTGTAAATTATCAAAAGTTTCAAACATTTGCATATTGTTTTTCAGAAAATAATTTTAACATAAAATGTGCAAGGTCTTTGAAAATTTCCATAAAAAATTAAACTTCTAAAGTACCAAATTAAAAGAAACGTACCTTTCCTTAACGTGTAGTTGCAAATATTAATTATTTATAATTTCTTTCAAACATTAAAAAGTTATCTTCTTTTGCTCACAGAAAAGTCAACTTGAGTCTTAAATAAAAAAACGTGGCTGTATTAAGGTTGGTGCAGTGAACATATTTTTGAAATTACGTGAAATTGTAAATAAAATGTGTGTTATTCATCTAGATACTACTGCTGTTGGCTGGCTTGTATTAGGTAAAGAATCTGTTCACGCGATGAAGCTGTGTTTACAGCATGTGTTCAAAATATCCAGCACAGGCCTCAAGTTATTCTGAGACTTGTCTCTTACTATTTTCGAAACCTTCTGGATCTATATATCTATCTTTCGTTCGCCTGAAGTGTTGTCTATATCTGCAATGTCGACTCCTGTATAAATGTTACAGTCTTTTGTTATTCTTGCAGTGGCCCATATAGTTTTCTCTGTAGTGTTGTATCTATTGGATATGTGGGATTTTCCTCAGTCTACTATATTGAGTAGCGGCACGGGCGTAATACGGACCACATTACCCCAAAAATCATGTGCTGAAGGTCTGTAAAATTTATGGTCACTAATACCATATTCCCTATACGCCACTTGGCGTGACGGGGACACCTTTTTTTTACTATATTCAGTGCAATCTTGAAATATGTGTTCCTCTGTCTGGGGCGCCTGTCCATATGTACATGTAGTTGAGGTGCCGATCTTGAATTTTGTAGACACGTGACTGTGGAGTCAATTATGTCCTGTTCTAATGCGTAAATGATAACTTGTTCCCATCTATTCATATTATGAAATGCATCCTGATTTGTAGCATTTGATCTTCTGATTGATTTGATTATCTCTTTCTTATGATGGTATGTCACCGGCGCATCTGGTTGTGTGCCTGTTGCACCTTCTTTTGAAAGCTGATCTACTCTCTAGTTTCTGGTATTCCATTGTGAGATGGGATCCACTGCAAGGCAATCATGTGGTGTTTGTAGAGTTCAGTCAATAAAGTTTACAGATGTAGCAACTTTCTGGATTGCAGTGCTTGGAGCACTGATCTTGTATCTGTCAAAAACTCTACAGCCTGTGGACTAAGATTACTGTTCAGCAGTTTTTCTATTGCCATCTTTATTGTTTTCATTTCTGCATCGTAATTGTGACAATATTTTCCTGTTGCTATCTTATTCATTTGAGATGTAATTGTCTATCTCTATTTTCATAACAGGATTTTTACCTGCTTTCATTTTCATATTTGCATTATTAACTGTTTCTGTCTTAACAGTAGACTTTTATAACTGTATCTCTTTTCATACTAAGATTTTAAACAGCTTTTATCGTCATGCTAGTATTTTAAATTGTCTCTCTGGTCATTCTAGGATTATCAAAAGTTTACTTTTGATGCTAGGAAAAAAAATTCTAGTAACTCCTACAGTTTACTTTATATCTATTACTACTAGAAATTTAAACTGAATCCCTCTCATTCTTCAATCTATATCTAAATGTTTAATATATATTACTGCATCTCTTTTTTTCGCTCTTTCTCTCTCTCTCTTAATGTTAGACTTTTAAACTGCCACTCTCTCTGTCCAGTGACATGAATTATGTGCAATTGTCTATCTCCAACTCCTCTCCCTTTTTCTACTAGAATTTTGAAATTTCAACTGCATATTATTTTCCTTGTGTTATTGATACCTCTCTCTCTAACAATATCTCTTCTAGACTCTACAGTGAAATGATGAGACGGCATCAGCCAATTTTTGTAAATTAACTTCGTTTGCACCTGAGATCTATAAAAATGTTTAGAAACTTTAAACAGTTGATTATCAGCTAAGAAATATAATAATTCTTTGAAGAATATCTATTTAAATGTTGCATAATATTTACAGGCATGGTTCGATCTAATATATCAAACTTAAAAGCAAAAAAGTGTTCTGTCGTTGAATTGTTGATGAAAATGTTAATATATTCTTAACTGCTTAAGAAATTAAAATCATATTTTGCTTTAATAAAAGGGAAGCAACTCCAGTTAAATTAATACTAACACTTCTTTATAAGTCGATAAATTGTAATTGTAAATTATCAAAAGTTTCAAACATTTGCATATTGTTTTTCAGAAAATAATTTTAATATAAAATGTGCAAGGTCTTTGAAAATTTCCATAAAAAATTAAAACTCCTAAAGTACCAAATTAAAAGAAACGTACCTTTCCTTAACGTGTAGTTGCAAATATTAATTATTTATAATTTCTTTCAAACATTAAAAGTTATCTTCTTTTGCTCACAGAAAAGTCAACTTGAGTCTTAAATAAAAAAACGTGGCTGTATTAAGTTTGGTGCAGTGAACATATTTTTGAAATTACGTGAAATTGTAAATAAAATGTGTGTTATTCATCTAGATACTACTGCTGTTGGCTGGCTTGTATTAGGTAAAGAATCTGTTCACGCGATGAAGCTGTGTTTACAGCATGTGTTCAAAATATCCAGCACAGGCCTCAAGTTATTCTGAGACTTGTCTCTTACTATTTTCGGAAACCTTCTGGATCTATATATCTATCTTTCGTTCGCCTGAAGTGTTGTCTATATCTGCAATGTCGACTCCTGTATAAATGTTACAGTCTTTTGTTATTCTTGCAGTGGCCCATATAGTTTTCTCTGTAGTGTTGTATCTATTTGATATGTTGGATTTTCCTCAGTCTACTATATTGAGTAGCGGCACGGGCGTAATACGGACCACATTACCCCAAAAATCATGTGCTGAAGGTCTGTAAAATTTATGGTCACTAATACCATATTCCCTATACGCCACTTGGCGTGACGGGGACACCTTTTTTTACTATATTCAGTGCAATCTTGAAATATGTGTTCCTCTGTCTGGGGCGCCTGTCCATATGTACATGTAGTTGAGGTGCCGATCTTGAATTTTGTAGACACGTGACTGTGGAGTCAATTATGTCCTGTTCTAATGCGTAAAATGATAACTTGTTCCCATCTATTCATATTATGAAATGCATCCTGATTTGTAGCATTTGATCTTCTGATTGATTTGATTATCTCTTTCTTATGATGGTATGTAACAGGCGCATCTGGTTGTGTGCCTGTTGCACCTTCTTTTGAAAGCTGATCTACTCTCTAGTTTCTGGTATTCCATTGTGAGATGGGATCCACTGCAAGGCAATCCTGTGGTGTTTGTAGAGTTCAGTCAATAAAGTTTACAGATGTAGCAACTTTCTGGATTGCAGTGCTTGGAGCACTGATCTTGTATCTGTCAAAAACTCTACAGCCTGTGGACTAAGATTACTGTTCAGCAGTTTTTCTATTGCCATCTTTATTGTTTTCATTTCTGCATCGTAATTGTGACAATATTTTCCTGTTGCTATCTTATTCATTTGAGATGTAATTGTCTATCTCTATTTTCATAACAGGATTTTTACCTGCTTTCATTTTCATATTTGCATTATTAACTGTTTCTGTCTTAACAGTAGACTTTTATAACTGTATCTCTTTTCATACTAAGATTTTAAACAGCTTTTATCTTCATGCTAGTATTTTAAATTGTCTCTCTGGTCATTCTAGGATTATCAAAAGTTTACTTTTGATGCTAGGAAAAAAAATTCTAGTAACTCCTACAGTTTACTTTATATCTATTACTACTAGAAATTTAAACTGAATCCCTCTCATTCTTCAATCTATATCTAAATGTTTAATATATATTACTGCATCTCTTTTTTTCGCTCTTTCTCTCTCTCTCTTAATGTTAGACTTTTAAACTGCCACTCTCTCTGTCCAGTGACATGAATTATGTGCAATTGTCTATCTCCAACTCCTCTCCCTTTTTCTACTAGAATTTTGAAATTTCAACTGCATATTATTTTCCTTGTGTTATTGATACCTCTCTCTCTAACAATATCTCTTCTAGACTCTACAGTGAAATGATGAGACGGCATCAGCCAATTTTTGTAAATTAACTTCGTTTGCACCTGAGATCTATAAAAATGTTTAGAAACTTTAAACAGTTGATTATCAGCTAAGAAATATAATAATTCTTTGAAGAATATCTATTTAAATGTTGCATAATATTTACAGGCATGGTTCGATCTAATATATCAAACTTAAAAGCAAAAAAGTGTTCTGTCGTTGAATTGTTGATGAAAATGTTAATATATTCTTAACTGCTTAAGAAATTAAAATCATATTTTGCTTTAATAAAAGGGAAGCAACTCCAGTTAAATTAATACTAACACTTCTTTATAAGTCGATAAATTGTAATTGTAAATTATTAAAAGTTTCAAACATTTGCATATTGTTTTTCAGAAAATAATTTTAATATAAAATGTGCAAGGTCTTTGAAAATTTCCATAAAAAATTAAAACTCCTAAAGTACCAAATTAAAAGAAACGTACCTTTCCTTAACGTGTAGTTGCAAATATTAATTATTTATAATTTCTTTCAAACATTAAAAGTTATCTTCTTTTGCTCACAGAAAAGTCAACTTGAGTCTTAAATAAAAAAACGTGGCTGTATTAAGTTTGGTGCAGTGAACATATTTTTGAAATTACGTGAAATTGTAAATAAAATGTGTGTTATTCATCTAGATACTACTGCTGTTGGCTGGCTTGTATTAGGTAAAGAATCTGTTCACGCGATGAAGCTGTGTTTACAGCATGTGTTCAAAATATCCAGCACAGGCCTCAAGTTATTCTGAGACTTGTCTCTTACTATTTTCGGAAACCTTCTGGATCTATATATCTATCTTTCGTTCGCCTGAAGTGTTGTCTATATCTGCAATGTCGACTCCTGTATAAATGTTACAGTCTTTTGTTATTCTTGCAGTGGCCCATATAGTTTTCTCTGTAGTGTTGTATCTATTTGATATGTTGGATTTTCCTCAGTCTACTATATTGAGTAGCGGCACGGGCGTAATACGGACCACATTACCCCAAAAATCATGTGCTGAAGGTCTGTAAAATTTATGGTCACTAATACCATATTCCCTATACGCCACTTGGCGTGACGGGGACACCTTTTTTTTACTATATTCAGTGCAATCTTGAAATATGTGTTCCTCTGTCTGGGGCGCCTGTCCATATGTACATGTAGTTGAGGTGCCGATCTTGAATTTTGTAGACACGTGACTGTGGAGTCAATTATGTCCTGTTCTAATGCGTAAAATGATAACTTGTTCCCATCTATTCATATTATGAAATGCATCCTGATTTGTAGCATTTGATCTTCTGATTGATTTGATTATCTCTTTCTTATGATGGTATGTAACAGGCGCATCTGGTTGTGTGCCTGTTGCACCTTCTTTTGAAAGCTGATCTACTCTCTAGTTTCTGGTATTCCATTGTGAGATGGGATCCACTGCAAGGCAATCCTGTGGTGTTTGTAGAGTTCAGTCAATAAAGTTTACAGATGTAGCAACTTTCTGGATTGCAGTGCTTGGAGCACTGATCTTGTATCTGTCAAAAACTCTACAGCCTGTGGACTAAGATTACTGTTCAGCAGTTTTTCTATTGCCATCTTTATTGTTTTCATTTCTGCATCGTAATTGTGACAATATTTTCCTGTTGCTATCTTATTCATTTGAGATGTAATTGTCTATCTCTATTTTCATAACAGGATTTTTACCTGCTTTCATTTTCATATTTGCATTATTAACTGTTTCTGTCTTAACAGTAGACTTTTATAACTGTATCTCTTTTCATACTAAGATTTTAAACAGCTTTTATCTTCATGCTAGTATTTTAAATTGTCTCTCTGGTCATTCTAGGATTATCAAAAGTTTACTTTTGATGCTAGGAAAAAAAATTCAGTAACTCCTACAGTTTACTTTTTATCTATTACTACTAGAAATTTAAACTGAATCCCTCTCATTCTTCAATCTATATCTAAATGTTTAATATATATTACTGCATCTCTTTTTTTCGCTCTTTCTCTCTCTCTCTTAATGTTAGACTTTTAAACTGCCACTCTCCCTGTCCAGTGACATGAATTATGTGCAATTGTCTATCTCCAACTCCTCTCCCTTTTTCTACTAGAATTTTGAAATTTCAACTGCATATTATTTTCCTTGTGTTATTGATACCTCTCTCTCTAACAATATCTCTTCTAGACTCTACAGTGAAATGATGAGACGGCATCAGCCAATTTTTGTAAATTAACTTCGTTTGCACCTGAGATCTATAAAAATGTTTAGAAACTTTAAACAGTTGATTATCAGCTAAGAAATATAATAATTCTTTGAAAATATCTATTTAAATGTTGCATAATATTTACAGGCATGGTTCGATCTAATATATCAAACTTAAAAGCAAAAAAGTGTTCTGTCGTTGAATTGTTGATGAAAATGTTAATATATTCTTAACTGCTTAAGAAATTAAAATCATATTTTGCTTTAATAAAAGGGAAGCAACTCCAGTTAAATTAATACTAACACTTCTTTATAAGTCGATAAATTGTAATTGTAAATTATCAAAAGTTTCAAACATTTGCATATTGTTTTTCAGAAAATAATTTTAATATAAAATGTGCAAGGTCTTTGAAAATTTCCATAAAAAATTAAAACTCCTAAAGTACCAAATTAAAAGAAACGTACCTTTCCTTAACGTGTAGTTGCAAATATTAATTATTTATAATTTCTTTCAAACATTAAAAGTTATCTTCTTTTGCTCACAGAAAAGTCAACTTGAGTCTTAAATAAAAAAACGTGGCTGTATTAAGTTTGGTGCAGTGAACATATTTTTGAAATTACGTGAAATTGTAAATAAAATGTGTGTTATTCATCTAGATACTACTGCTGTTGGCTGGCTTGTATTAGGTAAAGAATCTGTTCACGCGATGAAGCTGTGTTTACAGCATGTGTTCAAAATATCCAGCACAGGCCTCAAGTTATTCTGAGACTTGTCTCTTACTATTTTCGGAAACCTTCTGGATCTATATATCTATCTTTCGTTCGCCTGAAGTGTTGTCTATATCTGCAATGTCGACTCCTGTATAAATGTTACAGTCTTTTGTTATTCTTGCAGTGGCCCATATAGTTTTCTCTGTAGTGTTGTATCTTTTGATATGTTGGATTTTCCTCAGTCTACTATATTGAGTAGCGGCACGGGCGTAATACGGACCACATTACCCCAAAAATCATGTGCTGAAGGTCTGTAAAATTTATGGTCACTAATACCATATTCCCTATACGCCACTTGGCGTGACGGGGACACCTTTTTTTACTATATTCAGTGCAATCTTGAAATATGTGTTCCTCTGTCTGGGGCGCCTGTCCATATGTACATGTAGTTGAGGTGCCGATCTTGAATTTTGTAGACACGTGACTGTGGAGTCAATTATGTCCTGTTCTAATGCGTAAAATGATAACTTGTTCCCATCTATTCATATTATGAAATGCATCCTGATTTGTAGCATTTGATCTTCTGATTGATTTGATTATCTCTTTCTTATGATGGTATGTAACAGGCGCATCTGGTTGTGTGCCTGTTGCACCTTCTTTTGAAAGCTGATCTACTCTCTAGTTTCTGGTATTCCATTGTGAGATGGGATCCACTGCAAGGCAATCCTGTGGTGTTTGTAGAGTTCAGTCAATAAAGTTTACAGATGTAGCAACTTTCTGGATTGCAGTGCTTGGAGCACTGATCTTGTATCTGTCAAAAACTCTACAGCCTGTGGACTAAGATTACTGTTCAGCAGTTTTTCTATTGCCAACTTTATTGTTTTCATTTCTGCATCGTAGTTGTGACAATATTTTCCTGTTGCTATCTTATTCATTTGAGATGTAATTGTCTATCTCTATTTTCATAACAGGATTTTTACCTGCTTTCATTTTCATATTTGCATTATTAACTGTTTCTGTCTTAACAGTAGACTTTTATAACTGTATCTCTTTTCATACTAAGATTTTAAACAGCTTTTATCTTCATGCTAGTATTTTAAATTGTCTCTCTGGTCATTCTAGGATTATCAAAAGTTTACTTTTGATGCTAGGAAAAAAAATTCAAGTAACTCCTACAGTTTACTTTTTATCTATTACTACTAGAAATTTAAACTGAATCCCTCTCATTCTTCAATCTATATCTAAATGTTTAATATATATTACTGCATCTCTTTTTTCGCTCTTTCTCTCTCTCTCTTAATGTTAGACTTTTAAACTGCCACTCTCCCTGTCCAGTGACATGAATTATGTGCAATTGTCTATCTCCAACTCCTCTCCCTTTTTCTACTAGAATTTTGAAATTTCAACTGCATATTATTTTCCTTGTGTTATTGATACCTCTCTCTCTAACAATATCTCTTCTAGACTCTACAGTGAAATGATGAGACGGCATCAGCCAATTTTTGTAAATTAACTTCGTTTGCACCTGAGATCTATAAAAATGTTTAGAAACTTTAAACAGTTGATTATCAGCTAAGAAATATAATAATTCTTTGAAGAATATCTATTTAAATGTTGCATAATATTTACAGGCATGGTTCGATCTAATATATCAAACTTAAAAGTAAAAAAGTGTTCTGTCGTTGAATTGTTGATGAAAATGTTAATATATTCTTAACTGCTTAAGAAATTAAAATCATATTTTGCTTTAATAAAAGGGAAGCAACTCCAGTTAAATTAATACTAACACTTCTTTATAAGTCGATAAATTGTAATTGTAAATTATCAAAAGTTTCAAACATTTGCATATTGTTTTTCAGAAAATAATTTTAATATAAAATGTGCAAGGTCTTTGAAAATTTCCATAAAAAATTAAAACTCCTAAAGTACCAAATTAAAAGAAACGTACCTTTCCTTAACGTGTAGTTGCAAATATTAATTATTTATAATTTCTTTCAAACATTAAAAGTTATCTTCTTTTGCTCACAGAAAAGTCAACTTGAGTCTTAAATAAAAAAACGTGGCTGTATTAAGTTTGGTGCAGTGAACATATTTTTGAAATTACGTGAAATTGTAAATAAAATGTGTGTTATTCATCTAGATACTACTGCTGTTGGCTGGCTTGTATTAGGTAAAGAATCTGTTCACGCGATGAAGCTGTGTTTACAGCATGTGTTCAAAATATCCAGCACAGGCCTCAAGTTATTCTGAGACTTGTCTCTTACTATTTTCGGAAACCTTCTGGATCTATATATCTATCTTTCGTTCGCCTGAAGTGTTGTCTATATCTGCAATGTCGACTCCTGTATAAATGTTACAGTCTTTTGTTATTCTTGCAGTGGCCCATATAGTTTTCTCTGTAGTGTTGTATCTTTTGATATGTTGGATTTTCCTCAGTCTACTATATTGAGTAGCGGCACGGGCGTAATACGGACCACATTACCCCAAAAATCATGTGCTGAAGGTCTGTAAAATTTATGGTCACTAATACCATATTCCCTATACGCCACTTGGCGTGACGGGGACACCTTTTTTTACTATATTCAGTGCAATCTTGAAATATGTGTTCCTCTGTCTGGGGCGCCTGTCCATATGTACATGTAGTTGAGGTGCCGATCTTGAATTTTGTAGACACGTGACTGTGGAGTCAATTATGTCCTGTTCTAATGCGTAAAATGATAACTTGTTCCCATCTATTCATATTATGAAATGCATCCTGATTTGTAGCATTTGATCTTCTGATTGATTTGATTATCTCTTTCTTATGATGGTATGTAACAGGCGCATCTGGTTGTGTGCCTGTTGCACCTTCTTTTGAAAGCTGATCTACTCTCTAGTTTCTGGTATTCCATTGTGAGATGGGATCCACTGCAAGGCAATCCTGTGGTGTTTGTAGAGTTCAGTCAATAAAGTTTACAGATGTAGCAACTTTCTGGATTGCAGTGCTTGGAGCACTGATCTTGTATCTGTCAAAAACTCTACAGCCTGTGGACTAAGATTACTGTTCAGCAGTTTTTCTATTGCCAACTTTATTGTTTTCATTTCTGCATCGTAGTTGTGACAATATTTTCCTGTTGCTATCTTATTCATTTGAGATGTAATTGTCTATCTCTATTTTCATAACAGGATTTTTACCTGCTTTCATTTTCATATTTGCATTATTAACTGTTTCTGTCTTAACAGTAGACTTTTATAACTGTATCTCTTTTCATACTAAGATTTTAAACAGCTTTTATCTTCATGCTAGTATTTTAAATTGTCTCTCTGGTCATTCTAGGATTATCAAAAGTTTACTTTTGATGCTAGGAAAAAAAATTCAAGTAACTCCTACAGTTTACTTTTTATCTATTACTACTAGAAATTTAAACTGAATCCCTCTCATTCTTCAATCTATATCTAAATGTTTAATATATATTACTGCATCTCTTTTTTTCGCTCTTTCTCTCTCTCTCTTAATGTTAGACTTTTAAACTGCCACTCTCCCTGTCCAGTGACATGAATTATGTGCAATTGTCTATCTCCAACTCCTCTCCCTTTTTCTACTAGAATTTTGAAATTTCAACTGCATATTATTTTCCTTGTGTTATTGATACCTCTCTCTCTAACAATATCTCTTCTAGACTCTACAGTGAAATGATGAGACGGCATCAGCCAATTTTTGTAAATTAACTTCGTTTGCACCTGAGATCTATAAAAATGTTTAGAAACTTTAAACAGTTGATTATCAGCTAAGAAATATAATAATTCTTTGAAAAATATCTATTTAAATGTTGCATAATATTTACAGGCATGGTTCGATCTAATATATCAAACTTAAAAGTAAAAAAGTGTTCTGTCGTTGAATTGTTGATGAAAATGTTAATATATTCTTAACTGCTTAAGAAATTAAAATCATATTTTGCTTTAATAAAAGGGAAGCAACTCCAGTTAAATTAATACTAACACTTCTTTATAAGTCGATAAATTGTAATTGTAAATTATCAAAAGTTTCAAACATTTGCATATTGTTTTTCAGAAAATAATTTTAATATAAAATGTGCAAGGTCTTTGAAAATTTCCATAAAAAATTAAAACTCCTAAAGTACCAAATTAAAAGAAACGTACCTTTCCTTAACGTGTAGTTGCAAATATTAATTATTTATAATTTCTTTCAAACATTAAAAGTTATCTTCTTTTGCTCACAGAAAAGTCAACTTGAGTCTTAAATAAAAAAACGTGGCTGTATTAAGTTTGGTGCAGTGAACATATTTTTGAAATTTACGTGAAATTGTAAATAAAATGTGTGTTATTCATCTAGATACTACTGCTGTTGGCTGGCTTGTATTAGGTAAAGAATCTGTTCACGCGATGAAGCTGTGTTTACAGCATGTGTTCAAAATATCCAGCACAGGCCTCAAGTTATTCTGAGACTTGTCTCTTACTATTTTCGGAAACCTTCTGGATCTATATATCTATCTTTCGTTCGCCTGAAGTGTTGTCTATATCTGCAATGTCGACTCCTGTATAAATGTTACAGTCTTTTGTTATTCTTGCAGTGGCCCATATAGTTTTCTCTGTAGTGTTGTATCTTTTTGATATGTTGGATTTTCCTCAGTCTACTATATTGAGTAGCGGCACGGGCGTAATACGGACCACATTACCCCAAAAATCATGTGCTGAAGGTCTGTAAAATTTATGGTCACTAATACCATATTCCCTATACGCCACTTGGCGTGACGGGGACACCTTTTTTTACTATATTCAGTGCAATCTTGAAATATGTGTTCCTCTGTCTGGGGCGCCTGTCCATATGTACATGTAGTTGAGGTGCCGATCTTGAATTTTGTAGACACGTGACTGTGGAGTCAATTATGTCCTGTTCTAATGCGTAAAATGATAACTTGTTCCCATCTATTCATATTATGAAATGCATCCTGATTTGTAGCATTTGATCTTCTGATTGATTTGATTATCTCTTTCTTATGATGGTATGTAACAGGCGCATCTGGTTGTGTGCCTGTTGCACCTTCTTTTGAAAGCTGATCTACTCTCTAGTTTCTGGTATTCCATTGTGAGATGGGATCCACTGCAAGGCAATCCTGTGGTGTTTGTAGAGTTTAGTCAATAAAGTTTACAGATGTAGCAACTTTCTGGATTGCAGTGCTTGGAGCACTGATCTTGTATCTGTCAAAAACTCTACAGCCTGTGGACTAAGATTACTGTTCAGCAGTTTTTCTATTGCCAACTTTATTGTTTTCATTTCTGCATCGTAGTTGTGACAATATTTTCCTGTTGCTATCTTATTCATTTGAGATGTAATTGTCTATCTCTATTTTCATAACAGGATTTTTACCTGCTTTCATTTTCATATTTGCATTATTAACTGTTTCTGTCTTAACAGTAGACTTTTATAACTGTATCTCTTTTCATACTAAGATTTTAAACAGCTTTTATCTTCATGCTAGTATTTTAAATTGTCTCTCTGGTCATTCTAGGATTATCAAAAGTTTACTTTTGATGCTAGGAAAAAAATTCAAGTAACTCCTACAGTTTACTTTTTATCTATTACTACTAGAAATTTAAACTGAATCCCTCTCATTCTTCAATCTATATCTAAATGTTTAATATATATTACTGCATCTCTTTTTTTCGCTCTTTCTCTCTCTCTCTTAATGTTAGACTTTTAAACTGCCACTCTCCCTGTCCAGTGACATGAATTATGTGCAATTGTCTATCTCCAACTCCTCTCCCTTTTTCTACTAGAATTTTGAAATTTCAACTGCATATTATTTTCCTTGTGTTATTGATACCTCTCTCTCTAACAATATCTCTTCTAGACTCTACAGTGAAATGATGAGACGGCATCAGCCAATTTTTGTAAATTAACTTCGTTTGCACCTGAGATCTATAAAAATGTTTAGAAACTTTAAACAGTTGATTATCAGCTAAGAAATATAATAATTCTTTGAAGAATATCTATTTAAATGTTGCATAATATTTACAGGCATGGTTCGATCTAATATATCAAACTTAAAAGTAAAAAAGTGTTCTGTCGTTGAATTGTTGATGAAAATGTTAATATATTCTTAACTGCTTAAGAAATTAAAATCATATTTTGCTTTAATAAAAGGGAAGCAACTCCAGTTAAATTAATACTAACACTTCTTTATAAGTCGATAAATTGTAATTGTAAATTATCAAAAGTTTCAAACATTTGCATATTGTTTTTCAGAAAATAATTTTAATATAAAATGTGCAAGGTCTTTGAAAATTTCCATAAAAAATTAAAACTCCTAAAGTACCAAATTAAAAGAAACGTACCTTTCCTTAACGTGTAGTTGCAAATATTAATTATTTATAATTTCTTTCAAACATTAAAAGTTATCTTCTTTTGCTCACAGAAAAGTCAACTTGAGTCTTAAATAAAAAAACGTGGCTGTATTAAGTTTGGTGCAGTGAACATATTTTTGAAATTACGTGAAATTGTAAATAAAATGTGTGTTATTCATCTAGATACTACTGCTGTTGGCTGGCTTGTATTAGGTAAAGAATCTGTTCACGCGATGAAGCTGTGTTTACAGCATGTGTTCAAAATATCCAGCACAGGCCTCAAGTTATTCTGAGACTTGTCTCTTACTATTTTCGGAAACCTTCTGGATCTATATATCTATCTTTCGTTCGCCTGAAGTGTTGTCTATATCTGCAATGTCGACTCCTGTATAAATGTTACAGTCTTTTGTTATTCTTGCAGTGGCCCATATAGTTTTCTCTGTAGTGTTGTATCTATTTGATATGTTGGATTTTCCTCAGTCTACTATATTGAGTAGCGGCACGGGCGTAATACGGACCACATTACCCCAAAAATCATGTGCTGAAGGTCTCTCTTAATGTTAGACTTTTAAACTGCCACTCTCCCTGTCCAGTGACATGAATTATGTGCAATTGTCTATCTCCAACTCCTCTCCCTTTTTCTACTAGAATTTTGAAATTTCAACTGCATATTATTTTCCTTGTGTTATTGATACCTCTCTCTCTAACAATATCTCTTCTAGACTCTACAGTGAAATGATGAGACGGCATCAGCTAATTTTTGTAAATTAACTTCGTTTGCACCTGAGATCTATAAAAATGTTTAGAAACTTTAAACAGTTGATTATCAGCTAAGAAATATAATAATTCTTTGAAGAATATATATTTAAATGTTGCATAATATTTACAGGCATGGTTCGCTCTAACATATCAAACTTAAAGGCAAAAAAGTGTTCTGTCGTTGAATTGTTGATGAAAATGTTAATATAATCTTATCTGCTTAAGAAATTAAAATCATATTTTGCTTTAATAAAAGGGAAGCAACTCCAGTTAAATTAAATCTAACACTTCTTTATAAGTCGATAAATTGTAATTGTAAATTATTAAAAGTTTCAAACATTTGCATATTGTTTTTCAGAAATAATTTTAATATAAAATGTGCAAGGTCTTTGAAAATGTCCATAAAAAATTAAAATTCCTAAAGTGCCAAATTAAAAGAAACGTACCTTTCCTTAACGTGTAGTGCAAATATTAATTATTTATAATTTCTTTCAAACATTAAAAAGTTATCTTCTTTTGCTCACAAAAAATGCAACTTGAGTCTTAAATAAAAAAAATGTGGCTGTATTAAGGTTGGTGCAGTGAACATATTCTTGAAATTACGTGAAATTGTAAATAAAATGTGTGTTATTCATCTAGATACTACTGCTGTTGGCTGGCTTGTATTAGGTAAAGAATCTGTTCACGCGATGAAGCTGTGTTTACAGCATGTGTTCAAAATATCCAGCACAGGCCTCAAGTTATTCTGAGACTTGTCTCTTACTATTTTCGAAAACCTTCTGGATCTATATATATCTATCTTTCGTTCGCCTGAAGTGTTGTCTATATCTGCAATATCGTTTCCTGTATAAATGTTACAGTCTTTTGTTATTCTTGCAGTGGCCCATATAGTTTTCTCTGTAGTGTTGTATCTATGGGATATGTGGGATTTTCCTCAGTCTACTATATTGAGTATCGGCACGGGCGTAATACGGACCACATTACCCCAAAAATCATGTGCTGAAGGTCTGTAAAATTTATGGTCACTAATACCATATTCCCTATACGCCACGTGGCGTGACGGGGACACCTTTTTTTACTATATTCAGTGCAATCTTGAAATATGTGTTCCTCTGTCTGGGGCGCCTGTCCATATGTACATGTAGTTGAGGTGCCGATCTTGAATTTTGTAGACACGTGACTGTGGAGTCAATTATGTCCTGTTCTAATGCGTAAAATGATAACTTGTTCCCATCTATTCATATTATGAAATGCATCCTGATTTGTAGCATTTGATCTTCTGATTGATTTGATTATCTCTTTCTTATGATGGTATGTAACAGGCGCATCTGGTTGTGTGCCTGTTGCACCTTCTTTTGAAAGCTGATCTACTCTCTAGTTTCTGGTATTCCATTGTGAGATGGGATCCACTGCAAGGCAATCCTGTGGTGTTTGTAGAGTTTAGTCAATAAAGTTTACAGATGTAGCAACTTTCTGGATTGCAGTGCTTGGAGCACTGATCTTGTATCTGTCAAAAACTCTACAGCCTGTGGACTAAGATTACTGTTCAGCAGTTTTTCTATTGCCAACTTTATTGTTTTCATTTCTGCATCGTAATTGTGACAATATTTCCCTGTTGCTATCTTATTCATTTGAGATGTAATTGTCTATCTCTATTTTCATAACAGGATTTTTAGGTGCTTTCATTTTCACATTAGCATTATTAACTGTTTCTGTCATAACAGTAGACTTTTATAACTGTATCTCTTTTCATACTAAGATTTTAAACAGCTTTTATCTTCATGCTAGTATTTTAAATTGTCTCTCTGGTCATTCTAGGATTTTCAAAAGTTTACTTTTGATGCTAGAAAAAAAATTCTAGTAACTCCTGCAGTTTACTTTATATCTATTACTACTAGAAATTTTAACTGAATCCCTCTCATTCCTCAATCTATATCTAAATGTTTAATATATATAACTGCATCTCTTTTTTTCGCTCTTTCTCTCTCTCTCTTAATGTTAGACTTTTAAACTGCCACTCTCTCTGTCCAGTGACATGAATTATGTGCAATTGTCTATCTCCAGCTCATCTCCCTTTTTCTACTAGAATTTTGAAATTTCAACTGCATATTATTTTCCTTGTGTTATTGATACCTCGCTCTCTAACAATATCTCTTCTAGACTCTACAGTGAAATGATGAGACGGCATCAGCCAATTTTTGTAAATTAACTTCGTTTGCACCTGAGATCTATAAAAATGTTTAGAAACTTTAAACAGTTGATTATCAGCTAAGAAATATAATAATTCTTTGAAGAATATCTATTTAAATGTTGCATAATATTTACAGGCATGGTTCGCTCTAACATATCAAACTTAAAGGCAAAAAAGTGTTCTGTCGTTGAATTGTTGATGAAAATGTTAATATATTCTTATCTGCTTAAGAAATTAAAATCATATTTTGCTTTAATAAAAGGGAAGCAACTCCCGTTAATTTAATACTAACACTTCTTTATAAGTCGATAAATTGTAATTGTAAATTATCAAAAGTTTCAAACATTTGCATATTGTTTTTCAGAAAATAATTTTAACATAAAATGTGCAAGGTCTTTGAAAATTTCCATAAAAAATTTAACTTCCTAAAGTGCCAAATTAAAAGAAACGTACCTTTCCTTAACGTGTAGTTGCAAATATTAATTATTTATAATTTCTTTCAAATATTAAAAGTTATCTTCTTTTGCTCACAGAAAAGTCAACTTGAATCTTAAATAAAAAAAACGTGGCTGTATTAAGGTTGGTGCAGTGAACATATTTTTGAAATTACGTGAAATTGTAAATAAAATGTGTGTTATTCATCTAGATACTACTGCTGTTGGCTGGCTTGTATTAGGTAAAGAATCTGTTCACGCGATGAAGCTGTGTTTACAGCATGTGTTCAAAATATCCAGCACAGGCCTCAAGTTATTCTGAGACTTGTCTCTTACTATTTTCGAAAACCTTCTGGATCTATATATCTATCTTTCGTTCGCCTGAAGTGTTGTCTATATCTGCAATGTCGACTCCTGTATAAATGTTACAGTCTTTTGTTATTCTTGCAGTGGTCCATATAGTTTTCTCTGTAGTGTTGTATCTATGGGATATGTTGGATTTTCCTCAGTCTACTATATTGAGTAGCGGCACGGGCGTAATACGGACCACATTACCCCAAAAATCATGTGCTGAAGGTCTGTAAAATTTATGGTCACTAATACCATATTCCCTATACGCCACTTGGCGTGACGGGGGCAATTTTTTTTTTACTATATTCAGTGTAATCTTGAAATATGTGTTCCTATGTCTGGGCGCCTGTCCATATGTACATGTAGTTGAGATGCCGATCTTGAATTTTGTAGACACGTGACTGTGGAGTCAATTATGTCCTGTTCTAATGCGTATAATGATAACTTGTTCCCATCTATTCATATTATGAAATGCATCCTGATTTGTAGCATTTGATCTTCTGATTGATTTGATTATCTCTATCTTATGATGGTATGTCACCGGCGCATCTGGTTGTGTGTCTGTTGCACCTTCTTTTGAAAGCTGATCTACTCTCTAGTTTCTGGTATTCCATTGTGAGATGGGATCCACTGCAAGGCAATCCTGTGGTGTTTGTAGAGTTCAGTCAATAAAGTTTACAGATGTAGCAACTTTCTGGATTGCAGTGCTTGGATCAATGATCTTGTATCTGTCAAAAACTCTACAGCCTGTGGACTAAGATTACTGTTCAGCAGTTTTTCTATTGCCAACTTTATTGTTTTAATTTCTGCATCGTAATTGTGACAATAATTCATGTCACTGGACAGGGAGAGTGGCAGTTTAAAAGTCTAACATTAAGAGAGAGAGAGAAAGAGCGAAAAAAAGAGATGCAGTTATATATATTAAATATTTAGATATAGATTGAAGAATGAGAGGGATTCAGTTTAAATTTCTAGTAGTAATAGATATAAAGTAAACTGTAGGAGTTACTAGAATTTTTTTTAGAATTTTTTAGAAGTAAACTTTTGAAAATCCTAGAATGACCAGAGAGACAATTTAAAATACTAGCATGAAGATAAAAGCTGTTTAAAATCTTAGTATGAAAAGAGATACAGTTATAAAAGTCTACTGTTAAGACAGAAACAGTTAATAATGCTAATGTGAAAATGAAAGCACCTAAAAATCCTGTTATGAAAATAGAGATAGACAATTACATCTCAAATGAATAAGATAGCAGCAGGAAAATATTGTCACAATTACGATGCAGAAATGAAAACAATAAAGTTGGCAATAGAAAAACTGCTGAACAGTAATCTTAGTCCACAGGCTGTAGAGTTTTTGACAGATACAAGATCAGTGCTCCAAGCACTGCAATCCAGAAAGTTGCTACATCTGTAAACTTTATTGACTAAACTCTACAAACACCACAGGATTGTCTTGCAGTGGATCCCATCTCACAATGGAATACCAGAAACTAGAGAGTAGATCAGCTTTCAAAAGAAGTTGCAACAGACACACAACCAGATGCGCCGGTGACATACCATCATAAGATAGAGATAATCAAATCAATCAGAAGATCAAATGCTACAAATCAGGATGCATTTCATAATATGAATAGATGGGAACAAGTTATCATTTTACGCATTAGAACAGGACATAATTGACTCCACAGTCACGTGTCTACAAAATTCAAGATCGGCATCTCAACTACATGTACATATGGACAGGCGCCCCAGACATAGGAACACATATTTCAAGATTACACTGAATATAATAAAAAAAAAATTGCCCCCGTCACGCCAAGTGGCGTATAGGGAATATGGTATTAGTGACCATAAATTTTACAGACCTTCAGCACATGATTTTTGGGGTAATGTGGTCCGTATTACGCCCGTGCCGCTACTCAATATAGTAGACTGAGGAAAATCCAACATATCCCATAGATACAACACTACAGAGAAAACTATATGGACCACTGCAAGAATAACAAAAGACTGTAACATTTATACAGGAGTCGACATTGCAGATATAGACAACACTTCAGGCGAACGAAAGATAGATATATAGATCCAGAAGGTTTTCGAAAATAGTAAGAGACAAGTCTCAGAATAACTTGAGGCCTGTGCTGGATATTTTGAACACATGCTGTAAACACAGCTTCATCGCGTGAACAGATTCTTTACCTAATACAAGCCAGCCAACAGCAGTAGTATCTAGATGAATAACACACATTTTATTTACAATTTCACGTAATTTCAAAAATATGTTCACTGCACCAACCTTAATACAGCCACGTTTTTTTTATTAAGACTCAAGTTGACTTTTTTTGTGAGCCAAAGAAGATAACTTTTTAATGTTTGAAAGAAATTATAAATAATTAATATTTGCAACTACACGTTAAGGAAAGGTACGTTTCTTTTAATTTGGCACTTTAGGAATTTAAATTTTTTATGGAAATTTTCAAAGACCTTGCACATTTTATGTTAAAATTATTTTCTGAAAAACAATATGCAAATGTTTGAAACTTTTGATAATTTACAATTACAATTTATCGACTTATAAAGAAGTGTTAGTATTAATTTAACTGGAGTTGCTTCCCTTTTATTAAAGCAAAATATGATTTTAATTTCCTAAGCAGTTAAGAATATATTAACATTTTCATCAATAATTCAACGACAGAACACTTTTTTGCGTTTAAGTTTGATATGTTAGATCGAACCATGCCTGTAAATATTATGCAACATTTAAATATATATTCTTCAAAGAATTATTATATTTCCTAGCTGATAATCAACTGTTTAAAGTTTCTAAACATTTTTATAGATCTCAGGTGCAAACGAAGTTAATTTACAAAAATTAGCTGATGCCGTCTCATCATTTCACTGTAGAGTCTAGAAGAGATATTGTTAGAGAGAGAGGTATCAATAACACAAGGAAAATAATATGCAGTTGAAATTTCAAAATTCTAGTAGAAAAAGGGAGAGGAGTTGGAGATAGACAATTGCACATAATTCATGTCACTGGACAGGGAGAGTGGCAGTTTAAAAGTCTAACATTAAGAGAGAGAGAGAGAAAGAGCGAAAAAAAGAGATGCAGTTATATATATTAAACATTTAGATATAGATTGAAGAATGAGAGGGATTCAGTTTACATTTCTAGTAGTAAAAGATATAGAGTAAACTGTAGGAGTTACTAGAATTTTTTTTTCTAGCATCAAAAGTAAACTTTTGAAAATCCTAGAATGACCAGAGAGACAATTTAAAATACTAGCATGAAGATAAAAGCTGTTTAAAATCTTAGTATGAAAAGAGATACAGTTATAAAAGTCTACTGTTAAGACAGAAACAGTTAATAATGCTAATATGAAAATGAAAGCACCTAAAAATCCTGTTATGAAAATAGAGATAGACAATTACATCTCAAATGAATAAGATAGCAACAGGAAAATATTGTCACAATTACGATGCAGAAATGAAAACAATAAAGTTGGCAATAGAAAAACTGCTGAACAGTAATCTTAGTCCACAGGCTGTAGAGTTTTTGACAGATACAAGATCAGTGCTCCAAGCACTGCAATCCAGAAAGTTGCTACATCTGTAAACTTTATTGACTGAACTCTACAAACACCACAGGATTGCCTTGCAGTGGATCCCATCTCACAATGGAATACCAGAAACTAGAGAGTAGATCAGCTTTCAAAAGAATGTGCAACAGGCACACAACCAGATGCGCCGGTTACATACCATCATAAGAAAGAGATAATCAAATCAATCAGAAGATCAAATGCTACAAATCAGGATGCATTTCATAATATGAATAGATGGGAACAAGTTATCATTTTACGCATTAGAACAGGACATAATTGACTCCACAGTCACGTGTCTACAAAATTCAAGATCGGCACCTCAACTACATGTACATATGGACAGGCGCCCCAGACAGAGGAACACATATTTCAAGATTGCACTGAATATAGTAAAAAAAGGTGTCCCCGTCACGCCAAGTGGCGTATAGGGAATATGGTATTAGTGACCATAAATTTTACAGACCTTCAGCACATGATTTTTGGGGTAATGTGGTCCGTATTACGCCCGTGCCGCTACTCAATATAGTAGACTGAGGAAAATCCCACATATCCCATAGATACAACACTACAGAGAAAACTATATGGGCCACTGCAAGAATAACAAAAGACTGTAACATTTATACAGGAAACGACATTGCAGATATAGACAACACTTCAGGCGAACGAAAGATAGATATATATAGATCCAGAAGGTTTTCGAAAATAGTAAGAGACAAGTCTCAGAATAACTTGAGGCCTGTGCTGGATATTTTGAACACATGCTGTAAACACAGCTTCATCGCGTGAACAGATTCTTTACCTAATACAAGCCAGCCAACAGCAGTAGTATCTAGATGAATAACACACATTTTATTTACAATTTCACGTAATTTCAAAAATATGTTCACTGCACCAACCTTAATACAGCCACGTTTTTTTATTTAAGACTCAAGTTGACTTTTTTGTGAGCCAAAGAAGATAACTTTTTAATGTTTGAAAGAAATTATAAATAATTAATATTTGCAACTACACGTTAAGGAAAGGTACGTTTCTTTTAATTTGGTACTGTAGGAATTTTAATTTTTTATGGAAATTTTCAAAGATCTTGCACATTTTATGTTAAAATTATTTTCTGAAAAACAATATGCAAATGTTTGAAACTCTTGATAATTTACAATTACAATTTATCGACTTATAAAGAAGTGTTAGTATTAATTTAACTGGAGTTGCTTCCCTTTTATTAAAGCAAAATATGATTTTCATTTCTTAAGCAATTAAGAATATATTAACATTTTCATCAACAATTCAACGACAGAACACTTTTTTGCCTTTCAGTTTGATATGTTAGAGTGAACCATGCCTGTAAATATTATGCAACATTTAAATATATATTCTTCAAAGAATTATTATATTTCTTAGCTGATAATCAACTGTTTAAAGTTTCTAAAGATTTTTATAGATGACGGGTGCAAAAGGATTTAATTTACAAAAATTAACTAATGCCGTCTCATCATTTCATTGTAGAGTCGAGAAAAGGTATCAATACACAAGGAAAATACTATGAAGATAAAATTTCAAAATTCTAGTACAAAAAGGGAGCGGAGTTGGAGATAGACAATTGCACATAATTCATGTCACTGAGAGAGGGAGAGAGAATATAAGGAAAATGCATTTCCTTTATTTGATTATAATTTCTGGAATTTTCCCATATTATCATCATCAAGTACCGGGCCTACTGGCGTAGGTGATCGTGTCTCTCCACAACTTTCGATCTCGACAGTTCTTTATCATTTTTATTGTTGACCTTCTGCCTAGCCATTCTCTTAAGCTGTCTGGTATCTTTTCTCTTTGTTTACCTCTATCACTTCGTCCATCAATTTTTCCAGTTATTACAATATATTCCAGTTGTTCTCTTCTCATCATATGGCCAAAAAATGATGATTGTTTCTTCCTAATATTGGAAATTGGAATAGCTCCTTTTTTGCTTTGGCCTCTTTCAGAACATTTTCATTTCTCATCTTAGCTGTCCATGGTATTCTCAACATTCTTCTGTAATACCGCATTTCTACAGCCTCCAGTGATTTTCTTGTTTGTTTTTCTATTGTCCACGATTCACATCCGTATGTTAAGACTGGCACTACATATTATTTGAGAACTCTTTTTTTTGTTTCTATTGTCAAAAATGGATTGCATAATATCTTCCTCATTTTCTGGAAAACTGCTTTTGCATGAGCCATTCTGCATCTCACCTCTTTTGTAAATCTTCCGTCTGAGATTAATAAAGTTCACAAATATTTAAATTCATTTACCTGTTTTAATATTGTTCCACTTGTCTTTATTTCGCACTGATGTGATGTCTTTTTCTTTGTTGTTACCATTACTTCTGTCATTTACTATTAAGGCTGACTTCCTTTATTTTTGCTTTCTTTTACTATAATGTCCAACATTTCTTGTAACTCATTTTCACTTTTAGCGATTACGACTGTATCATCAGCATGCCTTAGATTATTTATATTATGACCTCAAATTGTTATTCCAGGCATGCCCCTTATGGATCTTAAAGTAATATGAATATAAATATTAAACAAATCTGGTGACAACACACAACCTTGTCTAACACCCTGTTTTATTTTGTTGAAACATTCCCAATTGGTTTCCAGTTCTTTTGGCCGCTGTTTGTTGCCAGTACATGTTCTTTATTATTCTTAGATCTTTGCTGTCTATGTTTATGCTTTCAAAAATTCCATATAGGAAACTTTAAAATAATACAAACCATTTATGAAACTTTATATTTACAAACTAATATGTAAAATTAAGACGGTTGTAGAAATTATGTTACAGAATTTTCCTCCCTGGAAGTTAAGTTAGATAACTTGAAGTGCTTGAAAGAGATTGTTGAAATAATTTAATATTTGACCATATATGTAAGGAAAAGGCAATTCTTTTTTTTTCCTATTTGCTATAATTATGCGATATATAACCCTTTAAAATAATGCTTAGCATTAATACAATTTTATATTTTAAAAATAATATGCAAAATTACGATAGAAATTACGTTGTGAAATATTACATAATGTTAGTTGATAATTTGCCATGATTTCTGTGTAAAATAAAAAAGCAGATAATTTATATTTGCTCAAGCTTATATATACTTTGTATTTTAACACTCAAAATGTCCGGACGAGGAAAAGGAGAAAAAGTCAAATTATAAAGATGTCCTGAGAGCCAAGTGAATGAAACAATGAATTAAAACACGATGCTCCTCAAAACAGAGAAATCGAATAGATGGATTAGAGATCATATACAACTTCAGACAAGAACAAATACATTCTCACAGAAAACAAGCCATGCCAAAGAAGACGCCAAAGGAAGTAAAGAAAGTGGGCCAAACTACTCAATCTGTCCAGAACAATTCAGAAGCAAGAATGAGAACAGAGCAGGTCCAGATGCCTCCCAAGCCGCCAGCTAAGTGGGAACTCTCAGAAGCAAGAATGAGAACAGAGCAGGTCCAGATGTCTCCCAACCCCGCCAGCTAAGTGGGAACTCTCAGAAGTAAGAATGAGAACAGAGCAGGTCCAGATGTCTCCCAACCCCGCCAGCTAAGTGGGAACTCTCAGAAGTAAGAATGAGAACAGAGCAGGTCCAGGTGCCTCCCAAGCCGCCAGCTAAGTGGGAACTCTCAGAAGTTATTGGTTATGGAAGGCCTCGGTCTCACAGCAAACGAATTAAAATCCATAATTGCTCAACCGCCCGTGCCAGTGGAATCATCCGAATTACTAACTCATCTCCCGAACAAAGAAAGGTAACTGTAGTCCCCATCGTAGCAGTCTCAGCACACGCCAAAAGACATTAGGCTCAGAAGTAAGAATGAGAACAGAGCAGGTCCAGATGCCTCCCAAGCCGCCAGCTAAGCTGGAACTCTCAGAAGTAAGATTGAGAACGGAGCAGGTCCAGATGCCTCCCAAGCCGCCAGCTAAGCCGGAACTCTCAGAAGCAAGAATGAGAACAGAGCAGGTCCAATTGCCTCCCAAGCCGCCAGCTAAGCCGGAACTCCAAACCTACGAGATCGACTTAGAAAGCAAGCACGAGAAAGACACATTGATGGCCACTATCGACGGCCCAGACGTCTAAAAAATTACCGCTTCCATGATGACGAGCATACTCATAGGCCCCGCCGGAGTTATGCTCAACGGAATAAACACCATGTACCGTTTTAGCCACACAACGAAGTGGTTCTTCACACTAAAACCTGTCGCACATGAACAACAGTACCAAGTGCTTGAAAACAAAACGATCAAACTGAAAGAACCCAATGTCACAATCGTGATAAGTCACCTAGAGAAAGAACAGTCAAGAGGGTGCATCCAATGGATGCCGCCAACTATAAAATGCAAACAAGTCCAAGAAATTGTATCACAAATGACCGGGGACAAAGAGGCCCAGGTGAAAAAGACACTTACCAAGTGGACTTTCTGGTATAAGCCAGTTTCGGATGTCCAGATACCACATTACATAAAACTAAGAATTAAAGGAGAGATTACCGAAACGACTAAGATCTTCGTTACCCTTCCAGGCAGGAGAACACGATGTTCTCACTGTGGACTCGACACACACTGGGAAAACCGGTGCCCCAAGAGACCAGGCCTGAGATTGCATACGACAGTCGATGAACCAATCATTACTAAACCGGTCCAGACCATCGATCCAAATACTACTACTGCAGCACCAGCAGTCCACAGCTCCACCAACTACAAAGAAGAAACGTAACTCTAAACAAAACAAAACAGAACAAACAACAAAGGAGCACACGCAGCAGCAGACTTCCAGAACAAAAGCCCAGACACCCACAGAAACAGATTCAGAAGAACTTACACAAGACTACTATACGGAGTGGAACGACTGGGCTGTGGAGGTAGACGAACATGACCATCGACCCTACAGGGGGCGACTCAGACTGCCAGTACGACCTAGATTATCATTGACACCCTCATGCCATTCGGAGGGCAACAAAGACAAAATGTTTTCTAAAATGTTTTCCATGTATACAATAAACAAAATTTGGTAAATAAAAGTCCCCAAATAGTAGTAATAGAAGTAGGAACAGATGAGGAAGAACAATTAATTGTAGTAATAGAAGTAGGAATAGAGGAAGAAGAAAAATTAATAGTAGTAATAGAAGTAGGAACAGAGGAAGATGAAAAATAAATAGTAGTAATAGAAATAGGAACAGATGAAGAAGAAAAATTAATTGTAGTAATAGAAGTTGGAACAGATGAAGATGAAAAATAAATAGTAGTAATAGAAGTAGGAACAGGAGAATAAGAAAAATAAACAGAAGTAATAGAAGTAGGAACAGATGAAGAAAAAAAAATAGTAGTAATAGAAGTAGGAACAGAGGAAGAAGAAAAATAAATAGTAGTAATAGAAGTAGGAACAGGGAACGAAGAAAAATACATAGTAGTAATAGAAGTAGGAACAGATGAAGAAGAAAAATAAATAGTAGTAATAAAAGTAGGAACGGGGGAAGAAGAAAAATAAATAGTAGTAATAGAAGTTGGAACAGATGAAGAAGAAAAATTAATTGTAGTAATAGAAGTAGGAACAGGGGAAGAAGAAAAATGAATAGTAGTAATAGAAGTAGGGACAGGGGAAGAAGAAAAATTAATAGTAATAGAAGTAGGAACAGGGGAGGAAGAAAAATGAATAGTAGTAATAGAAGTAGGAACAGGGGAGGAAGAAAAATGAATAGTAGTAATAGAAGTAGGAACAGGGGAAGAAGAAAAATAATTAGTAGTAATAGAAGTAGGGACAGGGGAAGAAGAAAAATAAATAGTAGTAATAGAAGTAGGAACAGGGGAAGAAGAAAAATAAATAGTAATAGAAGTAGGAACAGAGGAAGAAGAAAAATAAATAGTAGTAATAGAAGTAGGAACAGATGAAAAAGAAAAATAAATAGTAATAGAAGTAGGAACAGATGAAGAAGAAAAATTAATTGTAGTAATAGAAGTAGGAACAGATGAAGAGGAAAAATAAATAGTAGTAATAGAAGTAGGAACCGGGGAAGAAGAAAAATAAATACTAGTAATAGAAGTTGGAACAGATGAAGATGAAAAATAAATAGTAGTAATAGAAGTAGGAACAGAGGAAGAAGAACAATTAATTTAAGCAATAGAAGTAGGAACAGATGAAGAAGAACAATAAATAGTAGTAATAGAAGTAGGAACAGGGGAAGAAGAAAAATAAATAGTATTAATAGAAGTAGGAACAGGGGAAGAAGAAAAATAAATAGTAGTAATAGAAGTAGGAACAGATGAAGAGGAAAAATAAATAGTAGTAATAGAAGTAGGAGCAGGAGAGAAAAAAAAAAATAGTAGTAATAGAAGTAGCAACAGATGAAGAAAAATAAACAGTAGTAATAAAAGTAGGAACATATGAGGAAGAAAAATAAATAGTAGCAATAGAATTAGCAACAGGGGAAGAAGAAAAATAAATAGTAGCAATAGAAGTAGGAACAGGGGAAGAAGAAAAATAAATAGTAGTAATAGAAGTAGGAACAGGGGAAGAAGAAAAACAAATAGTAGTAATAGAAGTAGGAACAGGGGAAGAAGAAAAATAAATAGTAGTAATAGAATTTAGAACAGATGAAGAAGAAAAATAAATAGTAGTAATAGAAGTAGGAACAGATGAAGAAGAAAAATTAATTGTAGTAATAGAAGTAGGAACAGGGGAAATAGTAGTAATAGAAGTAGGAACAGAGGAAGTAGAAAAATAAATAGTAGTAATAGAAGTAGGAACAGGGGAAGAAGAAAAATAAATAGTATTAATAGAAGTAGGAACAGGGGAAGAAGAAAAATAAATAGTAGTAATAGAAGTAGGAACAGAGGAAGAAACAGAGGAAGAAGAAAAATAAATAGTAGTAATAGAAGTTGGAACAGCGGAAGAAGAAAAATAAATAGTAGTAATAGAAGTAGGAACAGGGGAAGAAGAAAAATTAATAGTAGTAATAGAAGTAGGAACAGTGGAAGAAGTAAAATAAATAGTAGTAATAGAAGTTGGAACAGATGAAGAAGAAAAATAAATTGTAGTAATAGAGGTAGGAACAGATGAAAAAGAAAAATAAATAATAGCAATAGAAGTAGGAACAGGGGAAGTAGAAAAATAAATAGTAGTAATAGAAGTAGGAACAGATGAAGAAGGAAAATAAATAGTAGTAATAGAAGTAGGAACAGGGGAAGAAGAAAAATAAATAGTAGTAATAGAAGTAGGAACAGGGGAAGAAGAAAAAAAATAGTATTAATAGAAGTAGGATCAGGGGAAGAAGAAAAGTAAATAGTATTAATAGAAGTAGGAACAGAGGAAGAAGAAAAATAAATAGTAGTAATAGAAGTAGGAACAGGAGAAGAAGAAAAATAAATAGTAGTAATAGAAGTAGGAACAGGGGAAGAAGAAAAATAAATAGTACTAATAGAAGTTGGAACAGATGAAGAAGAAAAATAAATTGTAGTAATAGAAGTAGGAACAGGGGAAGAAGAAAAATAAATAGTAGCAATAGAAGTAGGAACAGGGGAAGTAGAAAAATAAATAGTAGTAATAGAAGTAGGAACAGGGGAAGAAAAATAAATAGTAGTAATAGAAGTTGGAACAGATGAAGAAGAAAAATAAATAGTAGTAATAAAAGTAGGAACAGATGAAGAAGAAAAATAAATAGCAATAGAAGTAGCAACAGGGGAATAAGAAAAATAAATAGTAGTAATAGAAGTAGGAACAGGGGAAGAAGAAAAAACAAATACCAGTAATAGAAGTAGGAACAGATGAAGAAAAATAAATAGTAGTAATAGAAGTAGGAACAGGGGAAGAAGAAAAATAAATAGTAGTAATACAAGTTGGAACAGTGGAAGAAGAAAAATAAATAGTAGTAATAAAAGTAGGAACAGATGAAGAAGAAAAATAAATAGTAGCAATAGAAGTAGCAACAGGGGAAAAAGAAAAATAAATAGTAGTAATAGAAGTAGGAACAGGGGAAGAAGAAAAATAAATAGTAGTAATAGAAGTAGGAACAGATGAAGAAGAACAATAAATAGTAGTAATAGAAGTAGGAACAGATGAAGAAGAAAAATAAATAGTAGCAATAGAAGTAGGAACAGGGGAAGAAGAAAAATAAATAGTAGTAATAGAAGTAGGAACAGATAAAGAAGAAAAATAAATAGTAGTAATAGAAGTAGGAACAGGGGAAGAAGAAAAAAAAAATAATAGTAATAGAAGTTGGAACAGATGAAGAAAAATAAACAGTAGTAATAAAAATAGGAACATGTGAGGAAGAAAAATAAATAGTAGCAATAGAATTAGCAACAGGGGAAGAAGAAAAATAAATAGTAGCAATAGAAGTAGGAACAGGGGAAGAAGAAAAATAAATAGTAGTAATAGAAGTAGGAACAGCGGAAGAAGAAAAACAAATAGTAGTAATAGAAGTAGGAACAGGGGAAGAAGAAAAAAAAATAGTAGTAATAGAATTTAGAACAGATGAAGAAGAAAATAAATAGTAGTAATAGAAGAAGGAACAGATGAAGAAGAAAAATTAATTGTAGTAATAGAAGTAGGAACAGGGGAAATAGTAGTAATAGAAGTAGGAACAGAGGAAGTAGAAAAATAAATAGTAGTAATAGAAGTTGGAACAGGGGAAGAAGAAAAATAAATAGTATTAATAGAAGTAGGAACAGGGAAAGAAGAAAAATAAATAGTAGTAATAGAAGTAGGAACAGAGGAAGAAACAGAGGAAGCAGAAAAATAAATAGTAGTAATAGAAGTTGGAACAGAGGAAGAAGAAAAATAAATAGTTGTAATAGAAGTAGGAACAGGGGAAGAAGAAAAATAAATAGTAGTAATAGAAGTAGGAACAGATAAAGAAGAAAAATAAATAGTAGTAATAGAAGTTGGAACAGATGAAGAAGAAAAATAAATTGTAGTAATAGAAGTAGGAACAGATGAAAAAGAATAATAAATAGTAGCAATAGAAGTAGGAACAGGGGAAGTAGAAAAATAAATAGTAGTAATAGAAGTAGGAACAGATGAAGAAGGAAAATAAATAGTAGTAATAGAAGTAGGAACAGGGGAAGTAGAAAAATAAATAGTAGTAATAGAAGTTGGAACAGATGAAGAAGAAAAATAAATAGTAGTAATAGAAGTAGGAACAGGGGAAGTAGAAAAATAAATAGTAGTAATAGAAGTTGGAACAGATGAAGAGGAAAAATAAATAGTAGTAATAGAAGTAGGAACAGGGGAAGAAGAAAAATAAATAGTAGTAATAGAAGTTGGAACAGATGAGGAAGAACAATTAATTGTAGTAATAAAAGTAGGAACAGATGAAGAAAAATAAATAGTAGCAATAGAAGTAGGAACAGGGGAAATAGTAGTAATAGAAGTAGGAACTGAGGAAGTAGAAAAATAAATAGTAGTAATAGAAGTAGGAACAGGGGAAGAAGAAAAATATATAGTATTAATAGAAGTAGGAACAGGGGAAGAAGAAAAATAAATAGTAGTAATAGAAGTAGGAACAGAGGAAGAAACAGAGGAAGAAGAAAAAAATAGTAGTAATAGAAGTAGGGACAGAGGAAGAAGAAAAATAAATAGTAGTAATAGAAGTAGGAACAGGGGAAGAAGAAAAAAAAATAGTATTAATAGAAGTAGGGACAGAGGAAGAAGAAAAATAAATTGCAGTAATAAAAGTAGGAACAGATGAAGAAAAATAAATAGTAGCAATAGAAGTAGGAACAGGGGAAATAGTAGTAATAGAAGTAGGAACAGAGGAAGTAGAAAAATAAATAGTAGTAATAGAAGTAGGAACAGGGGAAGAAGAAAAATAAATAGCAATAGAAGTAGCAACAGGGGAATAAGAAAAATAAATAGTAGTAATAGAAGTAGGAACAGGGGAAGAGGAAAAAACAAATACCAGTAATAGAAGTAGGAACAGATGAAGAAAAATAAATAGTAGTAATAGAAGTTGGAACAGAGGAAGAAGAAAAATAAATAGTTGTAATAGAAGTAGGAACAGGGGAAGAAGAAAAATAAATAGTAGTAATAGAAGTAGGAACAGTTAAAGAAGAAAAATAAATAGTAGTAATAGAAGTTGGAACAGATGAAGAAGAAAAATAAATTGTAGTAATAGAAGTAGGAACAGATGAAAAAGAATAATAAATAGTAGCAATAGAAGTAGGAACAGGGGAAGTAGAAAAATAAATAGTAGTAATAGAAGTTGGAACAGATGAAGAAGAAAAATTAATTGTAGTAATAGAAGTAGGAACAGGGGAAGAAGAAAAATGAATAGTAGTAATAGAAGTAGGGACAGGGGAAGAAGAAAAATTAATAGTAATAGAAGTAGGAACAGGGGAGGAAGAAAAATGAATAGTAGTAATAGAAGTAGGAACAGGGGAGGAAGAAAAATGAATAGTAGTAATAGAAGTAGGAACAGGGGAAGAAGAAAAATAATTAGTAGTAATAGAAGTAGGGACAGGGGAAGAAGAAAAATAAATAGTAGTAATAGAAGTAGGAACAGGGGAAGAAGAAAAATAAATAGTAATAGAAGTAGGAACAGAGGAAGAAGAAAAATAAATAGTAGTAATAGAAGTAGGAACAGATGAAAAAGAAAAATAAATAGTAATAGAAGTAGGAACAGATGAAGAAGAAAAATTAATTGTAGTAATAGAAGTAGGAACAGATGAAGAGGAAAAATAAATAGTAGTAATAGAAGTAGGAACCGGGGAAGAAGAAAAATAAATACTAGTAATAGAAGTTGGAACAGATGAAGATAAAAATAAATAGTAGTAATAGAAGTAGGAACAGAGGAAGAAGAACAATTAATTTAAGCAATAGAAGTAGGAACAGATGAAGAAGAACAATAAATAGTAGTAATAGAAGTAGGAACAGGGGAAGAAGAAAAATAAATAGTATTAATAGAAGTAGGAACAGGGGAAGAAGAAAAATAAATAGTAGTAATAGAAGTAGGAACAGATGAAGAGGAAAAATAAATAGTAGTAATAGAAGTAGGAGCAGGAGAGAAAGAAAAAAAAATAGTAGTAATAGAAGTAGCAACAGATGAAGAAAAATAAACAGTAGTAATAAAAGTAGGAACATATGAAGTAGAAAAATAAATAGTAGCAATAGAATTAGCAACAGGGGAAGAAGAAAAATAAATAGTAGCAATAGAAGTAGGAACAGGGGAAGAAGAAAAATAAATAGTAGTAATAGAAGTAGGAACAGGGGAAGAAGAAAAACAAATAGTAGTAATAGAAGTAGGAACAGGGGAAGAAGAAAAATAAATAGTAGTAATAGAATTTAGAACAGATGAAGAAGAAAAATAAATAGTAGTAATAGAAGTAGGAACAGATGAAGAAGAAAAATTAATTGTAGTAATAGAAGTAGGAACAGGGGAAATAGTAGTAATAGAAGTAGGAACAGAGGAAGTAGAAAAATAAATAGTAGTAATAAAAGTAGGAACAGATGAAGAAGAAAAATAAATAGCAATAGAAGTAGCAACAGATGAAGAAAAATAAACAGTAGTAATAAAAGTAGGAACATATGAGGAAGAAAAATAAATAGTAGTAATAGAATTTAGAACAGTGGAAGAAGTAAAATAAATAGTAGTAATAGAAGTTGGAACAGATGAAGAAGAAAAATTAATTGTAGTAATAGAAGTAGGAACAGATGAAAAAGAAAAATAAATAATAGCAATAGAAGTAGGAACAGGGGAAGTAGAAAAATAAATAGTAGTAATAGAAGTAGGAACAGATGAAGAAGGAAAATAAATAGTAGTAATAGAAGTAGGAACAGGGGAAGTAGAAAAATAAATAGTAGTAATAGAAGTTGGAACAGATGAAGAAGAAAAATAAATAGTAGTAATAGAAGTAGGAACAGGGGAAGAAGAAAAATAAATAGTAGTAATAGAAGTTGGAACAGATGATGAAGAAAAATAAATAGTAGCAATAGAAGTAGGAACTGAGGAAGTAGAAAAATAAATAGTAGTAATAGAAGTAGGAACAGGGGAAGAAGAAAAATATATAGTATTAATAGAAGTAGGAACAGGGGAAGAAGAAAAATAAATAGTAGTAATAGAAGTAGGAACAGAGGAAGAAACAGAGGAAGAAGAAAAAAATAGTAATAGAAGTAGGGACAGAGGAAGAAGAAAAATAAATTGTAGTAATAGAAGTAGGAACAGGGGAAGAAGAAAAAAAATAGTATTAATAGAAGTAGGATCAGGGGAAGAAGAAAAGTAAATAGTATTAATAGAAGTAGGAACAGAGGAAGAAGAAAAATAAATAGTAGTAATAGAAGTAGGAACAGGGGAAGAAGAAAAATAAATAGTAGCAATAGAAGTAGGAACAGGGGAAGTAGAAAAATAAATAGTAGTAATAGAAGTAGGAACAGGGGAAGAAAAATAAATAGTAGTAATAGAAGTTGGAACAGATGAAGAAGAAAAATAAATAGTAGTAATAAAAGTAGGAACAGATGAAGAAGAAAAATAAATAGCAATAGAAGTAGCAACAGGGGAATAAGAAAAATAAATAGTAGTAATAGAAGTAGGAACAGGGGAAGAAGAAAAAACAAATACCAGTAATAGAAGTAGGAACAGATGAAGAAAAATAAATAGTAGTAATAGAAGTAGGAACAGGGGAAGAAGAAAAATAAATAGTAGTAATACAAGTTGGAACAGTGGAAGAAGAAAAATAAATAGTAGTAATAAAAGTAGGAACAGATGAAGAAGAAAAATAAATAGTAGCAATAGAAGTAGCAACAGGGGAAAAAGAAAAATAAATAGTAGTAATAGAAGTAGGAACAGGGGAAGAAGAAAAATAAATAGTAGTAATAGAAGTAGGAACAGATGAAGAAGAACAATAAATAGTAGTAATAGAAGTAGGAACAGATGAAGAAGAAAAATAAATAGTAGCAATAGAAGTAGGAACAGGGGAAGAAGAAAAATAAATAGTAGTAATAGAAGTAGGAACAGATAAAGAAGAAAAATAAATAGTAGTAATAGAAGTAGGAACAGGGGAAGAAGAAAAAAAAAATAGTAGTAATAGAAGTTGGAACAGATGAAGAAAAATAAACAGTAGTAATAAAAATAGGAACATGTGAGGAAGAAAAATAAATAGTAGCAATAGAATTAGCAACAGGGGAAGAAGAAAAATAAATAGTAGCAATAGAAGTAGGAACAGGGGAAGAAGAAAAATAAATAGTAGTAATAGAAGTAGGAACAGCGGAAGAAGAAAAACAAATAGTAGTAATAGAAGTAGGAACAGGAGAAGAAGAAAAAAAAATAGTAGTAATAGAATTTAGAACAGATGAAGAAGAAAATAAATAGTAGTAATAGAAGTAGGAACAGATGAAGAAGAAAAATTAATTGTAGTAATAGAAGTAGGAACAGGGGAAATAGTAGTAATAGAAGTAGGAACAGAGGAAGTAGAAAAATAAATAGTAGTAATAGAAGTTGGAACAGGGGAAGAAGAAAAATAAATAGTATTAATAGAAGTAGGAACAGGGAAAGAAGAAAAATAAATAGTAGTAATAGAAGTAGGAACAGAGGAAGAAACAGAGGAAGCAGAAAAATAAATAGTAGTAATAGAAGTTGGAACAGAGGAAGAAGAAAAATAAATAGTTGTAATAGAAGTAGGAACAGGGGAAGAAGAAAAATAAATAGTAGTAATAGAAGTAGGAACAGATAAAGAAGAAAAATAAATAGTAGTAATAGAAGTTGGAACAGATGAAGAAGAAAAATAAATTGTAGTAATAGAAGTAGGAACAGATGAAAAAGAATAATAAATAGTAGCAATAGAAGTAGGAACAAGGGAAGTAGAAAAATAAATAGTAGTAATAGAAGTAGGAACAGATGAAGAAGGAAAATAAATAGTAGTAATAGAAGTAGGAACAGGGGAAGTAGAAAAATAAATAGTAGTAATAGAAGTTGGAACAGATGAAGAAGAAAAATAAATAGTAGTAATAGAAGTAGGAACAGGGGAAGTAGAAAAATAAATAGTAGTAATAGAAGTTGGAACAGATGAAGAGGAAAAATAAATAGTAGTAATAGAAGTAGGAACAGGGGAAGAAGAAAAATAAATAGTAGTAATAGAAGTTGGAACAGATGAGGAAGAACAATTAATTGTAGTAATAAAAGTAGGAACAGATGAAGAAAAATAAATAGTAGCAATAGAAGTAGGAACAGGGGAAATAGTAGTAATAGAAGTAGGAACTGAGGAAGTAGAAAAATAAATAGTAGTAATAGAAGTAGGAACAGGGGAAGAAGAAAAATATATAGTATTAATAGAAGTAGGAACAGGGGAAGAAGAAAAATAAATAGTAGTAATAGAAGTAGGAACAGAGGAAGAAACAGAGGAAGAAGAAAAAAATAGTAGTAATAGAAGTAGGGACAGAGGAAGAAGAAAAATAAATAGTAGTAATAGAAGTAGGAACAGGGGAAGAAGAAAAAAAATAGTATTAATAGAAGTAGGGACAGAGGAAGAAGAAAAATAAATTGTAGTAATAAAAGTAGGAACAGATGAAGAAAAATAAATAGTAGCAATAGAAGTAGGAACAGGGGAAATAGTAGTAATAGAAGTAGGAACAGAGGAAGTAGAAAAATAAATAGTAGTAATAGAAGTAGGAACAGGGGAAGAAGAAAAATAAATAGTATTAATAGAAGTAGGATGAGGGGAAGAAGAAAAATAAATAGTAGTAATAGAAGTAGGAACAGAGGAAGAAACAGAGGAAGAAGAAAAATAAATAGTAGTAATAGAAGTAGGAACAGAGGAAGTAGAAAAATAAATAGTAGTAATAGAAGTAGGAACAGGGAAGAAGAAAAATAAATAGTAGTAATAGAAGTAGGAACAGAGGAAGAAGAAAAATAAATAGTAGTAATAGAAGTAGGAACAGAGGAAGAAGACAAATAAATAGTAGTATAGAAGTAGGAACAGGGGAAGAAGAAAAATAAATAGTAGTAATAGAAGTAGGAATATAGGAAGAAGACGTAGAAATTGAAAGAGAAGAAGGAGATGAAGAAGAGGAAGAAATAAACAAGAAAAAACAAGAAGTAGAAACAGAAGAAGATGAGGATAAAGGAGAAGATAAAATAGAGGAAAAAGTGGACAAAGGAAAAAGATAAGGGGTGGAAGAAGAAGAATAATAAGAAAAAAGCAGAAGAAGAATTAAAAATAACAGAAGCAGATGTAGAAAAATCAACAGCAGAAGAAAGAGAAGACCAAGTAGAAGAAAATATAGAAGACTGAACAGTAACAAGAAGAAATTCAACAATTTAAAACAGACATTTTGTTTTCTTTTATTGTATGATTACTGCCCTTGATTTATGTTTGAGAATGAGTGTGTGTAGTTGTGTAAGTGCATGTGTGTCAGCTCATGTGTGTATGTGTTTGTATAGAAAGGAATTGGCCAATTCCTAAGACAGCAGCCTCCAAACACTTTAGAGAGAAACAAAGCTGTGAGAGATCCCAGTAGCTTCTTCATCTCTTCAACCAAATTTTGAATGGCCTGCGATGATTCCTAGAAATAAACAAACCCATTAAAGAGAATGAAATTATTGCAGAAGGCAGATAATTAAAGTGACAATTTTAAAAAATGTGGTATGGTAACAGCTTTACGTAGGTGAGTTCAAAACAAAAGTTGGCGTTTCGGCCAAGTAGGACTTCAGCTGGAACAACAAACAACACAAAAATATATATAAGGATATCACATATCATATATAAGTACACAAATCATAGAGATTCTTTGAGGAAAATTCTGAAGCAATATGGCTTACCATAAAAAATTATAAATATTATTAAAGACATGTATGATGGTTACACATGTGCAGTTCGAACAGAGGAAGGACTGAGCGAATGTTTCCCAATAGAAACTCGGGTTAAACATGGATGTATTTTATCGCCCTTGTTATTTGGAGTTGTTATGGACTTCATAATAAAGAAATGCTGCACTGGTAATAAAGGCATCAAATGGATACAAGGAGACCATTTGGAGGACCTCGACTTTGCTGATGACATAGTTCTCATCAGCAGTCAGATAAAAACGATGCAGGAAAACACAAATGAACTATCATCAATAGGCTGCAAAATTGGGCTTGAGATCAATCATGAAAAGACTAAAGTCATGAAAAGCTTAATTCCAACAGATGACAAAATATACATGGAAAACACACCAGTGGAAGAGATCGATCACTTTATCTATCTTTGAAGTCACATTGATCAGGAAGGGGATACAAGCAAAGAAATTAGAATCAGAATAGCTAAAGCAGCAATGTCTTTCAGAAGCCTTGAAAAGTTGTGGAAATCAAAACTCAGCACAAACACAAAACTTAGACTATTCAAATAAAATATACTATCAACCCTTACGTATGCGTGTGAAAGCTGGAAAACAACAAGAGATATAGAAACAAAGTTGAATGCATTCGAAAATAAATGTATAAGGAAAATACTTGGTATAGCGTGGAACGAATTCAAAACAAACAAGGAAATTAGAGAAATCGCCAATCAACCACTAATATCTTCAGTAATAAAGAAAAGACGATGATCATATGTTGGACATGTGATGAGGAGAGATAATAACCGAATAACAAAGCAAGCACTCATGTGGGAAACAACAGGTAAGAGAAAAAGAGGAAGACCCAGAGAGACACCGAGAAGAACATTGATGAGAGAGGCAAGAGCAGCAGGAATCAGCTCCCTCAATGAGATAGAGCTGCTTGCACAGAACAGAGACAAATGGTGAGATTTGATAAAATAACTTTAAAAGAATTGAAAACTTCTAGAATAAAAATTCAGATAAGAGAAGGAGTATCTTGGTCTACGCCCTGTGGGCCGGCTACGGCTTAAAAAATCAACAGATAGATAGATAGATATATACACAAATTTAACTACATAGCGATAATATGCTTGTTACTCAAGAAAGGAAATAAAAAAAAAGGTCACTTCCCTGTGGTCCAGAGCTTGGTCAGCCTCTGACTGAACTAAAATAGGTGGGGGGGCTGACCAATTATATATCTCACTGACCAGGCAGTCAGGGAAGAAATAAAAAGGAAGGGTTCTAAAAATATGGGGAGGTGGGTACAAGATACCTGTAAACTGTGTATATCTAACTGTGGGTGAGCACACCGAACAGATGTGCAAAAAAGCATGTGTACATAACCATACATGCATACAAGCATAAGTGTGTATATATTACCACAAAGCACACAAAAGAAAACCAGAAGGTGTCAAAATGTGCTAATACAAATGCAGACAAATATACATACATGTACAGGTGTGGTAGCGCATGAGGGTAAGAAATGTGTGGTAGGTGTCCTATGTATATGAGAGCGATATGCTCATGCCTTGGAGGGGCCAGTGAACCCAACTGGGCAATGAGATAATTCTCAAAGACAAACCAACTGTGATTGCTGAAGTGACACGAGGCAATACCAGTGGCTTGCATGTCAGCTTTACCACTATGGCTTGGGGAGTTGAAATGGGCAGACACCGGGCTGCCAAGTCTTTTGCTCAACATCACGGAGATGCTCACAAAATCTGTCACTCAGGTGTCGTCCAGACTCGCCCACATATGTCATCTGGCATTGCTTATATATTATGGCTTAGATAATATTCAGTGACACACTAGTAAACCGCCCACTTGATGTGAAATCACCCGTTAGGGAACACGACCAAATCAGCACAAAGCACATGGTCAAAAGTTCTGCAAATTCACATTCACATCCAAAATTACCAAGGTGTTTGTGGTTTGAGTGGGAAAGGCGGCTCGTGACAAGAAAGCCTCTCAGACTCCTGTCGCGTTTGATGGCCACCAAAGGAAGATCACTGAAAAGTAGACCGGTAATTAAAGATAATCAGATAATTCAAGTACTTCCTAGCTCTTCAACTGCAGCTCTTCAAGACTGCGTTTTACTGCAATTTCATGAAAATTTTTTAGCAATGGTCAAACAATACCAACTGAACAATTCCCAGAAATTTTCGTAGCGGCTCTTGTTTCTCTTCACATTTCCTTAATTTAGTTCCTTTCATTTAATAGATAGTAGGTTGTTAATAATAAGTGGGGAAACTATTGTAGAACCTTGTGGGGTTAACAAAATATGGAAATCAAAAATGATATGCAAGAAAACCAAACTTAGAATATTCAACTCAAATGTATTAACAACACTTACCTATGTATGTGAAAGCTGGAAAATAACAAAAGAGAGAAAAGTAACAGCTTTTCAAGGCAAATGCCTAAGATAAATACTCTGTGTACAGTGGAATGAATTCTAGACTAATAAAGAAATAAGAGAAATGGGCATGCAACCAAAGATCTCATCTATAATGGAATGAATTCAAGACTAATATATAGATAAGAGAAATGGTCATGTAACCAAGGATCTCATCTACAATGGAATGAATTCAAGACTAATATATAGATAAGAGAAATGGCCATGGAACCAAAAATCTCATCTACAATGGAATGAATTCAAGACTAATATATAGATAAGAGAAATGGCCATGCAACCAAAGATCTCATCTACAATGGAATGAATTCAAGACTAATATAGAGATAAGAGAAATGGCCATGCAACCAAAAATATCATCTACAATGGAATGAATTCAAGACTAATATATAGATAAGAGAAATGGCCATGCAACCAAAGATCTCATCTACAATGGAATGAATTCAAGACTAATATAGAGATAAGAGAAATGGTCATACAACCAATGATCTCATCTACAATGAAATGAATTCAAGATTAATATTGAAATAAGAGAAATGGCCATGCAACCAAAGATCTCATCTACAATGGAATGAATTCTAGACTAATATAGAGATAAGAGAAATGGCCATGCAACCAACGATCTCATCTACAATGGAATGAATTAAAGACTAATATAGAAATAAGAGAAATGGCCATGCAACCAAAGATCTCATCTACATTTAAGGAAAGAAGATTGACATAGATTGTAGGATGAAGATGGTAGGATCAAGAATCAAGGTTGTTAATGTCACACATTTATGGTAAACTTCATTCCTCTAAAGTCTAATTGACATTAATTTTATTTAATAACTTTGGACCACACTACCCAGAGACCAGGGGAGGGTAAAGCCATGGATTAGATTTTATTAATTAAAAAACTTTTCACAGCCAGTGTGAACCGAACCCAGGACATTCTTGTCTTGGACATTCATTTTCTCTCTTGTCTAGAGGCTGAGGTCTTACTTCTAGACCACCCAGCCCCCATGTTAGATATGCTTGAATTAAAACCATAATATTTGACAGAATTTTTACATTCATAACATCGGTTATTCACAACGACAATTCACAAACAGCAGAAATAGACTCAAGATGCAACAAAGCTTGTCAAATCATCAGACAACTATCATGGCTATTGTCCAACAAGGAAATAACTCTAGAGGTAAAATGGGGCAATCTACAGAACATTGTTGTGCTACCAATGCCAGACATGGACTCAAGAACAAATGGCAGGAAACAGCCTGAGAGATAAGATTAAAAATGTAGAACTGAAAAAAAGCTAGGTATCAAAAGGTAGATATATAAAGAAACAACAGATAAAATGGGGGGGGGGGGGGATCATAGGAAGAGGTATGTACTACAGCACTCAGAAAAAAAAGACAAATAATCAACAACAGAAAAAAACAAAGACCAATATATGGTCGAAGCAGGATCGAACCTGTACTCTATGGCACTGCGCCTTGCCATGAGAAGCTGAACGCTTAGGAACACTGCCACTCAGCTAACTAAAAAATTAGCTATTACGGACAATGTCTTATGCGAAGCCGTTCTCATGACTATAGCATAGGGTTACGATCACAGCTCGGGAATAAATTGTATTTCTGTACTTTCCTATTAAGGCAAGTATCTCCCAGTAGGGCTGAATACTTGTGTTGCAGACAAACATTTATTAGACGAAACTGCACGAATAGTAGTTTCCATTGGTTATATACTGGAGACAAATAATAACAAATTAATATTATTATAGAGGGAAACTTCCGAGGCAATAATTCAGGGAACCATAGGAGGAAGAGGTATGTACTACAGCATTCAGAAAAAAATGAAAACAGTGCTGTAGTCATACATGTAGCAGATATTGTCTGCAATAGCTAATTTTTTAGTTAGCTGAATGTCATTGTTCCTAAGCGTTTGGCTTCCCGTGGCAAGGCGCAGTGCCATGGAGTACGGGTTCGATCCTGCTTCGGACGATATATTGTTCTTTGTTTTCATCTGTTGATTATTTGTCATTTTTTTCTGAGTGCTGTAGTACATACCTCTTCCTCCTACGACTCACTGAATTATCACCTCGGAAGTTTACCTCTATAAAAGTAAAGTAAAGTACCCCCGTCACGCCAAGTGGCATATAGGGAAATATGGTGTTAGTGACCCTATATTTTACAGACCTTCAGCACATGATTTTTGGGGTAATGTGGTCGATATTACGCCCATGCTACTTTACTTTCCCAGAAAATGGTTCAGAACCCATTTAAGGCTGGGTGAACCCGGAAGCCGTCGGTTGGAATTGAACCCTAACCCTTGTCCTTTGTAGTCCAGTTCACTAACCATTGAGCTATCGTGGCTCCCTTAGTTTCCCTCTATAATAATATTAATTTATTATTATTTGTCTCCAGTATAAAAACCACTGGATACTACTATTCGTGCAGTTTCGTCCAATAAATGTTTGTCTGCAACACAAGTATTCAGCCCTACTGGGAGATACTTGCCCTAATAGGAAAGTACAGAAATACAATTTATTCCTGAGCTGTGATCGTAACCCTATGCTATAGTCATGAGAACACCTTCACGTAAGACATTGTCCACAATATCTAATTTTTTAGTTAGCTGAATGGCAGTGTTCCTAAGCGTTCGGCTTCTCGTGGCAAGGTGCAGTGCCATGGAGTACGGGTTTGATCCTGCTTCAGACCATATATTGTTCTTTTCTGTTGTTTATTTCTCATTTTTTTCTCAGTGCTGTAGTACATACCTCTTCCTCCTATGATTCCCTGAATTATCACCTCAGAAGTTTCCCTCTATAATAATATTAATTTATTATTTGTCTCCAACAGATAAAATGGTTTGGCCACATGATAAGGCAGAAAGATCAAAACACAACACAACAAGCCTTCAATAAACATGGCAAGAACACCAAATTCAAAGGCTGACCATGAAAAAGATGGATTGACAGAACAATAGAAAGGAGTCGGTTGAAAATAACCACTGCTTGGGTTAAACTGGGAGCCGCGATACCTCAGTGGTTAGTGAACTGGACTACAAAGGACAAGAGGTAGGGTTCGATCCCAACCGACGGCTTCCGGGTTCACCCAGCCATTAATGGGTACTTGATTTTTTTCAGGGAAAGTGAAGCAGCACAGGCGTAATACCGACCACATTACCCCAAAATCATGTGCCGAAGATCTGTAAAATATATGGTCACTAACACCATATTCTCTATATGTCACTTGGCGTGACGGGGGTTCTTTACTTCTTTTTACTTCTGCGTTAAACTGATAGGACAAAATCTATTAAAAAAAAAACAAATTTTTGAAAGCATATGGCTACTGGATAGAAGAAATAGGAAAAAGTGATATTCATACAAATATTCAGTCCCTGTGGACTTCAGAGATATAAAGTTGGCATGTAAAAAACACATTTGTTTTAATCTGATCTGTCTCTTCTAATAATTTGTTAGAAATAAACTGACCTTCAATAAGAGGTTTAACTACATCTGGTCGTTGTATGGCCACAGCCAGTGACAGAGTTGACACATGATTCTAGTCCGTTATGTTCACATTAGCTCCGTGGGAGAGAAGTAGCCATATTGTCTGAAAACAAGTCATGATATGTGTCAATGTCATGGAACCTTGAGGATCATATATCTCAAAATCATATTCTTCTAGGGAGCCTCGGTAGCCTGTTTGGAAAAACCACCTGACTGGGCTACTGACGTTTGGACAACCCATGTTCGATTTTTGCTGGAAGCAGTGTGAATTGTACTTGTGGTTGGAAAAAAATATCCTTGTGGCTAACCCTGCCACTGGCAGAAATGGGTACCAGGGTAGTACTCTGGTATGGTGAGGAATGCTGTCTCGCATCATGAGTTTCGATGCCAGACGTGACATTATCCAGACTTCTCAGAACACTTCTAGATAGGTGGCCGAGCACATATGGGTGAAAACTCGCGTAGTAAGATGCCGATTCAAGTCTTGTACATTACCTTTATCTTCTTCTTTCCTTCCTCATTTGCTTTTAGTCTCAAGGGGAAATATAGTTTGTGGTCTTTAACTCCTCTGCTGGTCTCTCCTGCTGTTATTTTTCATTGTGTTTTTAATATTCCATCTATCCATTTTTTCTCATGGTCAGCCCTTGGGTCTGGTGTTCTCATGTTTATTGAAGGCTTGATATGTTGTGTTTTGGTCTTTCTGTCTTATCACGTGGCCAAACCATTTTATCTGTTGTTTCTTTATGTATTCTATGGCGGGAATTATTTCTAGCTTTTTTCAAGTTCTTTAATTCTGATCTAATCTCTCAGGCTGTTTCTTGTCATTCGTCTAACACATTTCATATCTTTAGTGGTTATTTTTAAAATTGATCTTGCATCTAGGGTCCAGGACTGGCATTGGTAGCACAACGTTGGGATGAAGATTGTATTTAGAGTGCCTGTTTTGCCTCTAGAGATATTCCCTTGTTGGACAATAGTGGTGATATGCGACTGATGATCTGACAAGCTTTGTTACATGTTGAGTCTATTTGTAATCATCAGCAATTTGAACATTTTTAGATTTCTCACAAATATTTTCTTTGATCTACCTTGTCTTTCTATTCCAGATTAACCTATTCAGGCCTGAGAAGCACGTGGCTGTGCGTCAAAATCCACTGTTTCACTGGCTGGCCTGCGTACTGTGTTTGAAACCCGCAGTAGATCTACTCTGGTTATCTTTTGAAATCTTACTTTCAAACACCTGCCTTACTTTTTCCATCTATTCGTATGCCAATCTTTCTTTTCCATTCTATCTTGTTTTTACCCCATTACTCAAATGAGCTGATAGTCCTTTACCCCTTAGATAGAAATTAACCCTAAATTATGATACCGTCATCCCATGTGTTACCGGGGCCTCATTATGAGGGAGGTAAAGAATAGTGACACTGTGACCTTCCAGGCATGTCGTAAGAGGCGACTAAGGAGGTTGATCGATGGCTTGACAAGCTGTCATTGTAAAAAGTATTGTTATGGAAACAGAGCCATAGATTTTAGAAGCAGTGATCTCTGCAATATGTGCCATTTTGGCATGCAAGGTTTCTGTTTTTGAGATTGTGGTTCTGCCCTATGTGCCGTCTTCGGCTCGAAAGGACAATAGATGATACCGTCGTAAAAATTACCACCTCAAAATAAAAAGTCTTGAAATTTGACAGTTTGCTGCCTGTAAACATCCCCCCTCCTAATTACTACTTCCAGCGAATCTTGGGTATTGGATTTGTTTCCCTTGATGTTGGATCAGACATAAGCATGCTCACCATAAAAAGTACTATGTATGTCTGTTCGGGACATGCTTTGCAGTTGAAATGACCTAAGTAGTGATGACACAAATGACACCCTTCCTCTGACAACAAATCTGCTGTTTCTAACCTACATTCAGAACCTTTCCCCGCCACCTTGCTGCTGTAAAAATAATAATTGTTTATATAACGCTGTCAACAATGTCCTGTCTGTTTTTTCAGTTCATCTCACAAATTTGCTAAAATAACTGTCACCTAATAGCCCAGTTTTGATGACTTTCACTTTCACCGACGCAGTGAGCACAAAAAATATGTTTCAACTTCAAATGCAAATTTAACAAAATTGAAGCTGTCACAAAAATTATGACATCCACTTCTCACTGAAATTATTAGGTTGTATTGTTGTAAAAAAAACAAATATAGATTCTAAATGTTAATATGACGAGATTAAATGTCATGAATTAAGCGGATCATAAAATATTATTCATCATCATTGAGTGCCGTCTCCGCAACGAAGATTGGCTACCATGGAGCGCCATTCTGCTCTATCTCTTGCTTTGATGGTGCAGGTTGTCATCGGTTGATTTGTCCATCTTTTGATGTTACTCGCCCATGTTAATCTTGGTCTGCCTCTGCCTCTTTTACCTTGTATTTTCCCCTCCAGGATTACTTTCAGTAGGCTGTTGTGTCTTTTAACATGGCCCAAGAATCACATTTGTCTTGTTCTAATCGTGTTCAGAAGTTCTCTTTTCATTTTTAGTTGTTTTAAGACTTCATCGTTTGTTTTCTTTTCCTTCCATCCAATTCTACCTATTCTTCTATATATCCACATTTCAAAGGCTTCAATTCTCTGTTCTGTTTTCTTGTCTAATGTCCATGTTGCAGCACCATATAGGAATATTGAGAAGATGTAACATTTTGCTATTCTTAGTTTTAGCCCTGGTGTTATTTGTTTTGATGTTAGTATGTCCTTCATGACATTAAAATTACTTTTTGCCATTCCTATTCTTTTGTTTATTTCAGTTGTACATTTTCCATCACTGGTTATAGTATGTCCAAGGTAGTTGTAGTTCTGAACTGTCTCAAGGTCTATTCCTTCAATTTTGATATCCACTTGTGGGTTTTGAGTATTTTCTTTGTTTATGATCATAGTTTTAGTCTTTTTGATATTCATATCTAGTCCATATTTTTTGCTTGTCGTGTTTATTTCATTAAGTAATTGTTGTAGATCTTTAGGATTTTCTGCTAGTAGTACAGTATCGTCAGCATATCTTAGTTTATTGATTATCTTTCCATTAATTTGTAGGCCTGGCATCTCTATGATGTTTTTAAAGATTTGCTCAGTGTATAGATTGAACAAGCTTGGTGATAGGATGCATCCTTGTCTTACTTCTCTTTTTATATCAATGGGTGTAGAGAACTCTTTGTTATATTTTATTATTGCTGTTTGCTCCCAGTATAGATTGCATATTAGTCGTGTATCCATGTCATCTAGATGTATCTCTTTTAGGCATTCTATAAGTTGTTTGTGGTGTACTCTATCAAAAGCTTTGGTGTAGTCTATGAAGCAGGCATATATTGGTTTGTTTACTTCTGTGTATTTTTCGATTAATGTTCTCATGCAGAATATGGTTTCTTTTGAAATATTAAAATATCAAAATATTATTAATATTAAAAATATTATAAAAAATAATATTAACGAACACAAAATCATAGATCTTCTCCGGATACATGTTTAATAAAATTGGAGTGGTCAAAAAAATTATGACATTTACTTTTACTCACAGAAATGATTAAACTTTACTGCTGTATACAAAAATCTAGATTAAAAACGTTAATATGAGAGATTAAATGTTGTGAATTAAGCAGATCATAATATAAAATATATAATCCAGGTGTAATTTTTCCAGCAGCGGCAGGCTAGAAACATTCTGGTTAAACTTAGTGGAAGGGAATTACGTATTTGACGTCACAACTGCATAAAACTATAGTAGATGTTTTAAAGAGCAGATGTTCACATGTGTATGGTATCATGGACTTACGGCAGCTGTATGAATAGACAACATAACATCTCCAGTAGCCACAGCACAATGGAGATGAATTTCATTCCATAAATCTAGTGTAACCCAGGAAATGATTACAGCCTCCAATTCCCATGTCTCTGCTTGGGTAAACACAAAGATGTGTAGCAAAAGTTCAAAGAAAATACTATTTTAAAAAATCCAAATGTAATAATTTTTACAACGGTATCATGAAAACGATGCTCACAGATCATCATCATTACTGAGTACCGTCTCCACATCGAAGGTTGGTTACCATGGAGCGTCATTCTGCTGTCTCTAGCTTTGATGGTGCAGGTTGTCACAGGCTGTCTTGTCCATCTTTTGATGTTTCTCATCCATGTTAGTCTTGGTCTGCCTCTATTACTTTGTATTTTCCCTTCCAATATTACTTTTAGTAGGCTGTTGTGTCTTTTAACATACTCCCAAAATCTCATTTATCTTCTTTGAATTGTGTTTAGTAGTTCTCTATTCATTTTTAGTTGTTTTAAAACTTCATCCTGTGTTCTCATTTCTTTCCATCCAATTCTACCTATTCTTCTATAAATCCACATTTCAAAGGCTTCAGTTTTCTGTTCTGTTTTCTTATCTCTCTCTCTCTCTGCGTTCAGGACTCAATCAGAGTAAGGATTCCATACTCTCATATGAAGTCAGCTGTCAGGCTAAGTGTGTTGATCGCCCCCACAGACAAAACATCACAATTAGAGTCTGTCAGATCCACTCTGACTGAACACCCGTTAATACGTTGCACTGTGTTCTGCGCCAGTGGCCCAGTGCATCCGATTTCAGCCAGCATTTTATTCGGGTTTGCTTTCCCTAGCCTTTGATTGTCCCCAATCTTCCTGCAAGGCAGCAGATGATCTTTTCTGTAGGGGGATTCTGCCCTTAGATGGTAGGCCCTCCCAGGTTTACGAGCACCATCTGCCCGAGTCACTAGAGGTGACTAACACAGACATGGACACACAAAGATGTGAGATGTGACTAACACAGACATACACACACAAAGATGTGAGATGTGACTAACACAGACATGCACACACAAAGATATGAGATGTGACTAATACAGACATGCACACAGCGATACGAGGCATGACTAACACTGACACACATCAAGATATATGACACATGACTAACATAGACATGCACATAAAGATATGAGATATAAATGACATTGACATGCACACACAAAGATATGACACATGCCTAACATAGACATGCACACAAAGATAAGAGATATGACTAACATAGATATGCACACACAAAGATATGAGATGGGACTAACATAGCCATGCACACACAAGGATATGAGATGTGACAAACACAGACATGCACACACAAAGATATGAGATATGACTAACATAAACATGCAAACAAAGATATGAGATATCACTAACCAAGACATGCACACACAAAGATATGACATATGACTAACACTGGTACACACTAAGATATGAGATATGACTAAACACAGACACACATAAAGATATGAGACATGATTAATATGGACACACCGAGATATGAGATATGACTAACATGACACACACCAAGATATGAGCCATGGCCAGCACACACAAGCTAAGATATGAGCCATGGCTAGGACAGAAACACAGCAAGATATGAGTCATGGCTTCACCAAAAAACACAAAAAATGAACCATGTCTAGCACAGAAACACATTAAAGTGCCCATATGCTTGGGCTTGTAGTCGGCAGACTTCTGAACGTGGGAATCACAGGTTTCGTTAAACAGTTGTCCGGAGTTTTGAGAGTGCAGTCTGACCCATAGAACGTTCTCTTGCATGTACAGATTCCCTTATCTAATGTCCGTGTTTCTGCACAATACAGGAATATTGAGAAGATATAACATTTTGCTATTCTTAGTTTTAGCCCTGATGTTATTTGTTTTGATGTTAATATACTTTTCAAGGCATTAAAATTACTTTTTGCTATTCCTATTCTTTGGTTTATTTGAGTTTTACATTTTCCATCACTGGTTATAGTATGTCCAAGATAGTTGTAGTTCTGAACTGTCTCCAGGTCTATTCCTTCAACTTTGATATCCACTTGTAAGTTTCGAGTATTATCTTTGTTTATGATCATAGTTTTAGTCTTTTTGATTTCACTCACAGATAGGTCTCGTAATCTAAGGTTAAGTGGGCATAGATGTATTATTTTGAGCTTAACAGCCAAGCTTTTATATCTGTACCTTTCAGCCTAACACATCTGACATCAACACAGCATTTCTGAGCACTGGGTTGCCTACCCTCTTTGATCCCTTTTTGCTTGGCTAAACTGGTTAGTTTATTTCTAAAAGCACTACTGTGGGGGGGAGTAGGATCTTAATCAGCTCCGTTGTTTGCTGATCCTGATACAGGAATTCTCTGCTCTCAACTCAGTTACTGGATGAGCAACTTGGTGCCCACCCCCATCTCATTTTCTTTAATACTTCTACATTACATTTGTCAAGAAGGCCCAAGACACTGGATCCAACAACTTACCTAAATACGGTCAGCAACCCACATCTGACTGCATGTGCCAGAATCAAAGGAGGGAAAAATTTGCGAGTAATAAACAGTCCACATCTGAATACCTGATCTTTAAAACCTCTACCATGGTTTTATTTAGCCGTGACGTCACCGTGACATCAAATACAGAACTCCATCCTACAAAGTCTGACCAGAATGTTTGTCTAGTCTGCCACTCCCAGAAAAATTACACCACAACTATATATTTTATATTACGGTCCACCTAATTCACAAAATTTTATCTCATTAACATTGAACACCTATATTTGTTTATACAGAAATACAATTTCATAATTTCTGTGGGTAGAAGTGAAAGTCATAATTTTTTTGGCCGTTTCAATTTTGATGAATTTGTATTTGGAGTCAGTAAAAGTAAAGAGCCTCCGTCACGCCAAGTGGCGGATAGGGAATATGATGTTAGTGACCATAAATTTTACTGACTGAAATTTTTTTGAGTTGAGCTCATTATTTTTGGGGTAATGTGGTCAGTATTATGCGTGTGACACTTTACTTTCCCAGAAAAAACCCGGTACCCATTTAAGGAAAAATTAAAAAATTAAAAAAATGGTATGTTAGCCGTCAGTTGGGATGAAACCCTACCTCTTGTTCTTTGTAGTCCAGTTCACAAACCACTGAGTTATCATGGCTCCTGCATTTGGAGTAGGTCTATGTTTTTGTGGAGCCTTGGTGGCTGAGTGGTTAGTGTGCTCACTTCCTGACCAGAATGGTCCAGGTTTGATACCAGTAGTGGCGAATTTTATTTTGGACTGACAAGACTCTGGGAGTCACCCAGCCTCTAAAAATAGATACTGAAGATCTTTCTGGGAAGTAAAGGCGGCCTGGCAGGATACCGACCACATCACCCAAAAATGTGCTGTGGTCATAGAAAAATGTGGTCACTAACACCATATTCCTGATACATCTAGCAAGACAAGGAGGGAACCTTTTTTTTTTAATTTTTATGCTATTATTTTATACTTTTTACGCCGCGCCGGTGACCACAACTGATTTAATAATATTTTATGATCAGCTTAATTCACAACATTTAATCCCTCATATTAACACTGAACAGCTATATTTGTTAATACAATAATATAATTTGATAATTACTGTGAGTAAAAGTGAAAGTCATCATTTTTTTTTTTACCGTTTCAATTTTGTGAAATTTGTCTTGGAAGTTGAACTATATTTTTGTGCTCGCACCACCGGTAAAAGCGACAATCATAAACACTGAGTTATAAGGATGGCAATTGTTATTTTAGTAAATTTGCAAGATGAACTGAAACAACAGATACTGCAATGTCTGCGGCGTTACAATAAACAATAACTATTTTTATAGCAGAAAGGCAGAAAAAGATAATGAAAGCTGCATAGACGGCAATCCTGAATGTAAGTTTGAAACTTCTGAATTTTTATCAGGGGAAGGGCTTAATTTGTGTCATTGTGACTTAGGTCATTTCAGCTAAAGAACGTATCCCGAACTGGCATGTGTCTAATTCCAAGAAAATTGTATTGTGAAGAGGTTGTTATTACCTAAAGCTTTTATTTAGAGTTAAATACACCAACTTTATTTCTGTTTATCTAATACATACCCCCATTGTCCCATGAACAACAGCGACATGTAACAGGGAGTACTGCCTCAGTCTCAGCTGCCTCAACATTCTGGTCATGTCCTTGGTGGTATACACAACATCACTGGAATCTTCTGTAAGATACACATCAAACAATATTCTTCTGTAAGATATACATGTATATCCTGGACAAAGTATGGAAATAAAAAATACGAAACGAGAAAACCAAATTTAGAATATTCAACTCAAACGTATTATCAACACTTATCTATGCATGTGAAAGCTGAAAAACATTAAAAGAGATTGAGAGAAAACTAAACGCTTTTGAAAACAAATGCCTAAGAAAAATACTCTGTGTACAGTGGAATAAAATCAAGACTAATATTGAAATAAGAGAAATGGTCATGCAACATACGATCTCATCTACAATGGAATGAATTCAAGACTAATATTGAAATAAAAGAAATGGCCATGCAGCCAACGATCTCATCTACAATGGAATGAGTTCTAGACTAAAATTGAAATAAGAGAAATGGTCATACAACCAAAGATATCTACAATGGAATGAATTATAGACTAATATTGAAATAAGGGAAATGGTCATGCAACCAAAGATATCTACAATGGAATGAATTATAGACTAATATTGAAATAAGAGAAATGGTCATACAACCAAAGATATCTACAATAGAATGAATTATAGACTAATATTGAAATAAGAGAAATGGTCATACAACCAAAGATCCCATCAACAATTAAGGAAAGATGATGGACATAGGTGTAGGATCAAGAATCAAGGTTGTTAATTTCACACATACATACACCGTATGAAAGATGGCCACATATCAAAAGATATACTCTACAGACACCTGGCAAATGGCAATAGGCATGGGCGGTGCCCAAAACGTTGATTTGTAGATGTGTGTAAACATGACATAAACCCTGTAGTCTGGGAAGACATAACTGCAAACTGCAATCTTTAGAAACACACTCTAAAGCTCAACTCAAACATGACGCAGACAGGTTCATAGAAAAAGTGAATACCACGGAGAAAGTACTATGTACGTCTGTTCGGGACATGCTTTGCAGTTGAAATGACTTAAGTTGTGTTGACACAAATGACACACTTCCTCTGAATTTCACTTTCACTGACTCAGCGAGCACAAAAAATATGTTTCAACTTCAAATGCAAATTTAACAAAATTGAAGCGGTCACAAAAATGATGACTTTCACTTCTACTCAGTGAAATGATTAGGTTGTATTTTTGTATAAACAAATATAGATTCTAAATGTTTATATGAGAGATTAAATGGTTATTGTTATGGAAGGCCCCGGTATCACTGCAAACGAATTAAAATCCATTGCTCAATCATCTGTGCCAGTGGAATCATCCGAATTACTAACTCATCTCCCAAACAAAGAAAGGTAGCTGTAGTCCCCATCATAGCAGTCTCAGCACACGCCAAAAGACATAAGGCAAAACTGCACAGAAAGTGAACACAGCCAACCGTTCCCTGTCATACGATATCATCATTCATCGTAAACCATTGGAATATCGAAACATGATCAACACGGATGATACACACAGCTCACGGTGTGCACAGAGCCCTTAACTCAGTAGCTCCTGCAGCAAGCCAGACTTGGAATATGCGGAAACTGCAACAAGGAACACTTTTCAGACACAGCAATTAAAAGTTCCTGACGCCAAACCATCATATTGACCGGTATTCCAACGATGACGTATATTGCAATCAACACAGAACACACTATCACGCACACTGTAGAGGATTTCAGATCACATGCATGTACTCCACTTCACCGGGGAAGTTCCCAACAGTGGAACTTTTTATCTATACACTGATCTGCATTGGAAAGATAGAATTAACCATCATTCCGGCTCAAAAAACGTAACAGTGAATGTTGGCGCAAACATGACTGCGCCATCTTGAAACTGGAAGTCCGAGAGATTAAATGTCGGGAGTTAAGCAGATTGTAAAATATTATTAATATCACTTATGAACACTGACACCATGAGCATAAAAACACAGATCTTCTCCGGATACAGGTTTAGCAAAATTGGAGTGGTCAAAAAAATTATGACATTTACCTTTACTCACAGAAATGATTAAACTTCACTGCTGTATACAAAAATCTAGATTCAAAATGTTAATAGAGATTAAATGTTGTGAATTAAGCAGATCATAATATAAAATATATAGTCCAGGTGTAATTTTTCCAGCAGCGGCAGGCTAGAAACATTCTGGTTAAACTTAGTGGGAGGGAATTACGTATTTGATGTCACAACTGCATAAAACTATGGTAGATGTTTTAAAGAGCAGGTGCTCACATGTTTATGGTATCATGGACTTACAGCAGCTGTATGAATAGACAACATAACACCTCCAGTAGCCACAGCACGATGGAGTCGAATTTCATTCCATAAATCTAGTGTAACCCAGGAAATGATTACAGCCTCCAATTCCCATGTCTCTGCTTGGGTAAACACAAAGTTGTGTAGCAAAAGTTCAAAGAAAATACTATTTTTAAAAATCCAAATGTAATATTTAAATGGTTGTAATTTTACAACGGTATCATGAAAACATCACTCACAGATCATCATCATTATCGAGTGCCATCTCCGCATCGAAGGTTGGCTACCATGGAGCGTCATTCTGCTCTGTCTCTTGCTTTGATGGTGCAGGTTGTCACAGGCTGTTTTGTCCCATCTTTTAATGTTACTCGTCCATGTTAGTCTTGGTCTGCCTCTATTACTTTGTATTTTCCCTTCCAATATTACTTTTAGTAGGCTGTTGTGTCTTTTAACTTGCCCCCAAAATCTTATTTGTCTTCTTTGAATTGTGTTTAGTAGTTCTCTTTTCATTTTTAGTTTTAAAACTTCATCCTGTGTTCTCTTTTTTTTCCATCCAATTCTACCTATTTTTCTATAAATCCACATTTCAAAGACTTCAATTTTCTGTTCTGTTTTCTTATCTAATGTCCATGTTTCTGCACCATACAGGACTATTGAGAAGATATAACATTTTGTTATTCTTAGTTTTAGCCCTGATATTTGTTTTGATGTTAATATTCTTTTCAAGGCATTAAAATTACTTTTTGCTAATCCTATTCTTTTGTTTATTTGAGTTTTACATTTTCCATCACTGGTTATAGTATGTCCAAGGTACTTCAATTTTGATATCCACTTGTAGGTTTCGAGTATTATCTTTGTTTATGACCATAGTTTTAGCCTTTTTGATACACTCACAGATAGGTCTCGTAATCTAAGGTTAAGTGGGCATAGATGTATTATTTTGAACTTTACAGCCAAGCATTGATGTCTGTTCCTTTCGGCCTAACACATCTGACATCAACACAGCATTTCTGAGCACTGGGCTGCCTACCCTCTTTGATCCCGTTTTACTTGGCCAAACTGGTTAGTTAAAACCTCTACCATAATTTTATTTAGCCGTGACGTCAAATACAGATTTCCTTCCTTTAAAATCTCAACCAGAGTTTTATTTAGCCATGACGTCAAATACAGAATTCCCTCCTTTAAAATCTCTACCATAGTTTTATTTAGCCGTGACTTCAAATACAGAATTCCCTCCTTTAAAACCTCTACCATAGTTTTATTTTAGCCGTGACGTCAAATACAGAATTCCCTCCTTTAAAGACAGTACCATAGTTTTATTTAGCCGTGACATCAAATACAGAAAAAATCTCTACCATAGTTTTATTTAGCCGTGACGTCAAATACAGAATTCCCTCCTTTAAAACCTCTACCCTAGTTTTATTTAGCCGTGACGTCAAATACAGAATTCCCTCCTTTAAAACCTCTACCATAGTTTTATTTAGCCGTGACATCAAATACAGAATTCCCTCCTTTAAAACATCTACCAGAGTTTTATTTAGCCGTGACATCAAATACAGAATTCCCTCCTTTAAAACCTCTACCAGAGTTTTATTTAGCCGTGATGTCAAATACAGAATTCCCTCCTTTAAAACCTCTACCATAGCTTTATTTAGTTGTGACATCAAATACAGAATTCCCTCCTTTAAAACCTCTACCATAGTTTTATTTAGCCGTGACGTCAAATACAGAATTCCCTCCTCTAAAACATCTACAATAGTTTTATTTAGCCGTGACATCAAATACAAAATTCCCTCCTTTAAAACCTCTACCATAGTTTTTTTTAGCTGTGACGTCAAATGCAGAATTCCCTCCTTTAAAACCTCTACCATAGTTTTATTTAGCTGTGACGTCAAATACAGAATTCCCTCCTTAAAAATCCTTACCATAGTTTTTTTTAGCTGTGACGTCAAATACAGAATTCCCTCCTTTAAAACCTCTACCCTAGTTTTATTTAGCTGTGACGTCAAATACAGAATTCCCTCCTTTAAAACCTCTACCATAGTTTTATTTAGCTGTGACGTCAAGTACAGAATTCCTTCCTTTAAAATCTCTACCATAGTTTTATTTAGCTGTGATGTCAAGTACAGAATTCCTTCCTTTAAAACCTCTACCATAATTTTATTTAGCTGTGACGTCAAATACAGAATTCCTTCCTTTAAAATCTCTACCATAGTTTTTTTTAGCCGTGACGTCAAATACAGAATTCCCTCCTTTAAAATCTCTACCATAGTTTTATTTAGCCATGACTTCAAATACAGAATTCCCTCCTTTAAAACCTCTACAATAGTTTTATTTTAGCCGTGACATCAAATACAGAATTCCCTCCTTTAAAGACTACCATAGTTTTATTTAACCGTGACGTCAAATACAGAATTCCCTCCTTTAAAATCTCTACCATAGTTTTATTTAGCCGTGACATCAAATACAGAATTCCCTCCTTTAAAACCTCTACCATAGTTTTATTTAGCCGTGACGTCAAATACAGAATTCCATCCTTTAAAACCTCTACCATAGTTTTATTTAGCCGTGACGTCAAATACAGAATTCCCTCTTTTAAAACCTCTACCATAGTTTTATTTAGCTGTGAGATCAAATACATAATTCCCTCCTACAATATCTGACCAGAATGTTTGTTACTCTGCCACTGTAGAAAAATTACACCATGACTATATATTTTATATTACGGTCCACCTAAATCAGAAAATGTTATCTCATTAACATTGAGCACCTATATTTGTTTATTCAGAAATACAATTACATAATTTTTTTGGCCATTTCGATGAATTTGTATTTGGAGTAAGTAAAAGTAAAGAGCCTCCATCACGCCAAGTGGCGTATAGGGAATATGATGTTAGTGACCATAAATTTTACAGACCTTGAGCACATTATTTTTGGGGTAATGTGGTCAGTATTACGCCAGTGCCACTTTACTTTCCCAGAAAAAAAACCTGGTACCCATTTAAGGCTGGATGAACCCGGAAGCCGTCGGTTGGTATCAAACCCTACCTCTTGTCCTTAGTAGTCCAGTTCACTAAGCACTGAGCTATCACGGCTCCTGTATTTTTAGTAGGTCTATGTTTTTGTGGAGCCTTGGTGGCTGAGTGGATAGTGTGCTCACTTCCTGACCAGAATGGTCCTGGTTTGATCCCAATAGTGGTGAATTTTATTATGGACTGACAAGACTCTGGGAGTCACCCAGCCTCTAAAAATAGATATCAGAGATCTTTCTGGGAAGTAAAGGCGTCCTGGCAGGATACCGACCACATCGCCCAAAAATGTGCCATGGTCATAGAAAAATGAGGTCACTAACACCATATTCCTCATACATCTAGCAAGACATGGAGGGAACCTTTATTTTTTTACTTTTTATACTATTGTGCTCGCCGCGCTGGTGACCATAACTGATTTAATCATATTTTATGATCAGCTTAATTCACAACACTTAATCCCTCATATAAACATTGAACAGCTATATTTATTTAACAATAATATAATTGGATAATTTCTGTGAGTAAAAGTGAAAGTCATCATTTTTTTTACCGTTTCAATTTTGTGAAATTTGTCTTGGAAGTTGGACTATATGGTTGTGCTCACAGGGCCAGTAAAAGTGACAGTCATAAACACTGAGTTATAAGGATGGCAATTGTGACTTTAGCAAATTTGCAGGATGAACCGAAACAACAGACACTGCAATGTCTGCGGCATTACATAAACAATAACTATTTTTATAGCAGAAAGGAGAAAAAAGATAATGAAAGCTGCATAGACGGCAATCCAGAATGTAAGTTTGAAACTTCCGAATTTTTATCAGGGGAAGGGCTTAATTTGTGTCATTGTGACTTAGGTCATTTCAGCTAAAGAACGTGTCCCGAACTGGCATGTGTCTAATTCCAAGAAAATTGTATTGTGAAGAGGTTATTACCTACAGATTTTATTTAGAGTTAAATACACCAACTTTATTTCTGTTTATCTAATACATACCCCCATTGTCCTATGAACAACAGCGACATGTAACAGGGAGTACTACCTCAGTCTCAGCTGCCTCAACGTTCTGGTAATGTCCTCGGTGGTAAACACAACGTCACTAGAATCTTCTGTAAGATATACATCAAACAATAATCTTCTGTAAGATATAAATGAAACAATAATCTTCTGTAAGATATAAATGAAACAATAATCTTCTGTAAGATATACATCAAACAATAATCTTCTGTAAGATATACATCAAACAATAATCTTCTGTAAGATATACATCAAACAATAATCTTCTGTAAGATATAAAGGAAACAATAATCTTATGTAAGATATAAATGAAACAATAATCTTCTCTAAGATATACATCAAACAATAATCTTCTGTAAGATATACATCAAACAATAATCTTCTGTAAGATATACATCAAACAATAATCTTCTGTAAGATACACATCAAACAATAATGTTATGTAAGATACACATCAAACAATAATGTTATGTAAGATACACATCAAACAATAATCTTCTGTAAGATATACATCAAACAATAATCTTCTGTAAGATATACATCAAACAATAATCTTCTGTAAGATATTCATCAAACAATAATCTTCTGTAAGATATACATAAAACAATAATCTGTAAGATATACATAAAACAATAATCTTCTGTAAGATACACATCAAACAATAATCTTCTGTAAGATACACATGTATAGCCTGGACAAAATATGGAAATAAAAAATACGAAACGAGAAAACCAAATTTAGAATATTCAACTCAAATGTATTATCAACACTTACCAATACATGTGAAAGTTGGAAAACATCAAAAGAGATTGAGAGAAAACTAAACGCTTTTGAAGACAAATGCCTATGAAAAATACTCTGTGTACAATGGAATGAATTCAAGACTAATATTGAAATAAGAGAAATGGTACAAAAGATCTCATCTACAATGGAATGAATTCAAGACTAATATTGAAATAAGAGAAATGGTCATGCAACAAAAGATATCTACAATGGAATGAATTCAAGACTAATATTGAAATAAGAGAAATGGTCATGCAACAAAAGATCTCATCTACAATGGAATGCATTCAAGAGTAATATTGAAATAAATGAAATGGCCATGCAACCAAAGATCTCATCTACAATGCTATGAATTCTAGACTAATATTGAAATAAGAGAAATGGTCATGCAACCAAAGATCTCATCTACAATGGAATGAATTCAAGAGTAATATTGAAATAAAAGAAATGGTCATGCAACCAAATCTCTCATCTACAATGGAATTAATTCAAGACTAATATAGAGATAAGAGAAATGGTCATGCAACCAAAGATCTCATCTACAGTGGAATGAATTATAGACTAATATTGAAATAAGAGAAATGGTCATGCAACCAAAGATCTCATCTACAGTGGAATGAATTCAAGACTAATATTGAAATAAAAAAAATGGTCATGCAACCAAAGATATCTACAATGGAATTAATTCAAGACTAATATTGAAATAAGAGAAATGGTAATGCAACCAAAGATCTCATCTACAATGGAATGAATTCAAGACTAATATAGAGATAAGAGAAATGGCCATACAACCAAAGATCTCATCTACAATGGAATGAATTAAAGACTAATATAGAGATAAGAGAAATGGTCATGCAACAAAAGATCTCATCTACAATGGAATGAATTCAAGACTAATATTAAAATAAGAGAAATGGTCATGCAACCAAAGATCTCATCTACAATGGAATGAATTCAAGACTAATATTGAAATAAAAGAAATGGTCATGCAACAAAAGATCTCATCTACAATGGAATGAATTCAAGACTAATATTGAAATAAGAGAAATGGTCATGCAACCAAAGATCTCATCTATATTTAAGTTAAGAAGCGACATATGTTGGACACGTGTTGAGAAGAGACAAGAGAATTCTAAACAAGCTCTTCTATAGGAAACATCAGGATACAGTAAAATAGAAAGACAAAGAGATGCTATAAAGAATACTAATAAGAGATGCAAAGTTGGCAGACATAGAATCATTACATATGATTGATATCTCACCTAGATTAGAGATGGATAGCGAAAAACACTACAAGCCGTATATGATGTCTAACGATACGGAAGGGATCAAAAATCAAGATGTACATCAAAAATTAATAATTTGTAAGGTTTACAATAAAAATTGATCTCAAAGATATACATCCAAAATAAATATTCTATAAGATGAGCATAACAAAATAATCTTCTGTAAAAATGTACATAACAAACTACGCTTCTATAAAAATGCACATAACAAATTAATCTTCTAAAAAATGCACATAACAAATAATCTTCTGTATTAATGAACACAACAGATTAATCTTCTAAACAATAAGCACATAAATTACTCTTTTGTAAAAATGTGCACAACAAATTAATCTTCTGTCAAAATGTACACAACAAATTAATCTATCTTCTGTAAAAATATACATAAATTAATCTATCTTCTGTAAAAATATACACAACAAATTAATCTATCTTCTGTAAAAATATACATAACAAATTTATTTTCTGTTAAAATATACACAACAAATTAATCTATCTTCTGTAAAAATATACATAACAAATTAATCTATCTTCTGTAAAAATATACATAACAAATTAATCTATCTTCTGTAAAAATATACACAACAAATTAATCTATCTTCTGTAAAAATATACACAACAAATTAATCTTCTGTAAAAATATACATAACAAATTAATCTATCTTCTGCAAAAATTCTCTGGGATCTCAGCACATAAGGGACCATACGAAACAGACTCACTTAGAATCATGTATCAGCTCAAAGTTTGACTCAGTGATCCTTGTCATATCCATGCTAGATGGTTGTAAATGTGTACCTGTAACACAAATTTGAAAGAGCAATAAGAAAAACAATGGATGCCCTCCACACTTCAAGGGATTGTCATGCTAGTGCCCACATTTTTCCACAGCTGTTTGTCACTAATATTTTAGTTCATTTGCTGATTGGGTGGCTACCACTTTCCACCTGATGCCATAGTTATGAAAATGCAAGTCAAGTCTCAAAATCGCAACTTACAACATTTTCCCGAACATGGGAAACATTTAAAGAATAAAACCGACAGAAGGGATACAACTGAGAAAAGTTATGACAATAATTATTGTTTACATCCCTCTCAAAATGAGAATTTTGATTTATTTTAAAGTGAAGACAAATGCCTTCATCTGCGGTGCCCGGTACAGTTTTATGGACAGAAACATAGGTCTGGTATGTTGTGATGTTCTCATTTTATCAGAAGTAATGATAGAGTTCTTTTCATTTTTTTTTTGCTTTCAGTTTCAATAAAAAGGACTGACTATGACCCAGCATATATAAGGCCTATAATCTATTATAGTCTATACTCTACAATAAAATATACTTTTTGTTTAATTTCCCTCCCCTGCTTTTCTAGAAGTATGGAGAATTTGGTTTTAGTGACATATATTTTTCTATGACCACGGCACATTTTCAGGTGATGTGGTCGGTATAACACAAGGCCACCTTTACTTCCCAGAAAAATCTCTGCTACCCATTGCTAGAGGCTGAGTGAATCCAGGAGCCTTGCCGGTCAAAAAAAATAAATAATAATAAATAAATTCTACCCCTTCTGCAGATCGACCCCATGCCCTTATCAGGAAGCACACTAACCACTCAGCCACCAAGGCTCCATGTAATGACAGAATTCATATAAATTTTGGGGTTTCATTTTCAGAAATAAAATGACTGAGTATGACCCAGCGAATCATATGTGCTATTATAATTTATGGGGTACTGGTTGGTCTCAAGGCAAAACGCCAGCCTCAAAACAGAGAGGTTGTGGGTTCAAATCTTGACTGCGTCAGTTGGGATTTTTATTTATTTGCGGCAACCACCCTTGGTCTCAGCAGCGAGGCCCAAATTGAAACGTCAATTACTCATGGACCAAAAAATATATAAATACCTCAGAAGATGGAGTTATCTGCCTGTGCGGCGAAGGATCCCTGTGCACACGGCTGTCAGGGAAAAATGGATTAAAATGCAAAATACAGTTCCTAGTCTCTAGGGACTTCATCAGAGGTGAAAGCTGGTGGGAGAAAAAAAATAATCTATATGACTACTTTACATTTATTTATTTTACAACTATATATAATAATAATCTATATCACTACTTTACATTTATTTATTTTACAACTATATATAATAATAATCTATATCACTACTTTACATTTATTTATTTTACAACTATATTTAATAATAATCTATATCACTACTATATATAGTTGTAAAATAAATAAATGTAAATGTATTTATTTTACAACTATATATAATAATAATAATCTATATGACTACTTTACATTTATTTATTTTACAACTATATATTATAATAAAAAATATTGAGAATTTAATTAATTGTAGGCACTCTTAATCGAATTACTATTGTATTAGTGTTACCATATAAAATAAAAGGTAAAAGTCGTGTTTAGTGTCCTAAATTATTTCTGCTAAACGAGTGATCTCCTCACCGACCCAACATATTAAACATGAATTATAAATTTGTTTCTAATTTTTGCAAATTTAATTTAATTTTTTCAAAAAATTTAGGGTTAGGGTTAGTTGTTGGCTATTCCAGACCCAGGGGATCTTCTAATGACAGATTCGAGAGAAATAATTTGAGACGCTATATTATTTTGTGAAAATGAAAGAAAGAAGATAAATTTTGACACCAAATTTCACAAGAAATTCAAATCAAATGATCGTAACTTACGATGACTGGATCAACTATGAAATTAATCCTTCAGTTTAAATATTAAATACCGATCTACATTACAAAATCTAAACTAAACACAACAATTTACTTAGTTTACTAAAAAATAAGAATAAAATAAAATAATTAAAACGTGAGAAAACGTTGGAAAATACCAGAAACCGTTAATTTTTGTGGCTTGGGTGCAGCAGCTTTCCAAAAAGTAAGGAGGATACTTAACTATGCAATCAATTGTGGACAACAGAAGCAAGAAAAAGAAATTTAAATGTTATGTAGAGCCAGTCACTGAGTCTTAAAATCATGGACAATAGGCAATTAGTTGAATAGGACAACAGACAAGAAAATCACTGGATTCTGTAGAAATAATGTGGTTTTACAGAAGAATGTTGAGAATACCATGGACAGCTAAGAAGAGTAATGAAAACGTTCTGAAAGAGGCCAAAGCGAAAAGAGAGCTAATTTCCAATATTAGGAAGAAACAATCATTATCATCATTTTGTGGCCATGTAATGAGAAGAGAACAGCTGGAAGAGGTCAAAGCAAAAAGAGAGCTAATTTCCAATATTAGGAAGAAACAATCATTTTGTGGCCATGTAATGAGAAGGGAACAGCTGGAAGAGGTCAAAGCAAAAAGAGAGCTAATTTCCAATATTAGGAAGAAACAATCATCATTTTGTGGCCATGTAATGAGAAGGGAACAGCTGGAAGAGGTCAAAGCAAAAAGAGAGCTAATTTCCAATATTAGGAAGAAACAATCATCATTTTGTGGCCATGTAATGAGAAGAGAACAGCTGGAATATATTGTAACAACTGGGAAAATTGAGGGACGAAGAGTTAGAGGGAAGCAAAGGGAAAAGATACCAGACAGCTTAAGAGAATGGTTTGGCAGAAGGTCAACAACAGAAATAATAAATAACTGTCTAGATCGAAAGTTGTGGAGATCACCTACGCCAGCAGGTCCGGTACTTGATGATGACGACTGTCCATCTCATATGTTGACATCAAACGCCATCTTGCCATTCTTGGCTAGTCTTCAGCAGCAAATATAAAGAAGTTTAGGAAATAAAAAAAATTAATTTAGGTGAATATTCTATAGAATAATTTGTTCTATATCTCAAGCAAAAGAACCTTTCTAAAACAAATGGGAAAATATTAAACAATTAATTATTGACAATAGAAACAAGAAAAAAAGAGTTCTTAAATGTTTTGTAGAGCCAGTCTTAACATGGAACTGAATCATGGACAATAGGACAAATGGCAAAAAAACTTGCAGGATGTTGTAGAAAAGTGATTTGACAGAAGAATGTTGAGAATACCATGGATGACAAAGTAGAGTCATGAAATATTTCTGAAAGAGGCCAAAGCTAAAAATATAGCAAATTTCCAATATTAGAAAGAAACAATCATTCTTTTTTGGCCATATAATCAGAAGGGAACCGCTGGAATATATTGTGACACCTGGGAAAATTGAGGGATGCAGGGACAGAGGGAAACAAAGAAAAAAGAAGAAACCATATATTTTAAAGAATGGCTTGGCAGAAGGTCAACAACAAAAAAGATTAACTGTTAAGATCAAGAGATGTGGAGAGACATGATCACCTATGCCAGCAGATACGGTACTTGAGAATGACGATGATTATATCCAAGTATTTTACAAATGGTGTCTCCGTTATTTATACCCTAACTATAACTTAGTCAGTACAGTTATAACATATATCTAACCATAATTATGTCTATACCATATAACATCTATCTATAACTTAGTATGTCTAAAACATATAACATCTAACTATAACTTAGTATATCTAAAACATATAACTTCTATCTATAACTTAGTATGTCTATAACATATAACATCTAACTATAACTTAGTATGTCTAAAACATATAACTTCTATCTATAACTTAGTATCTCTATAACATATAACTTCTATCTAACCATAAATATGTCTATAACATATAACTTCTATCTATAACTTAGTATGTCTAAAACATATAACTTCTATCTATAACTTAGTATGTCTATAACATATAACATCTAATTATAACATATTGTCTAAAACATATAACTTCTATCTAACCATAATTATGTCTAAAACATATAACATCTAACTATAACTTAGTATGTCTATAACACATTACTTCTGTCTAACCATAGTTATGTCTATAGCATATAAATTCTATCTAATCATAATTATGTCTATAACATATAACTTCTAACTATAACTTTGTATGTCTAAAACATATAACATCTATCTAACTGTAACTTAGTCAGGGTATCTATAATATATAACACATATATAAATATAACTTACTCAGTATATTACTTAGTTATTATGTCTATAACATATAACTTCGAATCCATTTTATCCAGAATTGTGATATAATGTGACTACAACAAACTGTGTGAGTGAGAGAGCTATTAATATTATTGATTTAATTTAATTTGTGAATTTAAAATAATAATTAGTAACTTAGAAATTATTGTAATAACATAAGATTGATGTTATAATTGTAATGTTGATTTTTACTTTTTCAATTATAATTTTTTTAAAATTACAAGTGACAATTATGACAAATAAACAATTAATAATAATAAATGTCCATATGCTTTCATTATGACTATTGAAGTATCTAGAACTGTTACATATTTATTTATAATATAAACTTAATCATTAGTTGAAGATATTCTTAGTTATTTTGTAAGAGAACCTAAAATGATATAGCCCTGTATGATCCTGAAAATATAATTTTGATTTTGAACTTACTTCTGCATTTGTTCAGGATAATATGAAAATAGTCACTTGTTTACATGGGACTACATCTTGTAAACAACTGCTGGTAAACAACTGCTGTGGTTATCAGATTTTTTATTATCATATATTAAATAATACATAAATGAAAATATATAAATATAAATAATACCCTAAAAAGGATACAAACAAATGTAAATATAATTATGTTATTTTATTTCATGAAATCAGATCTTACATTCAGGGTTAGTGTCCTACCGCAAAATTTCTAAATTGTTACCTTTAAACAAAATAGTTCATTTCCGATCTTTATAGATGTAAGTATAATAAAGAACGTGTACTGGCAACAAGAAGAACAGGAATTCAACTGGGAATGTCGAAAAAATAAAATAGGGTGTTAGGCAAGGTTGTGTGCTGTCACCAGATTTGTTTAATATTTATAGTGAGATTATTTTAAGATCCATAAGGGGCATGCCTGGAACAATCAGAGGTCATAATATAACTAATCTAAGGTATGCTGATGATACGGTCTTAATCACTAAGAGTGAAGATGAGTTACAAGAAAGGTTGGACATTATAGTGAAAAAAGCAAAAATAAAGGACTCAGACTTAATAGCAAAAAGACAGAGGAAATGGTAACAACAAAAAAAAAGACATCACCTCAGTGCAAAATAAAGACAAGTGGAACAATTTTAAAAGAGGTAAATGAATTTAAATATTCGGGAACTTTGTGAACCTCAGACAGATGATGTACAAAAGAGGTGAGATGCAGAATGGCTCAGGCAAAAGCAGCGTTGCAAAAAATTAGGAATATACTATGCAATCCATTTTTGACAATAGAAACATGAAAAAGAGTTCTTAAATATTATGTATAGCCAGTCTTAACATATGGATGTGAATCATAGACTATAGGACAACAGACAAAAAAAATCACTAGAGTCATTAAAATGTGGTTTTATAGAAGAATGTTGAGAATATTATGGACAGCCAAGAAGGGTAATGAAAACATTCTGAAAAAGACCAAAGCAAAAAGAGAGCTATTCTAATTTCCAAAGAGGAAAAAGAAATATTTTTGGCCATGTATTGAGAGGTGGGCAGCTGGAATATATTGTAACAACAGGTAAAATTGAGGAACAAAGTGATAGAGGAAAGCAAAGAGAAAAGATACAAGACAACTTAAGAGAAATGCTCGGCAGAAAGTAAACAACAGAAATGATAAATAACTGTCGAGATCAAACGTTGTGGAGAGACATGGTCACCTACTTGATGATGATAATGATGATTATATCCTGTTTTAGTTTCTCCATCTCACAGTAAACTCCAAATGGAAGACTTACCTTGATTTTTATTTTATTTTTAATAATGTTGTCCTAAATCAATCCACTGAAGATTGTCAAACGAAATATGTTTGTGAGAAACTGTAAAACAAAAAGAACACAAAGATTAGAATAAATAAATAAATTAAAGTACTGTCTGTTTTTATTCAACAAACAAAGGAACAATTTGATTTACTGTTTTGTATTAGAATTATTATTTCTTTATTTTTTAAATGAAAGGTTTCTATTTTATTTACATTCTAACTATAATTTAGTATGTCTATAAGGTACAACTTCTAATCCATTTTAACAAGAATTTCTCTTTTAACTTGACTGCAAAATAAAATTTGTCAGTAAGAGAGCTATTATATTACTAATTTCATTTCATTTTATTAACTTAAAATAAAAATTTTGTAACTTAGAGTAATTATTATTATTTGTAATATTAGAATGACATTATAATCGTATTAATATATACTTTTTACCTGCAGCAAGCTTACTTATTTTTAAAAAATTATTTTTCATTTTCAGTTTAAAATTGAAGTTGAAGTAACTCAAATTGTGACATCATTGTTAATATGGCTCATCGTAATCACTGCTTGAGGATATTCTAAGTTATTTTGTTAGAGAACCTGTAATGATATGGCCTCTAAATTTCTGAAAATATTATTTGATTTTGACCATCTACAAGGCATTTTGTGGGGAAAAGACGAAAATGAAATATCTTGTTTACTTACATTGATTGTATCATCTTGAAATCAATCGAGGAGTTTTAATTGAATTGTATGCACACTGGACAATTTTAAAATCCAACCATTTATAAACAAATTAATTTCATATAATTTGCACAAAACACATAAGCACATTTATTTATCGCATTACTTTTAGTCTATATGCATTGCTAAACATGTTTAATGAGTAATATATAGTTTAAATCGAACGCCATTTTAATTTTTATTCTGAGTACTAATTGAATTCTATGCATAGTTGATAATTTTAAAATTACTACCGTTTAAAAACAAAATAATCTCATATAATTTTCACAAAACTTAGAAGCACATTTATTTATCGTATTAATTTAAATCTATATGCATGGCTGAACAAGTCTAATGATTAATGCTTTAGAGAATATTATTAACTGTCTAAAAGATAAAAGGAATTACCCCCAGGAACAATAACTTGTACTTTACGAAAAATTACACTTTTGAGTGGCTTCCCTTAATAAGCAAGGAAAATAATGCTTTTAAAAATCCATATAAAAGTAATATTTTTTAGTTGCATCATAAATTAAAGGCACATACACTTTGATTGATAAGATTTAATATTAGTGCATTGTGAGACACATTGCCTAATATGTTTTTGTATATTTAAACATAAACATTTTTAAGAAAATATTTTTTTTCAAATGATATGCAAAATTGTGGTACTCTTAAAAAAACTACAACAGCAAGAGATTTATGTAATTAACTATTTTGTATGTAGTTTTCAGTGGCCGGGTTTATGAAATTCTAGTGAATATTTATAAACCAACTGCCCAATTTTCTCTTTGGCTAAGACGCAAGGCTTATAAACCTTGTCCTAGGTGCAAAGCCGTGTTGCCTGCTCTAGCAACACAGACCGTGTCACGTCGGCTACGTGACACGGTAGTCTTTGGGTACTGCTTTGCTACCTCCCATTATGTCAAAGTTTGAACAGAAAATTGGGGGGGTGGAAGATGCGTGGTCGGACTAGGTTAACACCTGATGTCCTTAGTGTCGAGATTGCAATCGGCACGTCTGTGTGCTGTTGAATCTGGGCTAGTTTCCACTAGCTGGGCAGCTCCTAGCCTAGGGCATCAGTCCTGGTGAGGTGGGGATCCTGGGGACAGCAGCCCTTCCATTTACACAAATGACATGAATGGTTATCCCCTTAACTTCTGTTCCCTACATTTCATGTGGAGTGTGAAAATACACGAGAATGTACCCCTGTATGACGTAGGCACAGGTAAACTACTCCTCGCCAGCGTTGGTAAATCCTCGACCTGTTTGATGACAATTCAATTAAATACTATTTTATAACGCGTGTATTCTACCAAACAATAACAATTCATTAAGTTCCATTTCAACAATCAATTCAAAAGGACAATCAATCAATTCATAAATATAATTAACTAAGTAAGTAATTCATACTTAATAATCCTTGGAAAATGAAAGAACACACTCGATGTTTATGTTTCTTAAGCCAGAAGTAGGTTACACATACACGGTCACGTGATTACACGGATGTCTCTCCAGACACTACGTTTTAAGTTCGACGATCTCACAATGTCACACTGTACCCTAGTTAACCTGGATTTGTCGTACGCTATTTGACAAATGACAATTTCAATCTTAAACGTCCTCTGTTGTCTTGCAATATTCGGGAGTTTCTCGTGACACGACGCGCTGAAGTAAATAAAATTCTTTAGTTGTGAACTTATTGTTCACATCAATTTGACTTGTCACAACAACTTGAGCACGCTTTGTCTTGAGCTTTCATGATAACTTGCTATTTTGAGTCCGTGATCAGTTCATCATCATCATCGAGTGCCATCTCCGCATCGAAGTTTGGCTATCATGGAGCACCATTCTGCTCTGCCTCTTGCTTTGATGGTGCAGGTTGTCATAGGCTGGTTTGTCCATCTTTTGATGTTACTCGTCCATGTTAGTCTTGGTCTGCCTCTTTCTCTTTTACCTTGTATTTTCTCCTGCACGATTACTTTTATTGTTGTGTCTTTTAACATGGCCCAAAAATCGCATTTGTCTTGTTTGAATTGTGTTTAGTAGTTTTCTTTTCATTTTTAGTTGTTTTAAGACTTCATCTTAGTAGTTGTAGCTCTGGACTGTCTCCAGATGTATTCTCTCAACTGTGATATTTAATTGTAGGTCTTGAGAATTTTCTTTGTTTATGATCATAGTTTTAGTTTTTTTATATTCATATCTAGTCCATATTTTTTGCCTGTCATGTTTATTTCATTAAGTAATTGTTGTAGATCTTTAGGACTTTTAGCTAGTAGTACAGTATTATCAGCATATCTCAGGTTATTGATTATCTTTCCATTAATGTGTAGGCCTGGCATCTCTCAGATGTTTTTAAAGATTTGTTCAGTGTATAGATTGAACATGCTTAGTGATAGGATGCATCCCTGTCTTACTCTTCTTTTTATATCAATGGATGTAGAGTTCTCTTTGTTATATTTTACTTTTGCTGTTTGCTCCCAGTATAGATTACATATTAGTCGTATGTCCATGTCATCTAGATGTATCTCTTTTAGGCATTCTATAAGTTGTTTGTGGTGTACTCCGTCAAAAGCTTTGGTGTAGTTTATGAAGAAGGCATATATTGGTTTATTTCTATGTGCATTCCACTTAAGTCTTGTTTGCTTTCCATAGTTTCTATTTCTATACATTTTTGGCTGAGCCAGTCTTCTTTTACCTTTTTGTACATTTTGCGTATTTCATTATCTATTTTATTGTATTGGGTAGTGTTCTTCGCCTGTCTCCTTTCTTTCATTTTTCTCTAAGATGTTGTCAGTTATCCATTTTTGTTTTGTTCTTTTTTTTGTGTAAGGTGTCATAGATTTCTTGTATGCTTTTTTTATGCATTGCCATTTGGTTGTTACTTTTTCATCAGGATTTTCTCTTCTGTATTGCTCAGTTCCTTCTAGCAGGTTCTGATATGTGTTCTTAACTTGTATTGTATAGGTATCTTTAATATATTTTTGATTTAAAGTTGATATATCTGGTGGTATTGATGAATTAGACTTTTGCTTCTTTCTCTTTAGTTTGATTTTCATTTTAATCATTACAGGATAGTGATCTGAATTAATATCTGCTCCTGGATAGGTTTTGGCTTTTTTTTTACGCTGTTACGGAACCTTTCTTTATCATTATCTAATCTATTTGATTCCACTTCTTATCTCCAGGGCTTTTCCCATGTGTTTAGTGTCCTTTTCTCTTGCTCAAAGTAGGTGTTGCATATTATTAGGCTGTTTTCTTCACAGAATTGTATTAATCTTTTTCCTCTGTCATTTCTTTTTTCCTAAACCATGGTTACCTATAATGGTCTTATATCTGCCTTTTCCTACCTAACAACAGCCTACTAAAAGTAATATTGGAAGGAAAAAAATACAAGGTAAAAGAGGCAGACCAAGACTAACATGGACGAGTAACATCAAAAGATGGACAAGTCAATCTATGACAGCCTGCACCATCAAAGCAAGAAACAGCGTAGAATGGCGATCCATGGTAGCCAACCTTCGTTGCGGAGAAGGTACTCGATGATGATGATTTCCTACTTTAGCGTTCATGTCACCCATTACAATCAAGATGTCCGAAGATTTCACTTGCATAACTTTATTTAGGTCTTCATACTATGCCTCTATTTGCTCATCTGTGTAGTCTGGAGTAGGTGCGTATGTCGAATTGTTTTGCTTTCATCTTGAGTAGTATAATCCTATCATTGTATGTCCAGTGGGTACTTATTTATTTTTGTAGCTCTCTTTTTATTAGTATCCCTAGCCCTCTTTGTTGTTCTGTTGTGTTTCATGAGTTTATAAAGTATATTTTTCGTCCTCTATGTACCCACATTCTTTCCATCTTGTCTCTGATATGCCTAAAATATCTATGTTTATCCGTTCTGCTTCTTGAATTAGATTTTCCAATTTCCCGTGATCAGTTAAGTTGGAAATATATATATATATATATATATATATATATATATATATATATATATATACTTGCTTATTCCTTGCATTGAACGTGACTTCTTTGCTACTTGATTACTTCGTAAGTTAGATACAATATCAGCCTTTATACTGTTAATAGAATTCGTATTTTCTTGATATACTTTGACAACACTGTTTAAATATTTTTGATAGCTCACTTGATAAGTAACTACTGCGGCGGTGATTTTTGTATTAGTTCATTCACTTGTCTCGTTGTGCTATTATGTGTTGTAGTGCTGTTATTATTGGTCCCTACTGTCGGACATCTGTAGTGAAATGTATGACGCATTCATGCTCGCAGAGAGCTGTCCTTTGGCGAATTATTCAGCGACGACCCGCACAAGCAGTGGTCCTGGGGGGAGAAAATGTAGATAAAACTCAACTGTGAGTCCATCCGGCCCAGGCGTTTTGTTCTTTTGCATGGCTCTCACTGAGGTCGTCAAATCCGCGAGTTCAATCTCAACGTTCAATGATTGGTTGTCAGTTTCTGTCAATAACTTTGTGTGTTGCATACATTTGTCTTTTACGTCTTCCCGTGTGTCTTCTTGTGTATAGAGCTTCCGGTAGTAATACTCGAAAGCTTTGGCAATCTCTGCTGTGTCCGTTTGTTTCTTCTTCTTCTACGATCATTGCTCTTTAAATCTATGACTCCGGACTCTCTTATGATGGTAATCTTCCTCTCTCATTAGCTAATTTGTCTGCGCGTTCGTTTCCGTGTACATTACTGTGTGATGGTACCCACTGGCCACTCTCTGGAAGTTATTGCACAGTTATTGGCTGTGTTCACTTTCTGTGCGGTTTCGCCTTAAGTCTTTTGGCGTGTGATGAGACTGCTATGATGGGGACTACAGCTACCTTTCTTTGTTTGGGAGATGAGTTAATAATTCTGATGATTCCACTGGCATGGGCGGTTGAGCAATTATGGATTTGAATTCATTTGCAGTGATGGGACCTTCCATAACCAAAGAACCAAAGTTGCCCCGTATAGTTTCTCTTCCAGGAAGGTGGGTGAGGACCACATTGTCCTTCTTAGGTCTGTAAAACTGATGGCAATCCTGTAGAACGTGTTTTGTTGTCATGTTATCCAGTGTACAGTGTCACTGGCTGGTAGTTCCTATTTTGAGTTTAGTGAACATGTGGTTTCTCATTCTGTTGTGGCCAGTACGTAGACGAAGTATGATGACTTGATCCCTCCTTGATAGTGGTATCCATCCCTCTCGTTATACTTTGAGTGTTCTTGTTTCCATTTTTCATGATACTTTCCTTTGATGATGGATTTGGCTTCATCGTAACTTACCAGATGGTTCCCTTGTGGTAATCTTCCTCTCTCTTTAGCTAATTTGTCTGCGCGTTCCGTAAGTATTACAGTGTGATGGACCCACTGGATGACCAATCTCTGGAAGTTATTGCACATCTGGTAAGGGTTGTTCTCAAGTCATCTAGCTCACTGTTCCTGGGGATTTTAGAGCTGTTAGGACTGACAGTGCTTCAGTCAGTATCACCAATATCTTGTGCCCGCTATTTTTGTGTTGGATAGCCAGTTTTGCAGCGTCTTTGAGGGCTTCAGTTTCTGCTTTAAAGTTGTTTGAGAATTTCCCAGTAGCTATTGACTTAGTGATCTCTTCTTGGTTGTTCAGCCTCAAGAACACACCACCCCCTCAATTTCTGATGGCGCTTGTAGCCGAGTCATCTGTCTATATGTGTGAAGTTTGGGGAAAACCTAGCGTGTAAATTTACTATTTCTAGTGATTTCATAGTCGTATCCATAAAAAAATGTCTGGGGGTAAAATTCATTAAAGTTATTTTTATTCAAAATCTTGCGACGGTGATGTCCAATATGAAGATTTAGGAAAGCCTAGAGGTTAAATGTATTTTTTCAACAGTTTCATAGGTGTATCCCCAAAAAATGATCAAGGGATAAAAATTCATAAAAGTGATTTTTAAGTAAATTTTTGCTACGTTGATGTACAATATGAAATTTGAGGCAAACCTAGAGGATACATTTATTTTTTAAACAGTTAGGTAGGCGTATCCCTCAAAAATGGACAGAGTTACAATTCATAAAAATGATTTTTAAGTAAATATTTGCTACGGGATGCCTAAAATAAAGTTTGAGGTAAGCATAGAGGTTACATGTTATTTTTCAAAGAGTTTCATAGGCGTATCCCTAAAAAATTGTCAAGGGTAACATTTATAAACGTGCTTTTCAAATAATTTTTTTTGCTACGGGGATGCCTAAAATAAAGTTTAAGGTAAGCCTAGAGGTTAAATTTTATTTTTTAAAACAGTTTCATAGACGTATCATTCATAAATGGTGGGGGATAAAATTCATAAAATTGATTTTTAAGTAAATTTTTGCTTCGGGGACGCCTAAAATAAAGTTTGAGGTAAGCATAGAGGTTACTTTTTTTTAAAAATTTTATAAGCGTATTCATAAAGAAATGGCTGGGGTATAATTCATAAAAGTGTTTGTCTATTCAAAATCTTGCAACGAGTTTGTCTAATATGAAGTTTGAAATAGGCCTAGAGTGTAAATTTACTATTTTTAGTGTTTTTATAGTCGTATCCATAAAAAATGGATGGGGGTAAAATTAATAAAAGTGATTTTTATTCAAAATCTTGCTACGGGAATGTCTAATATGAAGTTTTGGGAAAGCCTGGAGGTTAAATTTATTTTTAACAGTTTCACATGCGTATCTTTAAAACAATGGCCGCGGGTAAATTTCATAACAGTGACTTTTATTGACAATCTTGGTGCAGGGATGTCTGATATGGAGTTTAAGAAAAGCCTAGAGGTTAAATTTATTTTTTAAAACAGTTTCATAGGCGTAAGCCTAAAAAAGATCAAAGGTTAAAAATTCATTAAAGTGATTTTTAAGTAAATTTTTGCTACGATGATGTCTAATATGAAGGTTAAGGTAAGCCTAGAGGTTAAATTTATATTTTAAACAGTTTCATAGGCGTATCCCTCAAAAATGGTCATGGGTAAAATTAATAAAAGTGATTATTTTTAAGCACATTTTTGCTACAGGGATGCCTAAAATAAAGTTTGAGGTAAGCCTTGAGGTTAAATTTTATTTTTTTCAACAGTTTCATAGGCATATCCGTAAAAAATGGCTGGTAAAAATCATAAACGTGATATTTTATTCAAAATCTTGCTACGGGGATGTTTAATATGAAGTTTCGGAAAAATCTAGAGTTTAAATTTATTTTTTTAAACAGTTTCATCGGCGTATCCCTAAAAAAATGGCTGGGGTAAAATTCATAAAGTGATTTTTTAAAATTCAAAATCTTGCTATGAGGATGTCTAATATGAAGTTGGAAGTAGACCTAGAGTGTAAATTTACAATTTTTTGTGATTTAAAGGTAGTTTCTATATCCTTAAAAAATGGCTGGGTGTGAGAGGGGGGGGGGTGAGTAAAAAATATAAAGTGATTTTTATTTAAATACTTGCTACAGGGATGTCTAATATGACGTTTTGGGAAAGCCTGCAGGTTAATTTTATTTTCTAACAGTTTCATAGGCGTATCCCTAAAAATGTAAATGGGTAAAAATTCATAAAAGTGATTTTTAAGTAAATTTTTGCTACGATGATGTCTAATATGAAGTTTGAGGTGAACCTGGAGGATAAATTTTATTTTTAAACAGTTTCACAGGCGTATCCCTAAAAAATGGTCAGGTGTAAAATGTATAAGCGTGATTTTCAAGTAATTTTTTTCTACGGGGATGTCTAAAATAAAATATGAGCTAAGCCTAGAAGTTAAATTTTATTTTTTTTAACAATTTCATGGGCGTATACTTCAAAAATGGTCATTGGTAAATTTCATAAAAGTGATTTTATGTACATTTTTTTGCTACAGGGATGCCTAAAATAAAGTTTGATGTAAGCTAGAGGATATATTTTATTTTTTTTTACAGTTTTATATGCGTATCCCTAAAAATATTGCCAGGGAGTAAAAATTCATAAAAGTGATTTATTTTTTCAAAATCTTGATATGAGGATGTCTAATATGAAGTTTGAAATAGACCAGGAGTGTAAATTTACTATTTTTTAGTGTTTTCATAGTCGTATCCATAAAAAATGGCTGGGGGTAAAAATAATTAAAATGATTTTTATTCAAAGTATTGCTTCGAGTATGTCTAATATGTAGTTTTTGAAAAGCCATGAGTTTAAATTTATTTTTTAAAACAGTTTCATAGTCGTAGCCCCGAAAAAATGGCTAGGGGTAAAATTCATAAATTGATTTTTATTCAAAGTCTTGCAACGTGTATGTCTAATATGAAGTTTGAAGTAGGCCTATAATGCAAATTTACTATTTTTTTTTTAGTGATTTCATTGTCGCATCCATAAACGTGGCTGGTGGTAAAATTCATAAAAGTGTTTTTATTCAAAATCTTGCTACGGGGATGTCTAATATGAAGTTATAGGAAAGCCTTGAGGTTATTTTTATTTTTAAAATAGGTTTATAGGCGTATCTTTAAAAATGGCTGGGGTAAATTTCATAAAAGTGATTTTTATTCAAAGTCTTGCTACCGTGATGTCTAATATGAAGTTTTGGTAAAGCCTATAGGTTAAATTTATGTTTTTAACAGTTTCATAGGCGTATCCCTAAATAATGATCTTCCTTCTTCTTTTCTCTTTTTCACTGATACCAAAAAGGTGTCGTGGTTTATATCATTTGTCGTTCTTGTGCTGCTCGAATTGTCTGAATTTGTGATTTTCCTTTGTTGTTACATGTCTCTGTCACTGCATCTATCCATCTTCTTCTGGGTCTTCCTCTTGGTCTTTTTCCGTGCATTCTTGAGAAGAACGCCCTTGATGGTGATTGGTAAGGATTCATTCTGACCAGGTGGCCAAACCATTTAAGTTGTTGTTCTATATATTCTTGGCAGGGTTTTGTTCCTACTATTTTTCTTATGGTTTCGTTTGGTATTCTATCTCTTCTTGTGTTGTTTGTTACTTTTCTCAAGCAACGCATCTCACATGTATTGATCTTTCTTAAATGTGATTTAGAAAGGGTCCATATTTGAATTTCATAGCACAAAGTTGGTATGAAGATGCTATATATCATTTGATGTTTAGCTGGCATAGAAATGTTTGGATGTCTTAGCAATGGTGAAAGCTGGTATGTGAAAGCATTTGCTTTTTGTATTCTCGTGTCAATTTCCCTGTCTAGTTTTCCATCTTCTGTGAACATTGTGCCTAAATACTTGAATTCCTCTACTTGTTTATTTCGTTATCCTTGATCTTGATGTTTGATGGTTGTCTTAATTTGCTTATTCTTATAGTCTCTGTTTTTGCTGTGTTAATTTTCATACTGTAGTTTGTGCAGCTTTTATCTAGAGATGTTAAATGCTGTTGTTCAGGTTTTCATCCTCATATATTAGGCATTGGTCATCTGCAAAGAGTAGCTCGTTGATGTTGAAGTTTTCTACCTCTATATTATTATTTGATTTGTTCTTATTGGTGGTTGTTTCCTGATTTATTCTGTCCATATATATGATGAAGAGTGGTGAGAGGACACATCCTTGTCTTACTCCTGTTGTAACCTGAAACCATTCTGACAGACCTTCCGATGTTCTGACGGCACTTTTGACTGTTTTTGTATAATGCTATTATATTAACTAGTAGTTGTCCTGCTACTCCGTAGGTATCTAAAGTTTGCCAAAGTTTGTTTCTGTCTACACGATCAAATGCTTTTTCCTGATCTATAAACACTATATTTAGGTTTCTGTCATATTCTATTGTTTTTTCACATAGTTGTCTCAATGTGAATATAGCGTCAGTACAGTTTTTGCATTTTCTGAATCCGAATTGATTATTATTTAATTGAGGTTCTATTATGTATCTTACTCTCCTCTCCAATATTTTAGCATACATTTTACCAACTTGACTCAATAGGGATATTCTTCTGTACATTTCACACTCCCTTTTACTTCCTTTATTCTTCCAAAATGGGACAATGATAGCTTTTTGCAATCGTCTGGGACTTTTATTTCTTCCCAAGCCATATTGAATAAGATAGTGAGCCAATCTATAGCTGTTTCCTTACAGGCTAGTAGCATTTCTATTGTTATTCCATCTATACCATCTGCTTTGTTCTTTTTATTATGTTTCAATGCCCGTTCTACTTCTGCTTTAAGTATATTCGGTTCCTGTTCATCATACTGCCGATGTTTAAACTCCGTATTTCCGTTTGTATTTCCCTGATTTAATAGTTCCTTAAAGTATTCTCTCCATCTGATTTTTATGTTTTTCCTACTGCTGATTGGTCTACCGTTCTTGTCGTTTATTATAGTAGTTGGGTTATAATAATTATTTCTTACTCTCATTGCTTTTACACTTTTGAAAAATTCTCTTGGTTCTTCTCTACAAGTTCTTGCCAATTCTTCACCAAATGCTTTCCAAGATATGATCAAAGGGTAAAAGTTTATAAAGTGATTTTTAAGTAAATTTTTGCAACGTGGATGCCTAATTTAAAGTTTGATGTAAGCCTAGAGATCAATTGTTATTGTCCAAACAGTTTCATAAGCGTATCCCTCAAAAATGGTCATAGGTAAAATTTATAAACGTGATTTTTAAGTAATTTTTTTGCTACGGGGATGCTTAAAATAAAGTTTGAGGTAAGCCTAGAGGTTGAATTTTATTTTTAAAACAGTTTTATAGGCGTATTTTTATTCTAAATCTTGCTAAGAGGATGTCTAATATGAAGTTTGGGGAAAACCTAGCGTGTCAATTTACTATTTTTAATGGTTTCATAGTCGTATCCATAAAATATGGCTTGGGGTAAAATTAATAAAAGTGAATTTGTAATTAAAATCTTGCTACGAGGATATCTAATTTGAAGTTTTGGGTACGTTTAGAGTGTAAATTTACTATTTTTAGTGATTTCATAGTCATATCCATAAAAAATGGCTGGGGGTAAAACACATAAAAATGATTTTTTATTCAAAATCATGCTGCGAGGATGTCTAATATGAATTTTGGTGTAGGTCTAGCGTTTAAATTTACTATTTTTAGTGATTTCATAGGCGTAGCCATAAAAATGGCTGGGGGTATAAAGATGTGTGAGCGGTTGTGTGTTTGTGTGTGGGTGTTTTTGACCTTTTTTTGTTCAACTATTATGATTATGGGTGTAGGTTTTTAGGGTTCGAGTTCAACTTTTTGATTATAAGACTAAATATTTGTGTTTTGGGGCTAAATTTTTTTTCGATTTGGCCTAACTTTTTTGACCTAGAATATAACGTTCTGCTCGTTGTGTCTAAATATTATGACTAAGCGAGTAGATTTTTAGGTTTTTGAGGTCGACTTTTTGAATATAAGCCTACATTTTTGTGTTCTGGGCGTAAAATTTTTGCGATTTGCCCTAACTTTTTGGACCTTGAATATAACTTTCTGTTTGTTGTGTCTAACTATTATGACTATGGGAGTAGATTTTTAGACTTTTGAATCTACTTTTTGCTTATGAGCGGACTAACTTTTAGGACCTTGAATATAACTTTCTGACTGTGCTCTCAGTACTGAATTATGGTTTGGGTATACTCAATCTCTCGTCAACTCAGATCGCAAGGTTGGAATGAGTTCAAAATTAGGGCCTACAGGCAGTTCTCGGATACACCATAGATACAATTATCCGTTCAATGATGTACTTACTTGACTTTCCGTGGATTAGAGTGCGACATAGATCTGCTCAGGCCATGGCTTAGTTGAACGCGGAAAGGAACATAATTAATCTCTTACATTCAGAATTCGGTGTGACCAAGGACAAGCGCCTCAATCGTGAAAAAAATCATTTATGGCTGAGTCGGAGGAGTCCACATGGAGAGTATGCAATTTGAATGGCATTAGGCCCTGCAAGGATTGGATAGAAGTAACAACAGAAAAAGAGGCTAACCAAATTAATAATTCATTTTTGCAGGGATTGTCGCATTTGGAGCCTACAGAGCTACCGAGGTCGTAATAAGGGAATCCATCGAAAAAGTGTACCCACCTCAGGATCTAATCGTCTGCACGGATGGTTCTGTATCATACGGACAGCGCAGTGGTTGGGGTTTTGTGGCATACCAACGTGGCAGATAAGTGGCTAGGGAATCTGGCAAGTGTAGCATTACGGTGTCCAGCATGAGAATGGAGATAGAAGGAACAACAGCTGCGATAACATGGCTGGTTACACAGAAAGTGAATAACGCAGTCTTGGTGACTGACACGCAAAGTATGCGACAGAAGATTGACAGAGAGTGTCTGCAGCAGGAGTAGATGTAGATATTGGGTGACTGTACAGGTAGGGCGTTAACCTGAGTGTACTGTTCAGGGCATGCTGGTGTACTCGGTAATGAAATAGCCCGTACGCTCAATGGTGTATTCGGTAATGAAACAACGGATAAGTTTGCTGGTGTACTCGGTAATGAAATAGCTGATAAGCTTGCTGCTGTATTCGGTAATGAAATAGCGTATAAGCTCGCTGGTGTACTCGGTAATGAAATAGATGATAAGCTCGCTGGTATACTCGGTAATGAAATAACTGATAAGCTCACTGATTTAATCGGTAATGAACCAGCCGATAAGCTTGCTGGTATACTCGGTAATGAAATAGGTGATAAGCTCGCTGGTGTACACGGTAATGAAATAACTTAAACTCGCTGGTGTACACAGTAATGAAAAAACTGATAAGCTCGCTGCTGTACACGGTAATGAAATAACTGATAAGCTCACTGGTGTACTCGGTAATGAAATAGCTGATAAGCTCACTGGTGTACACGGTAATGAAATAACTGATAAGCTCGCTAGTGTACCGGTAGTAGTAGGAGGCGCACGTTATGCTCTCGGTTTTTTAGTTGACCAAAGAGTAGGAGGAAGGAGAAAAGATTTCCTCCTTCAAGTACAGGAGTTATATAGAGACTGCGCCAAGCTGCGCCAAGCTGCACCAAGCTGCCCCAAGCCAGAGTGATGCAATGATATATATATGTATATATGAATAGGGGTTGTATAGTGCATGAAGGGGTGGGTGGTTGAGGGGGATAATTACTGATCATGTATTGGACATCAGTTTTTCCCGCCAAAGTGACTTCCAATAGGAGCTAGTGTGTGTGTGTGTGTGTTGTCCGGCTATAGATCACGCCCACTCCGGAAGTGAAACTACCATATTAGGGAGTAGTGATACGTTAGTTATTTCATGGATATGGTGAGCATTTATACATATAATAGTAATAAGTTAATAGTTATTATATCTACGTGGACGTAAATGGGCCCCGTATTTAAGACATGGACCATAAGTAGGTATACATATACATATATATATTGGCAAATCTTGCTGGCGGTATTAACGAACAGTCATTTTCTCCTACCGTGGCAGCTCAATATCTCCCACCGTTGCCGCTCTCGCGTGAGTTTATTGATTATTGTCTCCAGCGAGCGCGAAATGCAACAGGTTATATAAAAAAAGGCGCGTACACGATTTAATATATTCATTCGACTTGCGTCGGTCACTCAGTCAACCACAGTGTTAACACGGCTAGATAGGTTCCATATCTGTAAAGTATTAACAGATCCCATGAACACTCTCAAAGTCTCTATTTAGCGAGTTGAGCCTGGAGAATACTCGCCCACATCTAGGACAATTGCATTAATTACCAGCCAGCGTGTTCCTTTAGGCTACCTCTCCAAAAGAGAGAGAGAGAAATATATATATATATATATAAACTAATTTGCTAGAATAATTCAAACCAATACGCTAATTGGGAAGAGCGCTATGGATGTTAGTGAGCAGAGTATTTTACAAAAATCCAACCGCAAGGTTAGCATGTCTTATCATATTCTCTCTCCAGCGCTTATTTTTTTTTTTTAGGATATTAAGATAGTCTAACGTTTGAAAATTTCAAATTACTTTAGGTGACGTTTGCCGACGAGTTGGTGACAGTCCATCATTTGGATGATCTTACAGAGGATAGACGCTCAACGTGGATGCAGGTTGCCTGTGACAGGCACAGATTTGCGAGAAGAATAGCAACAACGGCATTAGTTATAGAGCCTATTCTTCAACAAAACTTCAAAACCAGGATAAATAGCGTCGCTTCCAAAAATCGAGAAGGAAACAAGCGCCATAATTAGAGATGTAATAAGTAAAACGAACAAAAAACCGTAACTTCTAAAACTATCAAACGTGCGATAAACCTAATACCCAACAAGTCCATGCTGCAATTGACAAACTACCAGTCATACACAACGCGTTTTTTAAAATAATTTTTTCACCTAGCGAAAAACCTACGATCCTCCCTTTACGATTCTGTCGTGAACGCTAGACTCGCGATATAACAGTTTGCAACCGATGCCTCCAACTACACATCGTAGAAAAACTACAACATGGATATTCTCACAGGGCGGATTTCTATTAAAATGTTTGCAAAACATATATATTAAAATATAAATTTAAAATGTTGGTTTTTCTAAAGAAAAGAACGTCTGTTTTTTTTGTGTGTGTTATACATTATTCTTATCAGGTTAATAAACTTTGTGGGAATCCATAGTGACTCACCAACTGCCAAACCATTCCTCTGTCTAAACTAGCAAATACCGTTTCGTAATCTTTGTTCAATTGTTATACGTAGAGTAGTTATGTGATCAGCACATGAGCTGTTCTTCCTAAAAAATACGTGTGCGTCTCTCAAATGTTTCTCTGTGACCTTTTTTTAGTCTCTCCAGAATAAATCTACTTAATTTTTTGTATTCATCCTGGCACTGATAGCAGCATAATGCCCATATAATATGTACACCCCTGTAAACTTCCTTTCTAATGGTAGTTGATCATATAACCTTCTTCCGTCTCCCAAATGTTATCTAATAGAGTATGTAACATCATGGTAGAGGTGTTAATACTCCGAAGGAATTTCATCTGGCCCTATGGCTTTACCATTTTTTAAATAACTTCTACTGGTAGTATATCTTGAGGATTATTTGAGCCGGGTCTGTTCCAAAAGTTCTTCAAAGTGCTATTTCCATCTCTCTAGGTGTTCCCTTATAGTACTAGGCAGATTTCCTGTCTTATCTCTAATAAAGACAGCAATCTGTTTGCATTTTCCACACAATTTTCTGTGTACGGTTGTACAGTGCTTTATAATTCCTTTTATTTGCTGCTTCCTCTGCCTCTTTAGCTAGATCATCTATATATTTCCGCTGGCCACTTTTACTCTCTCCAGAACGATTCTGCGTAATATATTTCTTGGCACTGATAACGGCTACCATGGAGCGTCATTCCGCTCTGTCTCTTGCTTTAATGGTGCACGCTGTCATAGGCTGACGTGTTTATCTTTTGATGTTACTCGTCCATGTTAGTCGTGGTCTGCCTCTCCCGCTTTTACTTAGTATTTTCCCCTCCAGGATTACTTTTAGTAGACTGTTGTATCTTTTAACATGGCCCAAAAACCGCATTTGTCTTGTTTGAATTGTGCTTAGTAGTTCTCTTTTCGTTGTTAGTTGTTTTAAGACTTCATCGGTGTTTTCTTTTCCTTCCATCCAATTCTACCTATTCTTCTATATACCACATATCAAAGGCTTCAGTTGTCTGTTCAGTTTTCTTGTCTAACGTCCCTGTTTATGCACCATTTAGGAATGTTGAGAAGACAACATTTTGCTATTCTTAGTTTTAGCCCTGATCTTATTTGCTTTGATGTTAGTATATTTTTCATGGCATTAACGTTATTTTTCACCATTCATATTCTTTTGCTTATTTCAATTTTACATTTTCATTTACTGGTTATAGTATGTACAAGGTAGTTGTAGCTCTGAACTATCTCCAAGTCTTTTCCGTCAATTTTGATATCCACTTGCTGGTTTTGAATATTTTCTTTGTTAATTGTCATAGTTTTACTTTCTTTTGATATTCATATTTAATCCATATTTATTTATTTTTTTTTTGCTTGTCATGTTTAATTCATTAAGTAATGTTGTAGATCTTTATGATTTTCTGGTACTAATACAGTATCATCAGCATAATTTAGGTTAATGATCATCTCTCCATTAATGTTTAGGTATGGCATTTATGTGATGTTTTAAAGATTTTCTCGGTGTATATACTGCACAAGCATGGTGATAGGATGCATCCATGTTTTACTCCTCTTTTTATAAAATAGGTATCGAGTTCTCTTTGTTATATTTTATTACCGCTGTTGCCCGCAGTATAAATTATTTATCTCAGTCATCCTTTAAAACTGGGAACTATTAATATGGTGATACGAGGGATCAACAACAATATATTTTTCTGACACCGTAATCTCTGATAAACTCACAGACAGCGTTACGAGTGACGTCGATAATTTTTTTTTTGTTTGGAAAAGTTGAGATAGTTTAACAGCTGTTGAACGGGCTCTGTTCAATATTGGATATTCAGATGAGACCAAAAGCAAAGCAGAATCCATAATTACCGAGCTAGGCGAAACACTGGGATGTGCTGTTGGTGACAAATGTGAAAAAGATGATGGTGTTATTGTCGAAACACCATGATGGTTGAGTGAACATGTTGTTGACATGTCAGATACGGTTGTCGTTAATGTTGCTGACAACAACCATTTTTTTTATTTGGTGATGAGTATGTGAAAATCGTGATGTCATTTGTATCTTACATGTGTTGAAGCGAAGAGATTTCCATCTTGCAGATACACCTGCAAATGATCGCCTTTCCAGCAAAGTTCCTACACAAGGGAGAAGGCTGATGGGTCTGTAATTCTTGGAGATCAATTTTATTTGTGACTTTTCAGAGTCAAGGTATGGTATGTAGAGATCTCCTCCCACACAGATGATGCTTGTCCTAAGTGTCAAATATTGTTAACGATCCTGAAAAACCAGTCATCGAGGTGGCATTGTCGGCAGGTTTGAAGAAATTAATGTCGAACTCTGATATTGACAAATACATATCTCTCCCCAATTATCAGTATAGATCTGTCTGACATCATATGGAAGAATATCTAAAGCAGCATCGTCAACTGTTAGTTTCCTTCTTTTCGCAGAACACCCAGTTTCCACTCGATGTGATAGCTCGTTTGTGTGACACTGATGAAGAAGTAGAAGGAGACTGTATGGGGAACGATGAATACTGCTGTAGTTCGTATGTAAATTGTCGCTACTATTAAACGACGAACTGTAAAGAGGCCGTATGGGTGAGTGGTAGCGATACAGGTAGTGATATTGCATTTTTGGTTTTCTAGATGTTTTTTTCCTTCAGATTGGTGAGGTGCATTTGCACACGAAATATCACCAATAGTTTTGTTTTCACTAGCAGAAAATCACCATAGACTTTTTTCTCCCACAGATCCTCATTTCTTATCTTATATCCGAACTTATCTTGGAACTAATTTCCCGACGTATTTGTGACACAGGTGACTTCCTACCGCTGAGAGTTATTTTCACGATGCATCGTTTAAGAGCTGTTGAACGGGGCTCTTTTCAATATTGGATATTCAGATGAGTCCAGAATCAAGGCTGAATCCATAATGACTGAGCTACTCGAAACACTGAGATGTGCTGTTGGTGACACATGTGAAAAAAGATGATGGCGTTGTTGTCGAAACATCATGATGGCTGAGTGAACATGTTGTTGACATGACAGATACTGTTGTCGTTATTGATGCTGACAAAACAGTTTGTCTTCGGTGATGAGCTTGTGAAAGGTTGTATCTCCCTATCAACCGACAACATGGTAAAAACTTGTAGTCGGTGGCTCTGGTGTACGACTCGTTACGACAGAGGTTGACACACTCACAGAGTTTGTAGTGTCAACATAAGAACATGCCCAGATTTGTCGACGCATCAGAGATTGTAGGATCAGCACAGTTGACATGTTCATGTGCCTCAACTCACACTCGATTGTAATGTCTCTGCTCTACATGTATTATCGGTGTTCTTGTAGTCGACACTGTCGTGGTGTGATCGTTCAAGATGTCATAGATGTCGACACACTAGGCTGTAATGTCGGTGATATATGTGATGGTATTGGTGTCGGGAGAACACAATTTGTAATGTCAACACCCCACATTCTCTCTTATTAACAACTAGTCGAGTCACCTTTCATGATAAGCGTGGTCGGTGACGCACACATTTTATGTTGTTTTAATGGTGTCGAGCAAAATTTAATATCAAAATATATAAAAAATGTTCAATTTTTTTTTAAATGTTGATGTAGTTGTAGTCTTGCGCGCATCAGAATAACGAGATCCCCATCACTGAGACCGGTGTCGACACGCTCTCTGTTTTGTGTGAGATATATCAACTGAACGTATGTTTTGTTTCTACCCTAGCTGTGTTCGAGTAAGTTGGTTTTTGTGTACCAGATCAACCTTTTATTCATCATCTTCCACAACAACATTCCTACATAAGGGAGCAGGCAGATGGGTCTGTAATTCTCGGAGATAATTTTTCTTGTGTGTGACTTTTCTGAGTCAAGGTATGGTATGCAGAGATCTCCTCCCAAGCAGATGATACGTGTCCTAAGTGTCAAATATTGTTAACGATCATGAAAAACCAGTCATCGAGGTGGCATTTTCGACAGGCTTGAAGAAATCAATGTCGAACTTTGACATTGACAAATACCTGAACATTGTCCTTCACCCTCATTGTAATGTTTAAGTAAGATTTCCTGGAATGAAATTCGACATCTAGGTGATCAGCGCGTCAAACATATCATAGGCTGTGATTGAGCTCGATGTTTTACATCCCCTTTGACTGGAGGATGATGAGCCTGTAAATCACGGAAGCCGTGTTGTCATCGAACGGTCTAGGTATGGTATGTAGAGATCTCCTTCCAGGTAGATAATTCATGTCTTGAGTGTCAAATTCGGTTAACGAGCCTGAAAAAAGACATGATGACGGAATCCTCGAGGTGTGAGGAATATTGTTATAAGACCATGATTAGCATGTACCACATCAACGGACGTAGACAATCATCATACCCGACCACATTTGTCTGTCCACACTGCAACTTATCAGTTCAGTTGTTGAGTGTTTTCCATCTTCTCTCTTTATCGAACACGATCTTTCATTCTTTTTTATTTTACCACTTGTAACCAAGTATTCGAACTTTCCTTTTTTTTCATGATGTGCCTGTAAAACATCGATTGTTACTTTCGACTGTTGATTAAGAGCTCTCTTTTTGTGTTGGACTGTTTTCAAACATTCAGGGAACGCTCAAATCCTTCTGAGAAAGGCCACATATGCGGCCTCTAAGCGATTTTTCATTTGGTTGTCTGCTGACCAGCGATGTCACCACCACCTCATGTATACTTGACTCTGACAGGCGATTTTGTGAAAAATAAGAGGGAAGCAAGTAGGTATGAACGCCGTATACAAACAAGACATGAGAATCTGTGGTAAAATCGATCTAGTCAGTGGTCTGAGGGTGACATATGTCGAATGATTTGACATGAACCCGCTACTTTTCAACATCTTCACTTTTAAAAATAACACGTGAATCAACTAAGGTATAGATAGCATACTAACCAAAACTGGCGCTTTTTATTCTGCTACGAAGATAGAGATAGTGGACACGATGTATGTACACGATCAGTAGACTGAACTTACCCAATTGTTCAAAAGACTTGAGCAATTGAGTGAGAATCGAGCACTGGTGAACCAGACAAAGACCTTTTCAAATTTGTGTCTCTCCGATCAAAGATATTGTGAACACACTTTCAAAACTTCCACAAGTTAATTCAGAAACTATCGCGATGACCCGCGAAACACGGGTGAGTCGAAAAAAAAAAAAAAAAAAAAAAACACGAGCCATATTACGACCACCAACCAATTGGCAACATGTCAACCGACATTCCAACAAAACTAGCATCTGTCATTTTTCCCGTTACAACCGAATGTCTGGTGACGTATCGCAAACATATATTTACAACACCGCTAGTCCAGCGTCATTACCGAACAACAAGTGTCCTTCAACCAAGAAAAATTTCTCATTTGATCATGTTGATGTCGCAGTCGTCGTGTGGTGGTTTCATGTGACATCAACATGGTCAAATGAGAAATTTTTCTTGGTTGAAGGACACTTGTTGTTCGGTAATGACGCTGGACTAGCGGTGTTGTAAATATATGTTTGCGATACGTCACCAGACATTCGGTTGTAACGGGAAAAATGACAGATGCTAGTTTTGTTGGAATGTCGGTTGACATGTTGCCAATTGGTTGGTGGTCGTAATATGGCTCGTGTTTTTTTTTTTTTTTTTTTTTTCGACTCACCCGTGTTTCGCGGGTCATCGCGATAGTTTCTGAATTAACTTGTGGAAGTTTTGAAAGTGTGTTCACAATATCTTTGATCGGAGAGACACACATTTGAAAAGGTCTTTGTCTGGTTCACCAGTGCTCGATTCTCACTCAATTGCTCAAGTCTTTTGAACAATTGGGTAAGTTCAGTCTACTGATCGTGTACATACATCGTGTCCACTATCTCTATCTTCGTAGCAGAATAAAAAGCGCCAGTTTTGGTTAGTATGCTATCTATACCTTAGTTGATTCACGTGTTATTTTTAAAAGTGAAGATGTTGAAAAGTAGCGGGTTCATGTCAAATCATTCGACATATGTCACCCTCAGACCACTGACTAGATCGATTTTACCACAGATTCTCATGTCTTGTTTGTATACGGCGTTCATACCTACTTGCTTCCCTCTTATTTTTCACAAAATCGCCTGTCAGAGTCAAGTATACATGAGGTGGTGGTGACATCGCTGGTCAGCAGACAACCAAATGAAAAATCGCTTAGAGGCCGCATATGTGGCCTTTCTCAGAAGGATTTGAGCGTTCCCTGAATGTTTGAAAACAGTCCAACACAAAAAGAGAGCTCTTAATCAACAGTCGAAAGTAACAATCGATGTTTTACAGGCACATCATGAAAAAAAGGAAAGTTCGAATACTTGGTTACAAGTGGTAAAATAAAAAAGAATGAAAGATCGTGTTCGATAAAGAGAGAAGATGGAAAACACTCAACAACTGAACTGATAAGTTGCAGTGTGGACAGACAAATGTGGTCGGGTATGATGATTGTCTACGTCCGTTGATGTGGTACATGCTAATCATGGTCTTATAACAATATTCCTCACACCTCGAGGATTCCGTCATCATGTCTTTTTTCAGGCTCGTTAACCGAATTTGACACTCAAGACATGAATTATCTACCTGGAAGGAGATCTCTACATACCATACCTAGACCGTTCGATGACAACACGGCTTCCGTGATTTACAGGCTCATCATCCTCCAGTCAAAGGGGATGTAAAACATCGAGCTCAATCACAGCCTATGATATGTTTGACGCGCTGATCACCTAGATGTCGAATTTCATTCCAGGAAATCTTACTTAAACATTACAATGAGGGTGAAGGACAATGTTCAGGTATTTGTCAATGTCAAAGTTCGACATTGATTTCTTCAAGCCTGTCGAAAATGCCACCTCGATGACTGGTTTTTCATGATCGTTAACAATATTTGACACTTAGGACACGTATCATCTGCTTGGGAGGAGATCTCTGCATACCATACCTTGACTCAGAAAAGTCACACACAAGAAAAATTATCTCCGAGAATTACAGACCCATCTGCCTGCTCCCTTATGTAGGAATGTTGTTGTGGAAGATGATGAATAAAAGGTTGATCTGGTACACAAAAACCAACTTACTCGAACACAGCTAGGGTAGAAACAAAACATACGTTCAGTTGATATATCTCACACAAAACAGAGAGCGTGTCGACACCGGTCTCAGTGATGGGGATCTCGTTATTCTGATGCGCGCAAGACTACAACTACATCAACATTTAAAAAAAAATTGAACATTTTTTATATATTTTGATATTAAATTTTGCTCGACACCATTAAAACAACATAAAATGTGTGCGTCACCGACCACGCTTATCATGAAAGGTGACTCGACTAGTTGTTAATAAGAGAGAATGTGGGGTGTTGACATTACAAATTGTGTTCTCCCGACACCAATACCATCACATATATCACCGACATTACAGCCTAGTGTGTCGACATCTATGACATCTTGAACGATCACACCACGACAGTGTCGACTACAAGAACACCGATAATACATGTAGAGCAGAGACATTACAATCGAGTGTGAGTTGAGGCACATGAACATGTCAACTGTGCTGATCCTACAATCTCTGATGCGTCGACAAATCTGGGCATGTTCTTATGTTGACACTACAAACTCTGTGAGTGTGTCAACCTCTGTCGTAACGAGTCGTACACCAGAGCCACCGACTACAAGTTTTTACCATGTTGTCGGTTGATAGGGAGATACAACCTTTCACAAGCTCATCACCGAAGACAAACTGTTTTGTCAGCATCAATAACGACAACAGTATCTGTCATGTCAACAACATGTTCACTCAGCCATCATGATGTTTCGACAACAACGCCATCATCTTTTTTCACATGTGTCACCAACAGCACATCTCAGTGTTTCGAGTAGCTCAGTCATTATGGATTCAGCCTTGATTCTGGACTCATCTGAATATCCAATATTGAAAAGAGCCCCGTTCAACAGCTCTTAAACGATGCATCGTGAAAATAACTCTCAGCGGTAGGAAGTCACCTGTGTCACAAATACGTCGGGAAATTAGTTCCAAGATAAGTTCGGATATAAGATAAGAAATGAGGATCTGTGGGAGAAAAAAGTCTATGGTGATTTTCTGCTAGTGAAAACAAAACTATTGGTGATATTTCGTGTGCAAATGCACCTCACCAATCTGAAGGAAAAAAACATCTAGAAAACCAAAAATGCAATATCACTACCTGTATCGCTACCACTCACCCATACGGCCTCTTTACAGTTCGTCGTTTAATAGTAGCGACAATTTACATACGAACTACAGCAGTATTCATCGTTCCCCATACAGTCTCCTTCTACTTCTTCATCAGTGTCACACAAACGAGCTATCACATCGAGTGGAAACTGGGTGTTCTGCGAAAAGAAGGAAACTAACAGTTGACGATGCTGCTTTAGATATTCTTCCATATGATGTCAGACAGATCTATACTGATAATTGGGGAGAGATATGTATTTGTCAATATCAGAGTTCGACATTAATTTCTTCAAACCTGCCGACAATGCCACCTCGATGACTGGTTTTTCAGGATCGTTAACAATATTTGACACTTAGGACAAGCATCATCTGTGTGGGAGGAGATCTCTACATACCATACCTTGACTCTGAAAAGTCACAAATAAAATTGATCTCCAAGAATTACAGACCCATCAGCCTTCTCCCTTGTGTAGGAACTTTGCTGGAAAGGCGATCATTTGCAGGTGTATCTGCAAGATGGAAATCTCTTCGCTTCAACACATGTAAGATACAAATGACATCACGATTTTCACATACTCATCACCAAATAAAAAAAATGGTTGTTGTCAGCAACATTAACGACAACCGTATCTGACATGTCAACAACATGTTCACTCAACCATCATGGTGTTCCGACAATAACACCATCATCTTTTTCACATTTGTCACCAACAGCACATCCCAGTGTTTCGCCTAGCTCGGTAATTATGGATTCTGCTTTGCTTTTGGTCTCATCTGAATATCCAATATTGAACAGAGCCCGTTCAACAGCTGTTAAACTATCTCAACTTTTCCAAACAAAAAAAAAATTATCGACGTCACTCGTAACGCTGTCTGTGAGTTTATCAGAGATTACGGTGTCAGAAAAATATATTGTTGTTGATCCCTCGTATCACCATATTAATAGTTCCCAGTTTTAAAGGATGACTGAGATAAATAATTTATACTGCGGGCAACAGCGATAATAAAATATAACAAAGAGAACTCGATACCTATTTTATAAAAAGAGGAGTAAAACATGGATGCATCCTATCACCATGCTTGTGCAGTATATACACCGAGAAAATCTTTAAAACATCACATAAATGCCATACCTAAACATTAATGGAGAGATGATCATTAACCTAAATTATGCTGATGATACTGTATTAGTACCAGAAAATCATAAAGATCTACAACATTACTTAATGAATTAAACATGACAAGCAAAAAAAAAATAAATAAATATGGATTAAATATGAATATCAAAAGAAAGTAAAACTATGACAATTAACAAAGAAAATATTCAAAACCAGCAAGTGGATATCAAAATTGACGGAAAAGACTTGGAGATAGTTCAGAGCTACAACTACCTTGTACATACTATAACCAGTAAATGAAAATGTAAAATTGAAATAAGCAAAAGAATATGAATGGTGAAAAATAACGTTAATGCCATGAAAAATATACTAACATCAAAGCAAATAAGATCAGGGCTAAAACTAAGAATAGCAAAATGTTGTCTTCTCAACATTCCTAAATGGTGCATAAACAGGGACGTTAGACAAGAAAACTGAACAGACAACTGAAGCCTTTGATATGTGGTATATAGAAGAATAGGTAGAATTGGATGGAAGGAAAAGAAAACACCGATGAAGTCTTAAAACAACTAACAACGAAAAGAGAACTACTAAGCACAATTCAAACAAGACAAATGCGGTTTTTGGGCCATGTTAAAAGATACAACAGTCTACTAAAAGTAATCCTGGAGGGGAAAATACTAAGTAAAAGCGGGAGAGGCAGACCACGACTAACATGGACGAGTAACATCAAAAGATAAACACGTCAGCCTATGACAGCGTGCACCATTAAAGCAAGAGACAGAGCGGAATGACGCTCCATGGTAGCCGTTATCAGTGCCAAGAAATATATTACGCAGAATCGTTCTGGAGAGAGTAAAAGTGGCCAGCGGAAATATATAGATGATCTAGCTAAAGAGGCAGAGGAAGCAGCAAATAAAAGGAATTATAAAGCACTGTACAACCGTACACAGAAAATTGTGTGGAAAATGCAAACAGATTGCTGTCTTTATTAGAGATAAGACAGGAAATCTGCCTAGTACTATAAGGGAACACCTAGAGAGATGGAAATAGCACTTTGAAGAACTTTTGGAACAGACCCGGCTCAAATAATCCTCAAGATATACTACCAGTAGAAGTTATTTAAAAAATGGTAAAGCCATAGGGCCAGATGAAATTCCTTCGGAGTATTAACACCTCTACCATGATGTTACATACTCTATTAGATAACATTTGGGAGACGGAAGAAGGTTATATGATCAACTACCATTAGAAAGGAAGTTTACAGGGGTGTACATATTATATGGGCATTATGCTGCTATCAGTGCCAGGATGAATACAAAAAATTAAGTAGATTTATTCTGGAGAGACTAAAAAAAGGTCAGAGAAACATTTGAGAGACGCACACGTATTTTTTAGGAAGAACAGCTCATGTGCTGATCACATAACTACTCTACGTATAACAATTGAACAAAGATTACGAAACGGTATTTGCTAGTTTAGACAGAGGAATGGTTTGGCAGTTGGTGAGTCACTATGGATTCCCACAAAGTTTATTAACCTGATAAGAATAATGTATAACACACACACAAAAAACAGACGTTCTTTTCTTTAGAAAAACCAACATTTTAAATTTATATTTTAATATATATGTTTTGCAAACATTTTAATAGAAATCCGCCCTGTGAGAATATCCATGTTGTAGTTTTTCTACGATGTGTAGTTGGAGGCATCGGTTGCAAACTGTTATATCGCGAGTCTAGCGTTCACGACAGAATCGTAAAGGGAGGATCGTAGGTTTTTCGCTAGGTGAAAAAATTATTTAAAAAACGCGTTGTGTATGACTGGTAGTTTGTCAATTGCAGCATGGACTTGTTGGGTATTAGGTTTATCGCACGTTTGATAGTTTTAGAAGTTACGGTTTTTTGTTCGTTTTACTTATTACATCTCTAATTATGGCGCTTGTTTCCTTCTCGATTTTTGGAAGCGACGCTATTTATCCTGGTTTTGAAGTTTTGTTGAAGAATAGGCTCTATAACTAATGCCGTTGTTGCTATTCTTCTCGCAAATCTGTGCCTGTCACAGGCAACCTGCATCCACGTTGAGCGTCTATCCTCTGTAAGATCATCCAAATGATGGACTGTCACCAACTCGTCGGCAAACGTCACCTAAAGTAATTTGAAATTTTCAAACGTTAGACTATCTTAATATCCTAAAAAAAAAAAATAAGCGCTGGAGAGAGAATATGATAAGACATGCTAACCTTGCGGTTGGATTTTTGTAAAATACTCTGCTCACTAACATCCATAGCGCTCTTCCCAATTAGCGTATTGGTTTGAATTATTCTAGCAAATTAGTTTATATATATATATATATATATTTCTCTCTCTCTCTTTTGGAGAGGTAGCCTAAAGGAACACGCTGGCTGGTAATTAATGCAATTGTCCTAGATGTGGGCGAGTATTCTCCAGGCTCAACTCGCTAAATAGAGACTTTGAGAGTGTTCATGGGATCTGTTAATACTTTACAGATATGGAACCTATCTAGCCGTGTTAACACTGTGGTTGACTGAGTGACCGACGCAAGTCGAATGAATATATTAAATCGTGTACGCGCCTTTTTTTATATAACCTGTTGCATTTCGCGCTCGCTGGAGACAATAATCAATAAACTCACGCGAGAGCGGCAACGGTGGGAGATATTGAGCTGCCACGGTAGGAGAAAATGACTGTTCGTTAATACCGCCAGCAAGATTTGCCAATATATATATGTATATGTATACCTACTTATGGTCCATGTCTTAAATACGGGGCCCATTTACGTCCACGTAGATATAATAACTATTAACTTATTACTATTATATGTATAAATGCTCACCATATCCATGAAATAACTAACGTATCACTACTCCCTAATATGGTAGTTTCACTTCCGGAGTGGGCGTGATCTATAGCCGGACAACACACACACACACACTAGCTCCTATTGGAAGTCACTTTGGCGGGAAAAACTGATGTCCAATACATGATCAGTAATTATCCCCCTCAACCACCCACCCCTTCATGCACTATACAACCCCTATTCATATATACATATATATATCATTGCATCACTCTGGCTTGGGGCAGCTTGGTGCAGCTTGGCGCAGCTTGGCGCAGTCTCTATATAACTCCTGTACTTGAAGGAGGAAATCTTTTCTCCTTCCTCCTACTCTTTGGTCAACTAAAAAACCGAGAGCATAACGTGCGCCTCCTACTACTACCGGTATTGAAATAGAAATAGCCGATAAGTTTGCTGGTGTACTCGGTAATGAAATAGCTGATACGCTCACTGTTGTACTCGGTAATGAAATAGCTGATAAGCTCACTGTTGTACTCGGTAATGAAATAGCTGATAAGCTCACTGTTGTACCCGGAAATGAAATAGCTGATAAGCTCACTATTGTACTCGGTAATGAAATAGCGGATAAGCTCGCTGGTGTACTCGGTAATGAAATATCTGATAAGATCACTGCTGTACTCGGTAATGAAACAACTGATAAGCTCACTGGCAGCTCTGGTACTGAATGTGGCTTTATTCTGGAAAAAAGAGGACATCGTCAAGTTTGTTCTTCACACCTTCAGAGAAGAAAATGGGTGGGACAATGATGTATGTATTGAAAGACTAAAGAGAATGGGTGGGACAATGATGTATGTATTGAAAGACTAAAGAGAATGGGTGGGACAATGATGTATGTATTGAAAGACTAAAGAGAATGGGTGGGACAATGATGTATATATTGAAAGTCTAAGGAGAATGGGTGGGACAATGATATATAAATTGAAAGTCTAAGGAGAATGGGTGGGACAATGATGTATGTAATGAAAGACTAAAGATAATGGGTGGGACAATGATGTATGTATTGAAAGACTAAAGAGAATGGGTGGGACAATGATGTATGTAATAAAGAGAATGGGTGGGACAATGATATATAAATTGAAAGTGTAAGGAGAATGGGTGGGACAATGATGTATGTATTGAATGACTAAAGAGAATGGGTGGGACAATGATGTATATATTGAAAGTCTAAGGAGAATGGGTGGGACAAAGATATATAAATTGAAAGTCTAAGGAGAATGGGTGGGACAATGATGTATGTATTGAAAGACTACAGAGAATGAGTGGGACAATAATGCATGTTTTGAAAGACTAAAGAGAATGGGTGGGACAATGATGTATGTATTGTAAGACTAAAGAAAATGGGTGGGACAATGATATATAAATTGAAAGTCTAAGGAGAATGGGTCGGACAATGATGTATGTATTGAAAGACTAAGGAGAATGGATGAGACAATGATGTATGTATTGAAAGACTAAAGAGAATGGGTGGGACAATGATGTATGTATTGAAAGTCTAAAGAGAATGGGTGGGACAATGATGTATGTATTGAAAGACTAAAGAGAATGGGTGGGACAATGATATATAAATTGAAAGTCTATAGAGAATGGGTGGGACAATGATGTATGTATTGAAAGACTAAGGAGAATGGATGGGACAATGATGTATGTATTGAAAGACTAAAGAGAATGGGTGGGACAATGATGTATGTATTGAAAGAATAAAAAGAATGGGTGGGACAATGATCTATAAATTGAAAGTCTAAGGAGAATGGGTGGGAAAATGATGTATGTATTGAAAGACTAAGGAGAATGGATGGGACTATGATGTATGTATTGAAAGACTAAGAAGAATGGTTGGGACAATGATGTATGTATTGAAATTCTAAGGAGAATGGGTGGGAAAATGATGTATGTATTGATAGTTTAAGGAGAATGGGTGGGAAAATGATGTATGTATTGAAAGTCTAGAGAGAATGGATGGGACAATGATGTATGTATTGAAAGACTAAAGAGAATGGGTGGGACAATGATGTATAAATTGAAAGTCTAAGGAGAATGGGTGGGACAATGATGTATGTATTGAAAGACTAATGAGAATGGGTGGGACTATGATGTATGTATTGAAAGACTAAAGAGAAAGGCTGGGACAATGATGTGTGTATTGAAAGACTAAAGAGAATGGGTGGGACAATGATGTATATATTGAAAGACTTAAGAGAATAAATGGGACAATGATGTATGTATTGAAAGACTAAGTAGAATTGGTGGAACTATGATGTATGTATTGAAAGACCAAGGCGAATTTGTGGGACAATGATGTATATATTGAAGGACTAGAGAGAATGGGTGGGACAATGATGTATGTATTGAAAGTCTAAAAGTGTGGGTGGGATAATGATGTATGTATTGAAAGACTAGAGAGAAAGGGTGGGACAATGATTTATGTATTGAAAGACTAAAGAGAATGGGTGGGACAATGATGTATGTATTGAAAGACTTGAAGAGAATGGGTGGGACAATGATGTATGTATTGAAAGACTAAGGAGAATGGGTGGGACAATGATGTATGTATTGAAAGTCTAAGGAGAATATGTGGAAAAATGATGTATATATTGAAAGACTAGAGAGAATGGGTGGGACAATGCTGTATGTATTGAAAGACTAAAGAGAATGGGTGGGACAATGATGTATGTATTGAAAGACTAAAGAGAATGGGTGGGACAATGATGTATGTATTGAAAGACTAAAGAGAATGGGTGGGACAATGATGTATGAATTGAAAGACTAAAGAGAATGGGTGGGACAATGATGTATGTATTGAAAGACTAAAGAGAATGGGTGGGACAATGATTTATGTATTAGAAGAATGGGTGGGACAATGATGTATGTATTGAAAGTCTAAGGAGAATGGGTGGGACAATGATGTATGTATTGAAAGTCTAAGGAGAATGGTTGGGACAATGATGTATGTATTGAAATTCTAAGGAGAATGGGTGGGACAATGATGTATGTATTGATAGTTTAAGGAGAATGGGTGGGAAAATGATGTATGTATTGAAAGTCTATAGAGAATGGGTGGGACAATGATGTATATATTGAAAGTCTAAGGAAAATGGGTGGGACAATGATGTATGTATTGATAGTCTAAGGAGAATGGGTGGGACAATGATGTATATATTGAAAGACTAAGAAGACTAAAGATGGCGAAGGGATCTGGTTGATCCGGATTGCTTGGTGGGAAAAACAAATGTATTTACAATCAACACCTTACATGAACAATCAGTCTGCCTACGCTACGAGAAATGCTGGGACGAGCGGTGGAGCTGATTTTGGGATGTGTCGAATTCAATTAAACTGATTCCATGAATAAAATGTGTTTTCATTAAATAATGAATAAGTTTATTTCAACTATCTGCTATCTTTTCTCTCTATCTATTCTTGCCTAAAATTTCGCCACATTGCTACCGTCATAAATAGAAAGTCAGACTCGAACACCTCGTGTCGACTGATCAAGATAGTTTTCTATTTATACCTTAAATGGTTAAAGAATTTGTGGCTCAAAAATGGAATATTTCAAAATAGAACGTGTCAAATTTGACATTTTCGAAGGCAACTATATATATATATATATATATATATATATATATATATATATATATATATATATATATATATAAAATAACAAGCATTATTGTGTTAAAACATCATTCATCCACAAATTAATGAAGCCAGAAGTTTGGAGCCTCTGTGGCTGAGTAGTTAGTGTGCTCATTGCTGATTAGAAAGGTCAAAGTTCAATAACTAGAAGTGGGTATTTTCGGACCGACAAGGCTCCAATTTTCAACCAATCTCTGTAAATTGGTACCATATTTTTGTAAGAATGAATGCCGGCCTAGAGTGATACCGACCAGCTTACCAAACAATTTGCGTGGTCATGGAAAATATGGTCATTAACACCATTTTCCACATACGCCTAGCAAGACAGGGAAGTGGAGCTTTACTTTGACTTGTTAGCTTGACTAGAAGCTTCACTTGTGTGTGTCTGGTGTCACACATTGAAACCACTCCCATCAAATATCAATTTATGAATGAGCAAATTGTTGTAGACTCAGGTCATCTTCACTTATTAATGCTGTAAACGTTTCAATGTTGGAAGTAAAATGCCACTTTAAGATTGAAACAACCAGCTGTGCCATAGCTTTGACTTTAGAACGAATGACTTCACTACAGTCTGGGCACCTCCATATCTGCTCAGCCAGCAACCAACAAAATGTCCATCTCGATGGTTCATACTTTTCCATAGAACACGCTGAGTTCTCTCAAAATGATGTGCTACTTGATGCATAGAAAACTGTGTAATATTGAACGTGCTGAACTCTGTACAAAAGGCGTGCAGCTCATAATGGACACACCCGAGTCACTGTAACGTCCGTCACAAACAGCATAACTCTATGTGTTAGCGACAAAACCGTGGACTTAAGATTAGTGAGCATCCCACAACAATAGTCGCTGTCCCAATAAATGAAGTAAGGCTTCCACTTCCGTGAGACACTCGATTCGACCGCGGTCCAGCTTATGGCAAATTTTTACTCGAAAACAGACAAATCATACACCCCGTACCAAGGCAAGGCCGAGGCCTGTTACCGTTCTACTAAACTCAAGAGCCAGTGGCACTGCAGCACTATCTCATCGCGTGGGCACGCGAAATTCATGTCACGGGAGAGGGAGAGGGTAGTTTAAAATCCTAACATTAAGAGAGAGTGTGAGAGAGAGAGAGAGAGAGAGCGAAAGAAACAAATGCAGTTTTATATATTAAACATTAAGATATAGATAGAAGAGGGAGAGACACAGTTTAAATTTCTAGCAGTAATATATAGAGATCGAGATTAAAATGAAGGAGTTAAGAGAGTTGAGAAAGTTTAAATTTCTAGCATCAAAAGTTAACTATTTTAAAATCCTAGAATGACCTAGGACAAGCTCCTCAATCGTGAAAAAAAGCATTTATGGCTGAATCGGAGGAGTCCACATGGAGAGTATGCAATTTGAATAGCATTAGGCCCTGCAAGGATTGGATAGAAGTAACAACAGAGAAAAAGAGGCTAACCAAATTAATTCATTTTTGTGTACCAGGGTAATTACCGCACATTTTCCAGCAACATCTTCTCAGCAGGACAGGCTTTCCCTGGCGACTGTTTGGTACACTCAGGGTCAGGCTTCACGCCTTCTCGTGGACTCAAGATCTGCCGCTGCTGGTACTTCAAGGTTCAGGTTCACCCGTTGATCGACTTCGCGTTGTGACTCTGTAGCTGACAACTCATGGCTCGTTCTTCGTAGGACACATCACCCCTTCGACAACAGCAAGGAACAACACCAGGGCTAATTATAACAGTTTAATAGATAAAACAGTTTGTTCATATTACCATGGCACACCGCCAATACTCGTATCTCACAGTTCACAATTAGCATGTCAACATTGATGAAGGTCTCTCTTATGGTAACTATGGCGCACAGCCAACAATTCACACCAACACCTTGATACTTATGTAGGTCCATTTTGACATGACTAAATGTTTATTGAAAGTCTCTATATCCTAATGGCTCACAGCCGACAGTTCATACCTAACATCTTGATGCTGATGAAGGTTTATTCATGGTACTAATAATGGCACACAGCCGACAAGTCATAACTAACATCTTGATGCTGATGAAGGTTTATTCATGGTACTAATCATGGCACACAGCCGACAAGTCATACCTAACATCTTGATGCTGATGAATGTTTATTCATGGTACTAATAATGGCACACAGCCGGCAAGTCATACCTAACATCTTGATGCTGATGAAGGTTTATTCATGGTACTAATCATGGCACACAGCCGACAAGTCATACCTAACATCTTGATGCTGATGAAGGTTTATTCATGGTACTAATAATGGCACACAGCCGACAAGTCATACCTAACATCTTGATGTTGATGAAGGTTTATTCATGGTACTAATAATGGCACACAGCCGACAAGTCATACCTAACATCTTGATGCTGATGAAGGTTTATAAATGATAAGGCACACAGCCTACAGTTCGTACCTAACATCTTAATGGTGATGAAGGTTTATAAATGATAATAAGGCACACAGCCTACAGTTCGTACCTACACATCTTGATGCTGATGAAGGTTTAGAAATGCTAATAAGGCACACAGCCTACAATTTTACCTGCATCTTCATACTGACGAATGTCTCTCTTGACATAACTAATTGTTCATAGAAAGGCTCTCCAATAACGGCTCATAGCCGATAGCCTACACCTAACATCTTAATTACTGATAAAGGTCTCTCTTGACATAACTAATTGTTCATGGACGTCTCTCTGAATAAGGGCTCATTGCCAATAGCCTACACCTAACATCTTAATTGCTGATGAAGGTCTCGATTTCAGAATAATGGCACACAGCCTACACTTTATTCTTAACCATGTGATTCCTGTAAGGTCTACGTTAGACCTAGCTTTCACTAAGCTGATTTGTCTAAAGTATCACATTGATCACTATATCTTCAACAGATCCTTCCTATCCCTGTCTAATTCATTCTTATAGCCCTAGCTATCACTCACCTACTCGACTGCCTAGGTCTAGAGCTATTCACACACTAACCTGACAATTGTGAAACTTGTCCATCTCCCCTGCCCACAGTCTCGTTTGTCTTATGGACACAACGTCTGCATTGGGCCCCGACTTAAGCTCGACTAAACTATATTTTCCCTTGTTCTTTCTCTCCAATTTCGGTAACTCATGTCCCTCGCCCCGCACGCTTTCTCCTTGACCTTTCTATTTCCCGTGAATCTACTGCTCCCCCTCGCTTGTCTCCCCTTTCCCCTTGCATGATTTCCCCGATCTGTCGCTTTTAATCAAATCTAATATTACAATTATCTCCCCTCTCAACATCTCCTTAATTGTCATCATGACTTCCCCTTGTCCTATCTTGTATTTATCTCTCTTCTTCATTTGCAGGGATTGTCGCATTTGGAGCCTACAGAGCTACCGAGGTCGTAATAAGGGAATCCATCGAAAAAGTGACCCCACCTCAGGATCTCATCGTCTACACGGATGGTTCTGTATCATGATAACAGCGCAGTGGTTGGGGTTTTGTGGCATACCAACGTGGCAGATAAGTGGCTAGGGAATCTGGCAAGTGCAGCATTACGGTGTCCAGCATGAGAATGGAGATAGAAGCAACAACAGCTGCGATAACATGGCTGGTTACACAGAAAGTGAATAACGCAGTCTTGGTGACTGACACGCAAAGTATGCAACAGAAGATTGACAGAGAGTGTCTGCAGCAGGAGTGGATGTAGCTATTGGTTGACTCTACAGGTAGGGCGTTAACCTGAGTGTACTGTTCAGGGCAAGCTGGTGTACTCGGTAATGAAATAGCCCGTACGATCAATGGTGTACTCGGTAATGAAATAGCCCGTACGTTCAATGGTGTACTCGGAAAGGAAATAGCCCGTACGCTCAATGGTGTACTCGGTAATGAAATAGCCCGTACGCTCAATGGTGTACTCGGTAATGAAATAGCCCGTACGCTCAATGGTGTACTCGGTAATGAAATAGCCCGTACGCTCAATGGTGTATTCGGTAATGAAACAACGGATAAGTTTGCTGGTGTACTCGGTAATGAAATAGCCGATAAGCTTGCTGCTGTACTCGGTAATGAAATAGTGTATAAGCTTGCTGCTGTACTCAGTAATGAAACAACGGATAAGCTTACTGCTGTACTCGGTAATGAAACAACGGATAAGCTTGCTGGTATACTCGGTAATGAAATAGCTGATAAACTTTCTGTTGTACTCGGTAATGAAATAGCTGATAAGTTTACTGGTGTACTCGGTAATGAAATAGATTATAAGCTCGCTGGTGTACTCGGTAATGAAATAGATTATAAGCTCGCTGGTGTACTCGGTAATGAAATAACTGATAAGCTCACTGATGTAATCGGTAATGAACCAGCCGATAAGCTTGCTGGTAGACTCGGTAATGAAATAGCTGATAAGCTCGCTGGTGTACTCGGTAATGAAATAACTGATAAGCTCGCTTATCTAAAGACTAGAGAGAATGGGTGGGACAATGATGTATGTATTGAAAGACTAAAGAGAATGGGTGGGACAATGATGTATGTATTGAAAGACTAAAGAGAATGTGTGGGACAATGATGTATGTATTGAAAGACTATGGAGAATGGGTGGGACTATGATGTATGTATTGAAAGACTAAGGAGAATGGGTGGGACAATGATGTATGTATTGAAAGTCTAAGGAGAATGGGTGGGACAATGATGTATATATTGAAAGTCTAAGGAGAATGGGTGGGACAATAATGTATGTATTGATAGTTTAAGGAGAATGGGTGGGAAAATGATGTATGTATTGAAAGTCTAGCGAGAATGGGTGGGACAATGATGTATGTATTGATAGTCTAAGGAGAATGGGTGGGACAATGATGTATGTATTGATAGTCTAAGGAGAATGGGTGGAACAATGATGTATGTATTGATAGTCTAAGGAGAATTGGTGGGACAATGATGTATGTATTGAAAGACTAAGAAGACTAAAGATGGCGAAGGGATCTGGTCGATCTGGATTGCTTGGTGGGAAAAACAAATGTATTTACAATCAACACCTTACATGAACAATCAGTCTGCCTACGCTACGAGAAATGCTGGGACGAGCGGTGGAGCTGATTTTGGGATGTGTCGACTTCAATTAAACTGATTCCATGAATAAAATGTGTTTTCATTAAATAATGAATTAGTTTATTTCAACTATCTGCTATCTTTTCTCTCTATCTATTCTTGCCTAAAATTTCGCCACATTGCTACCGTCATAAATAGAAAGTCAGACTCGAACACCTCGTGTCGACTGATCAAGATAGTTTTCTATTTATATCTTAAATGGTTAAAGAATTTGTGGCTCAAAAATGGAATATTTCAAAACAGAACGTGTCAAATTTGACATTTTCGAAGGCAACTATATATATACATATATATATATATATATATATATATATATATATATATATATATATATATATATATATACATATATAAAATAACAAGCATTATTGTGTTAAAACATCATTCATCCACAAATTAATGAAGCCAGAAGTTTGGAGCCTCTGTGGCTGAGTAGTTAGTGTGCTCATTGCCTGATTAGAAAGGTCAAAGTTCAATAACTAGAAGTGGGTATTTTCGGACCGACAAGGCTCCAATTTTCAACCAATCTCTGTAAATTGGTACCATATTTTTGTAAGAATGAATGCCGGCCTAGAGTGATACCGACCAGCTTACCAAACAATTTGCGTGGTCATGGAAAATATGGTCATTAACACCATTTTCCACATACGCCTAGCAAGACAGGGAAGTGGAGCTTTACTTTGACTTGTTAGCTTGACTAGAAGCTTCACTTGTGTGTGTCTGGTGTCACACATTGAAACCACTCCCATCAAATATCAATTTATGAATGAGCAAATTGTTGTAGACTCAGGTCATCTTCACTTATTAATGCTGTAAACGTTTCAATGTTGGAAGTAAAATGCCACTTTAAGATTGAAACAAGCAGCTGTGCCATAGCTTTGACTTTAGAACGGATTGGCTTCACAACAGTCTGGGCACCTCCATATCTGCTCAGCCAGCAACCAACAAAATGTCCATCTCGATCGTTCATACTTTTCCATAGAACACGCTGAGTTCTTCTCTCAAAATGGTGTGCTACTTCATGCATAGAAAACTGTGTAATATTGAACGCGCTGAACTCTGTACAAAAGGCGTGCAGCTCATAATGGACACACCCGAGTCACTGTAACGTATATACGTATATCCCAATAAATGAAGTAAGGCTTCCACTTCCGTGAGACACTCGATTCGACCGCGGTGCAGCTTATGGCAAATTTTTACTCGAAAACAGACAAATCATACACCCCGTACCAAGGCAAGGCCGAGACCTGTTACCGTTCTACTAAACTCAGGAGCAGTGGCACTGCAGCACTATCTCATGGCGTGGGCACGCGAAATTCATGTCACGGGAGAGGGTAGTTTAAAATCCTAACATTAAGAGAGAGAGTGAGAGAGAGAGAGAGAGAGCGAAAGAAACAAATGCAGTTTTATATATTAAACATTAAGATATAGATAGAAGAGGGAGAGGCACAGTTTAAATTTCTAGCAGTAATATATAGAGATCGAGATTAAAATGAAGGAGTTAAGAGATATGAGAAAGTTTATACTTCTAGCATCGAAAGTTAACCATTTAAAAATCCTAGAATGACCAGAAAGACAATTTAAAATACAAGCACGATGAGAAAAATAGATTATAATATTGATATGAAAAAAGATACAGTTAAAAATCCTACTATTAATAAAGAAACAGTTAGAAATACTAAAAAGAAAAATAAAAGCAGCTAAAAATAATGTTATGAAAAGAGAAATAGACAATTATATCTCAAGCATTAAAGTAATGAGAGACAGTCATTCTTTTTTATTTTATTTTTAAACTGAGAATCAAGTTCAGAATAATTGATCAAACTTGTAGAATAAAGTGTAATATGGGGTGTTTATAATGTCGATATGGAGTGACTTGATCAATATTCTTGAAATGAAATCACCGATTGATGTAATTTACATCACATTCTGTGTCCACAATCCCGTCACAAACATAACACAGTAAGCCGCTATTATATTCACGGTTTCATTGCTGAAGGGAAATGCTGTTATACAACGGAAACAGGATATTTTTTTTAAAAATACGTCTTCGGTAATGATAGCAAATATAGAGAAGAAGTTATTCGACAATTTGTGTTGAAATGTCCAGACTCACAAGTCTCCCACCGCAATGAGGCTATGGCTTTGATTGACAAGTTTCGTGCTACGGATAGTGTTGTAGATGCATACGGATCTGGAGGGCCTTCAATTTCAGAAGACACAGAACTTGATATGCAAACCAGAATTACAATGAGCCCTAAAAAATCTTTAAGGTGGTTTCCTCAGCATGCAAACTTTTCCAATGAATACCGTCCACAAGGTTCTGAAGTGTTAGCTGCATTATCGTCCTTACAGATTAATTGAATCGTCTTAATTCCATGCAAGAGATTGTGAATCCAGATTGAACTACTGCATGTGGTTTCAGAACCTTATCTCTGAACAAGATGATGAAGTCCTTGAAGTGACATTCTTCACTGATGAGGCACGGTTTCATCTCTCCGGTTGCGTCAACAAGTAAGAACAACCGTATGTAGAGCAGTAAAAAAAAAAACCGCATGAATGACATCAAGTACCGGTTTACGTTCAGAAAGTCGTATGCGGACAATTGGGAAACATTTTTTTCAATGCAAAAATCAACGCAGAACATGACCGTACTTTAATGCTGGAATCATTCATAGCCCACCTTACAGAGCGGGAAATTAAAGAAGCTTGGTTTCGGCAGGATGGGGCAACAGCACACACAGCCGCAACAACATCACTTACTTATTAGGGTAGCGTATTTGCAAATCGCATTATTTCACTTGTAATCTAGCCTGCTCGTTCTCCAGACCTAACTCCGCCTAATTATTATCTGTGGGGGTGAGCTGAAAAGAAATGTTTATCGAATATTCTGAAGACAGATAATTACCTGAAAGCAGAAATCGCCACCCAGAGACAACACATATCACCGGTCATTATCCAAAAGGTTTTTGTAGACAAACACCAGACATACCAAGAGTTGTTAAACCCCTACTGCCCATACCAGAACAGACTCCCTTAACAGAGGAATCAGTATTGTCAAAACAAACACGGACAGAAGTGAAAGGAATACTTGACAAGGATGAACAGAATAACCTGCAGCGTAAAACAATAACTCTCAGTTTCTTGGATGAAGAATACCCACAAGACCTATGGATTCGTGTGTACACAGATGGGCCAGTACAGAATGCAGTAAAGAATGGGTGAGCAGGTGCATACATAGAATACCCAAATAATAATAGTGATATGGATAAAATAGCAAAAGGGAAATATCATCACATTTACGATGCAGAAATCCAAGCAAAAGAGTTGGCAATAGAAAAACTGCTGAACAGTAATCTTAGCCCACAGCCTGTAGTGTTTTTGACAGATACAAGATCAGTACTCCAAGCACTACAATCCAGAAAATTGCCACATCTGCAGACATTATTGTCTGAACTCTGCAAAAATCACAGGATTGCCCGGCAGTGGTCCCACCTCACTGTAGAATACCAGGAAACGAGTGAGCAGATCAGATGGCAAATGAAGGTGAAACAGGCACACAACCAGATGCACCGGTTACATACCACCATAAGAAACAGATAATCAAATTAATGAGGAAACAACATGCCCCAAATCAGGATGCTTTTAATAATATGAATAGATGGGAATAAGTTATCGTTATACGGATTAGACAGGAACACAATCGACTCCACAGTCACGTGTATACAAAATTCAAGATCGGCACCTCAACTACAAGTACATGTGGACAGGCGCACCAGACTGTGGAACGCATATTTCAAGAATGCACTGAATATAGTAGACTGAGGAAAATCAATTGGCCCATAAAAACAACACTACAGACAAAACTATATGGGCCATTGCAAGAATTACGAAAGACAGTAGCATTTCTACAGGAAATGACATTGCAGATATAGACAATATTTCAGGCAAACGAGAGATAGATACAGAAGGTTTTAGAAAATATGAAGAGTTGAGTTACAGAATGTCTTGAGGCCTGTGCTGGATATTTTGAACACATGCTGTGAACACAACTCCATCGTGTGAACAACTTCTTTATATAGCCTTCTTTTCTTAGTTGACATTTTAGTAACTAAAGGTAGATAACTTTTAATTTTTTAAAGAAATTATAAATAATTGATATTTGCAACACAAATGAAAGGAAGATACAATACTTTTAGTTTGGTTCTTCAGAAATTGAACTTTTCTTATCGATTTTTGCAAAAGAACGAGCATATTTTATGATAATTCTTTTTTGGGAAGGCAATGTGCATGCGAATGATACTTTAGACAATTTACAATATACTGATATATCAAAAATTGTTTTCTTTTAATCTAACAGGAGTTGCTTCCCTTTTAATAAAAGAATACAACTTTTAATTTCTAAAGCAGATAAGAAATATATTAACATTTTCATCAACAATTCAACGGTAGAACACTTTTTGCATTTAAGTTTGATCTATTAGGACAAACCGTTCCTGTAAATATTACGCAACATTTGAATATATATTCTTAAAATAATTATTTGTTCTCTTAGCTGATAATCAACTGATTAAAGTTTCTTAGCATTTTTATACATTGCAGGTGCAAAAGAAGTTAATTTACAAAAATTAACCGACGCTGTCTAATCACTTCACTGTAGAGTCTAGAAGAGATCATTTGTTAGAGAGAGACGTATCAATAACACAAAGAAAATACTATGCAGTTGAAATTTCAAATTTGTAGTAGAAAAAGGGAGGGGAGTTGGAGATAGACAACTGCATGAAATTCATGTCACTGGAAGAAGGATAGAGGCAGTTTAAATTTCTAGCAGTAATAGATAGAGATTAAAATGTAAAAGTTCAGAGAGTTGAGATTATCCATTTAAAAAAACCTAGAATGATCAGAGAGACAGTTTAAAATAACCCCACCTAATTATTATCTGTGGGGAGAGCTGAAAAAAAAAGTGTATAAAATATTCTGAAGACAGATAATGACTTGAATACAGAAATCATTACCCTGAGCCAACAATATCACCGGTCATTATCCAGAAGGTATTTGTAGACAAACACAGACATAGCATGCGTTGTTAACATTCTACTGCCCATACCGGAACAGAATCCCTTAACAGAGGAATCTGGATTGTCAATACAAATACGTACAGAAATGAAAAGAATACTCGACAAGCAGGAATAGAATAGTCAACAGCGTAAAACAACCACTTTCAGTTTCTTGGATGAAGAATACACACACGACCTATGGATTCGTGTGTACACCGATAGGTCAGCACATAACGCAGTAAAGAATGTGGGAACAGTTGCCTACATCAAGTACCCAAATAACACTAGCGATATAAATACAAAAGCAACAGGGAAATATTGTAACAATTACGATGCAGAAATCCAAGCAATAAAGTTGGCAATAGAAAAACTGCTGAACACCAATCTTATCCTACAACCTGTAGTGTTTTTTTTGACAGATGCAAGATCAGTACTCCAAAAATTGCAATCCAGAAAGTTGCTACATCTGCAAACTTTATTGACTGAACTCTACAAACAGCACAGGATTGCCCTGCAATGGATCCCATCTCACTATGGAATACCAGGAAACTATAGAATATATCAGCTTTCAAAAGAAGGTACAACAGGCACACAACCAGATGAGCCGGTTATATACCGTCATAAGATACAGATAATCAAATCAATCAGAAGATCAAATGCACCAAATCAGGATGCCTTTCATAATATGAATAGATGGGAACAAGTTATCATTATACGCATTAGAACAGGACACAATTGGCTCCACAGTCACGTGTCTACAAAATTCAAGATCGGTACCTCAAGTACATGTACATGTGGACAGGCGCCCCAAACAGCGGAACGCATATTTCAAGAATGCACTGAATATAGTAGACTGAGTCCACTTATACCATTAATACAACACAATAGACAAGACTATATGCATCACTGCAAGAATGACAAAAGACGGTAACATTTATACGGGAAACGACATTGCAGTTATAGACAACACTCCAGGCGAACGAATGATAGATATATAGATCCAGAAGGTTTTCGAAAATAGTAAGAGACAAGTCTCAGATTATCTTGAGGCCTGTGCTGGATATTTTGAACACATGCTGTAAACACAGCTTCATCGCGTGAACAGCTTCTTTACCTAATACAAGCCAGCAAACAGCAGTAGTATCTAGATGAATAACACAAATTTTATATACAATTTCAAGTAATTTCAAAAACATGTTCACTGCACCGGACTTTATACAGTCTCGTTTTCTTATTTAAGACAGAAGTTGACTTTTCTGTGAGCAAAGGAAGATAACTTTTAAATTTTTAGAGAAATTATAAATAATTATTATTTGCACCACAAATTAAGGAAATGTTCATTACTTTTAATTTGATAATTTAATATTTGCATTTTCTTATAGAAATTTTTAAAGACATTGCACAATTTATGAGAACGTTATTTTCTGGGACACAATATGCATAGGAATAAAACCTTTGACAATTTACAATTATAATATATCGACGTATCAAGAATTCTTAACTATTAATATAATAGGAGTTGCTTCCCTTATAATAAAGCAGGATAACTTTCAATTTTTAAAGCATATCAGTTTATATTAACATTTTCATCAACAATTCAACGGTAGAACATTTTTTTGCGTTTAAGTTTGATATGTTAGAACGAATCATGCATGTAAATATTATGCAACATTTAAATATATATACTTCAAAGAATTATTATATTTCTTGGCTGATAATCAACTGTTTAAAGTTTCTAAACAATTTATAGATCTCATGTGCAAACGAAGTTAATTTACAAAAATTAGCTGATGTCGTCTCATCATTTCACTGTAGAGACTATAAGAGATATTGTTAGAGAGAGAGGTATCAATAACACAAGGAAAATAATATGCAGTTGAAATGTCAAAATTCTAGTAGAAAAAGGGAGAGGAGTTGGAGATAGACAATTTCACATAATTCATGCCACTAGAGAAGGAGAGTGGCAGTTTAAAAGTCTAACATTAAGAGAAAGCGAAAAAGAGAGATGCAGTTATATATATTAAACATTAAGATATAGATAGAAGAAAGAGAATGAGAGATAGGCATTTTAAATTTCTAGCATTAATAGATAGAGATTAAAATTTAGGAGAGTTGAGAGAGTTTATATTTCTAGCATCAAAAGTTAACCTTTTGAAAATCCTAAAATTACCAGAGAGACAATTTAAAATACTAGCATGAAGATAAAAGCAGTTTAAAATCTTAGTATGAAAAGAGATACAGTTATAAAAGTCCTACTATTAAGAGAGAAACAGTTAATAACGCTTATATGAAAATGAAAGCAGCTTAAAATCCTGTTATGAAAATAGAGATAGACAATTACATCTCAAGCATTAAAATAGAGAGACAGTCATTCTCTTTTTATTTTTTAATTGAGAATCAAGTTCTGAATAGTTTATCAAACTTGTAGTAACAAGGGTTATATAGGGTGTTTATAATGTCTCTGTGAAGTGACTCGATCAATACATAGAAAAGAAAGGGGGAGCAGGGGTCAACATAGAGAACCAAAAAAAAAAACACTAGGGATATGGACAAGATAGCAACAGGGAAATATTATCACAATTACGATGCAGAAATGCAAGCAATAAAGTTGGCAATAGTAAAACTGCTGAACAGTAATCTTAGCCCACAGCCTGTAGAGTTTTTGACAGATGCAGGATCAGTGCTCCAGGCACTGCAATCCAGAAAGTTGCTAAATCTGCAAACTTTATTGACTGAACTCTACAAACACCACAGGATTGCCTTGCAGTGGATCCCATCTCACTATGGAATACCAGAAACTAGAGAGTAGATCAGCTTTCAAAAGAAGGTGCAAAAGGCACACAACCAGATGCGACGGTTACATACCATCATAAGATACAGATAATCAAATCAATCAGAAGATCAAATGCTCCAAATAAGGATGCATTTCATAATATGAATAGATGGGAACAAGTTATCATTATACGCGTAGGGAACAGGGAAATAATTGCAATGCTGCGGTAAAGCTAGTAGCAAAGAGCCAGTTTGGCTCTTTGCTAATAGCCTTCTAATAATGGCCTTGTTTAATATTTATTGTGAGATTATTTTAAGATCCATAAGGGACATGCCTGGAATAACAATTGGAGGTCATAATATAAATAATCTAAGGTATGCTGATGATACAGTCTTAATCGCTATTAGTGAAAATGAGTTACAAGAAATGTTGGACATTATAGTGAAAGAAAGAAAAAAATAAAAAGATAGAGGTAATGGTAACAACAAAGAAAAAGTCATCACCTCAGTGCAAAATAAAGACAAGTGGAACAATATTAAAACAGGTAAATGAATTTAAATATTTGGGAACTTTGTTAACCTCAGACGGAAGATGTACAAAAGAGGTGAGATGCAGAATGGCTCAGGCAAAAGCAGCTTTTTAAAAAAATAAGGAAGATACTATGCAATCCATTTTTGACAATAGAAACAAGAAAAAGAGTTCTTAAATGTTATGTTGAGCCATCCAGAGTGTTTTTACAGAAGAATGTTGAGAGTACCATGGACAGCTAAGAAGAGTAATGATGTTCTGAGAGAGGTCAAAGCAAAAAGAGAGCTAATTTCCAATATTAGGAAGAAACAATCATCATTTTTTGGCCATGTAATGAGAAGGGAACAGCTGGAATATATTGTAACAACTTGAAAAATTGAGGGACGAAGAGATAGAGGAAAGCAAAGAGAAAAAATAACAGACAGCTTAAGAGAATGGCTTGGCAGAAGGTCAACAACAGAAATGATAAATAGCAGCCGAGATCGAAGGCTGTGGAGAGACATGATCACCTACACCAGTAGGCCCGGTATTTGATGATGATGATATATTTATTATTTATTTTATATATTATATTATTTACATCATATATTTTTTACATCATATCATATTATTTAAATCATAGCATATATTATTTACATCAAATATTTTTTATTACATAAACGTTGCATCGCCTAAAGTAAAAATCTGTGAGAAATGTTGCTATAGGCATTCTGTAATCTGTATCTTCCTCAGTGGGATCATCTACATTAAAACATCTTAAGTGTACATGTTGGTTAATAGGTCACCTTTCGTCTTGGCCTTTACATCCATAATTAACTCTAGATATACTACATCATCTACATCTTCATCCTCTTTTGTCCAGATATGACTAATGCTGTGCCCTACAATGGAAATTTCATCTCTAACAAATTTATCTAACTTATCTACTACTTCTGGATCTAAATTACTGAATTCACTTAAACTAGCAAAGACAATCTTACAAGATAAGGCATCCTTGATAACTTTTTCTAATTTATTCCCTCCTTGAGTCTCAATAATGTGCTTTTTTGATTTCATCTCTCTGACTTGAACTTTATGAGCAGCTTCTTGTTTTCTACTTGCTAGCAGCCTCAACTTTGCCCTGTTACTGACAACAAACTTAACTAATTTAGACTGTTCATTTTCACTAAGTTTATTGGGCCACTCGAGCATCCCATTTTGTCGTGCTTTGACCTTTTCACTGACAAAGCCTAGGGTGGCATTAGGTGCTCATCTCCACAGCTCAACCCTCATCCCCAGTGCCCTTTCACCTTGCATATTGTGCACTGGGGCTGAAGCTGTATCCATTAGTACTTTATCCATTCCTGGCAGTGTTTGATATGGTTGTACCTGGTGCTGGAGTTTATCTATAAACGCAGCAACCAGAGCTTTCACTGCTTGGTGAAGTTTGTCTACCTGGGAATTTGAAGATACATTTCTGAAATTAATATAAATACAAATATAATACAAATTATCACAATTTTTAGTTTCATTCGATAAAAAACAAATTATCACAATTTCTAGACTTTCTTTCTATTAAATACAAATTAATGATAGCAATTTTTAGAGCATCATTCTATTAAATACAAATGATCAAAATTTCTGGTTTTGATTAAATAAGGAATTATTTGCGGGTCATCATTGCACACCGAACCTGTTCATACTTGCTTAGATCCCCTCCCCCGCAAGTCCTACAGTGTCCAGCAACTGATGACTCCAGTTCAGTAGATTAAATACAAATGAATTATCACAATTTCTTGAGTTTCATTCGATGAAATACTAATTATCACAATTTCCAGTGAATTTTATGCGATTAAATACAAATTAATTATCTTGATTTGTAGAGAATTTCTTTCAATTAAATGCTAATTAATTGTAACAATTTCTTGAGTTTCATTCGATTATAAAAAAAATTATCACAATTTCTTGAGTTTCATTCTATTATAAACAAATTAATTATCACAATTTCTAGTTTCATTCGAATATAAACAAATTAATTATCAACATTTCTTGAGTTTCATTCGATTATAAACAAATTAATTATCACAGTTTCTTGATTTTCATTCGATTATTATCATCATCATGTGACATACCGGTTGGCGTAGGCGATCATGTCCCTCCACAATCTTCTATCTGCAGTGCATCGTATCATTTCTGTTGTTGACTGTTTTCCATGTCATGACACCAAGCTATCCAGTATTTTCTCTCTTTGTCGCCCGCGATCTCTCTTTCCTTTTATTTTGCCAGTTGTAACCAAGTATTCCAACTTTCCTCTTCTCATGATGTGCCCGAAAAATGCTGATTGCTTCTGTCTGATGTTTTTTAAGAGCTCCCTTTTTGTGTTGGCCTCTTTGAGTAGATACAACACTACAGAGAAAACTATATGGACCACTGCAATAATAACAAAAGCCGGTAACATTTATACAGGAAACGACATTGCATTTATAGACAATACTTCAGGCGAACGAAAGATAGATATATAGATAAGGAAGGTTTTCGAAAATAGTAAGAGACAAGTCTCAGAATGTCGTGAGGCCTGTGCTGGATATTTTGAACACATGCTGTAAACACAGCTTCATCGCGTGAACAGCTTCTTTTCCTAATACAAGCCAGCCAACAGCAGTAGTATCTAGATGAATAACACAAATTTTATTTACAATTTCACGCAATTTCAAAAATATGTTCACTACACCGGACTTTATATAGCCTCGTTTTTTTATTTAAGACTCAAGTTGACTTTTCTGTGAGCTAAAGAAGATAACTTTTAGTTTTTTAGAGAAATTATAAATAATTAATTTTTGCAACACAAATTAAGGAAAGATACATTTCTTTTAATTCTATACTTTAGGATTTGCCATTTCCTATATAAATTTTTAAAGACCTTGCACATTTTATGAGAATATTATTTTCTGGGAAACAATATGCATATGAATAACACTTTTGACAAATTACAATTACAATATATCGACGTATAAAGAATTCTTAACTTTTAATCCAACAGGAGTTGCTTCCCTTATATAAAAAAAAAGCAAGACAACTTGTAATTTCTAAATCATATACGATTATATTAACATTTTCATCAACAATTCAACGGTAGAAGAGATTCTGGAAGAGATAATGTTAGAGAGAAAGAGAGAGGTATACACACAAAAAAACTAGGAAAATACTATGCAGTTGAAATTTCAAAATTGTAGTAGAAAAAGTAGAGGAGTTGGAGATAGACAATTGCACATAATTCATGTCACTAGAGAAGGAGAGTGGCAGTTTAAAAGTCTAACATTAAGAGAAAGCGAAAAAGAGAGATGCAGTTATATATATTAAACATTAAGATATAGATAGAAAAAAGAGAATGAGAGATAGGCATTTTAAATTTCTAGCATTAATAGATAGAGATTAAAATGTAGGAGAGTTGAGAGAGTTTATATTTCTAGCATCAAAAGTTAACCTTTTGAAAATCCTAGAATTACCAGAGAGACAATTTAAAATACTAGCATGAAGATAAAAGCAGTTTAAATTCTTAGTATGAAAAGAGATACATTTAAAAGTCCTACTATTAAGAAAGAAACAGTTAATATTGCTAATATGAAAATGAAAGCAGATTAAAATCCTGTTATGAAAATAGCGATAGACAATTACATCTCAAGCATTAAAATAGAGAGACAGTCATTCTTTTTTATTTTTTAATTGAGAATCAAGTTCTGAATAGTTTATCAAACTTGTAGTAACATGGGTTGTATAGGGTGTTTATAATGTCTCTGTGCGGTGACTCGATCAATATATAGAAAAGAAAGGGGGAGCAGGGGTCAACATAGAGTACCCACAAAATAACACTAGGGATATGGAAAAGATAGCAACAGGAAAATGTTATCACAATTACGATGCAGAAATGCAGGCAATAAAGTTGGCAATAGAAAAATTGCTGAACAGTAATCTTAGCCCACAGGCTGTAGAGTTTTTGATAGATGCAGGATCAGTGCTCCAGGCACTGCAATCTAGAAAGTTGCTACATCTGCAAACTTTATTGACTGAACTCTACAGACACCACAGGATTGCCTTGCAGTGGTTCCCAGCTCACAATGGAATACCAGGAAACTATAGAGCAGATCAGCTTTCAAAAGAAGGTGCAACAGGCAAACAACCAGATGCGCCGGTTACATACCATCATAAGATACAGATAATCAAATCAATCAGAAGATCAAATGCTCCAAATCAGGATGCATTTCATAATATGAATAGATTGGAACAAGTTATCATTATACGCATTAGAACAGGACACAATTGACTCCACAGTCACGTCTATACACAATTCAAGATCGGCACCTCAACTACATGTACATATGGACAGGCGCCCCAGACAGAGGAACACATATTTCAAGATTGCACTGAATGATTGACTGTGGAGTCAATTGTGTCTTGTTCTAATGGGTATAATGATAACTTGTTCCCATCTATTCATATTATGAAAGGCATCCTGATTTTGAGCATTTGATCTTCTGATTGATTTGATTATCTGTATTTTATGATGGTATGTAACCAGCGCAACTGGTTGTGTGCCTGTTGCACCTTCTTTTGAAAGCTGATCTGCTCTCTAGTTTCCTGGTATTCCATTGTGAGCTGGGAACCACTGCAAGGCAATCCTGTGGTGTTTGTAGAGTTCAGTCAATAAAGTTTGCAGATTTAGCAACTTTCTGGATTGCAGTGCCTGGAGCACTGATCCTGCATCTGTCAAAAACTCTACAGCCTGTGGGCTAAGATTACTGTTCAGCAGTTTTTCTATTGCCAACTTTATTGCTTGCATTTCTGCATCGTAATTGTGATAATATTTCCCTGTTGCTATCTTTTCCATATCCCTAGTGTTATTTTTGGGTATTCTATGTTGACCCCTGCTCCCCCTTTCTTTTCTTTGTATTGATCGAGTCACTTCACATAGACATTATAAACACCCTATATAGCCCTTGTTACTACAAGTTTGATAAACTATTCAGAACTTGATTCTCAATTAAAAAATAATAAAAAAAAGACTGTCTCTCTATTTTAATGCTTGAGATGTAATTGTCTATCGCTATTTTCATAACAGGATTTTAAGCTGTTTTCATTTTCATATTAGCATTATTAACTGTTTCTTTCTTAATAGTAAGACTTTTAAATGTATCTCTTTTCATACTAAGATTTTAAACTGCTTTTATCTTCATGCTAGTATTTTAAATTGTCTCTCTGGTCATTCTAGGATTTTCAAAAGGTTAACTTTTGATGCTAGAAATATAAACTCTCTCAACTCTCCTACATTTTAATCTCTATCTATTAATGCTAGAAATTTAAAATGCCTATCTCTCATTCTCTTTCTTCTATCTATATCTTAATGTTTAATATATATAACTGCATCTCTCTTTTTCGCTTTCTCTTAATGTTAGACTTTTAAACTGCCACTCTCCTTCTCTAGTGACATGAATTATGTGCAATTGTCTATCTCCAACTCCTCTACTTTTTCTACTACAATTTGAAATTTCAACTGCATAATATTTTCTTAGTTTTTTTTTGTGTGTATACCTCTCTCTTTCTCTCTAACATTATCTCTTCCAGAATCTCTTCTACCGTTGAATTGTTGATGAAAATGTTAATATAATCGTATATGCTTTAGAAATTACAAGTTGTCTTGCTTTTTTTTTTTATAAGGGAAGCAACTCCTGTTAGATTAAAAGTTAAGAATTCTTTATACGTCGATATATTGTAATTGTAATTTGTCAAAAGTTGTATTTATGTGCATATTGTTTCCCAGAAAATAATATTCTCATAAAATGTGCAAGGTCTTTAAAAATTTATATAGGAAATGGCAAATACTAAAATATAAAATTAAAAGAAATGTATCTTTCCTTAATTTGTGTTGCAAAAATTAATTATTTTTAATTTCTTTTAAAATTTAAAGTTATCTTCCTTTGCTCACAGAAGAGTTAACTTGAGTCTTAAATAAGAAAACGAGGCTGTATAAAGTCCGGTGTAGTGAACATATTTTTGAAATTGCAAATAAAATTTGTGTTATTCATCTAGATACTACTGCTGTTGGCTGGCTTGTATTAGGTAAAGAAGCTGTTCACGCGATGAAGCTGTGTTTACAGCATGTGTTCAAAATATCCAGCACAGGCCTCACGACATTCTGAGACTTGTCTCTTACTATTTTCGAAAACCTTCCTTATCTATATATCTATCTTTCGTTCGCCTGAAGTATTGTCTATATCTGCAATGTCGTTTCCTGTATAAATGTTACCGGCTTTTGTTATTCTTGCAGTAAAAAAAAAGTAAAGTACCCCCGTCACGCCAAGTGGCGTATAGGGAAATATGGTGTTAGTGACCCTATATTTTACAGACCGTCAGCACATGATTTTTGGGGTAATGTGGTCGGTATTACGCCCGTGCTGCTTTACTTTCACAGAAAAAAATCCGGTACCCATTTAAGGCTGGGTGAACCCGGAAACCGTTGGTTGGGATCGAACCCTACCCCTTGTCCGTGGTAGTCCAGTTCACTAACCACTTAGCTATCGCGGCTCCCTTATTCTTGCAGTGGTCCATATAGTTTTCTCTGCAGTGTTGTATCTATGGGATTTGTGGGATTTCCCTCAGTCTACTATATTGAGTAGCGGCACGGGCGTAATACCGACCACATTACCCCAAAATCATGTGTTGAAGGTCTGTAAAATTTATGGTCATTAATACCATATTCCCTATACGCCACTTGGCGTGACGGGGGCACCTTTTTTTTACTATATTCAGTGCAGTCTTGAAATATGTGTTCCTCTGTCTGGGGCGCCTGTCCACATGAACATGTAGTTGAGGTGCTGATCTTGAATTTTGTAGACACATGACTGTGGAGTCAATTGTGTTTTGTTCTAATGGGTATAATGATAACTTGTTCCCATCTATTTATATTATGAAAGGCATCCTGTATTTGGAGCATTTGATCTTCTGATTGATTTGATTATCTGTATCTTATGATGGTATGTAACCGGCGCAACTGGTTGTGTGCCTGTTGCACCTTCTTTTGAAAGCTGATCTGCTCTCTAGTTTCCTGGTACTCCATTGTGAGCTGGGATCCACTGCAAGGCAATCCTGTGGTGTTTGTAGAGTTCAGTCAATAAAGTTTGCAGATTTAGCAACTTTCTGGATTGCAGTGCCTGGAGCACTGATCCTGCATCTATCAAAAACTCTACAGGCTGTGGGCTAAGATTACTGTTCAGCAGTTTTTCTATTGCCAACTTTATTGCTTGCATTTCTGCATCGTAATTGTGATAATATTTCCCTGTTGCTATCTTTTCCATATCCCTAGTGTTATTTTTTGGGTACTCTATGTTGACCCCTGCTCCCCCTTTCTTTTCTATGTATTGATCGAGTCACCGCACAGAGACATTATAATTACCCTATATAACACTTGTTACTACAAGTTTGATAAACTATTCAGAACTTGATTCTCAATTAAAAAATAAAAAAGAATAACTGTCTCTCTATTGTAATGCTTGAGATGTAATTGTCTATCTCTATTTTCATAACAGGATTTTAAGCTGCTTTCATTTTCATATTATCATTATTAACTGTTTCTCTCTTAATAGTAGGACTTTTAAATGTATCTCTTTTCATACTAAGATTTTAAACTGCTTTTATCTTCATGCTAGTATTTTAAATTGTCTCTCTGGTCATTTTAGGATTTTCAAAAGGTTAACTTTTGATGCTAGAAATATAAACTCTCTCAACTCTCCTACATTTTAATCTCTATCTATTAATGCTAGAAATTTAAAATGCCTATCTCTCATTCTCTTTCTTCTATCTATATCTTAATGTTTAATATATATAACTGCATCTCTCTTTTTCGCTTTCTCTTAATGTTAGACTTTTAAACTGCCACTCTCCTTCTCTAGTGACATGAATTATGTGCAATTGTCTATCTCCAACTCCTCTCCTTTTTCTACTACAATTTTGAAATTTCAACTGCATCGTATTTTCCTAGTTTTTTGTGTGTGTATACCTCTCTCTTTCTCTCTAACATTATCTCTTCCAGAATCTCTTCTACCGTTGAATTGTTGATGAAAATGTTAATATAATCGTATATTTTTTTTATTTTTATAAATCTTTATTTCGTTTTTAAAGCAATACATTTCATTTTACAACAATAAATTTCATGTATGTGATTTGATGATGATGAGTGATGATACATATATTTTCCATTTAAAAGTTAAGCGATCTATTGCACCACACGACCAAAGGTTCAAAAGAAAATAGGAGCGCCAGAGGCAACAATAGACTTGACACCCCGACCTTTGTCGGCGACTTAAAAGGTGGAACTTTCTTTATGTCTGTCGCCACTAAAGGTAGCTAAGCGAGGCGACAATAGCCTCGAGCCTGTCTTTTGGCAGGTGTGACGTCTCGTCGGCGTCTTAACTGATATCTTGTCTATTGATTGCCGCCAGTGAATGCTTAAAACGAGGCAACAATAGCCTCCAGCACTCTGACGTCTGTGTTTGGGGATGTCGTCGGCGGCTGTATTGCTTTGATGATGCCACCAAGTGTGGCAAACAAGGGAGATAAAAGACTTGACAGGTGTGCCTGAATAGTGGAAAATCATTCATTCGCATTCTTCCTTTCATTCTCGAAAATTTAATTTTATTGTTTAAAAATGGACATCGCTCTTTTATTATAAATAAGTAAAAACAAGTTGGCATTAAAAGTTTTAGATTGGTAAACGGCAGCATTTCTGCAAGCCCACACTAAATTCCTATATTTCGATAATAGAATTAGGGATTTAGTGTAGGATTGTTGTGTTGTTGTTTTTGGCAGTGTGTTTAGCATGATATATCTGTATATGTCTACTTTCTGTGTAGTGTGTTTCTAGTGTGTGTTGTAACTCTGTTCTTGCTGGTATGATTGTGCTGCATTTGTAGAATATGTGTTCTTCTGTTTCTTGTATGTTTCGCCTGCAAAGTTGGCATTTTGCTGCTTGTCCTGTGGGTGTCATGCTGTATATGAGTCTGTATGTGACTTCCCTTGCTTTGGGAGCGATGTGTGGGTTGTGGAGGTTTGAGAAAGTGCTGGTGTAGTCTGTGAGAAAGTATTTTTGACCTCTCTTGATTCTGAGCTGTAATGGAGGTGCTTGCTGTTTAATGAGGTGTTTGTAAATGGTGTTTGTCTTTTGATGTAATAGATTGTCGTGTCCTTGGATGGCTTGAATGCAATTTTTGTACAATGTAGGTGTGGGACCGAAATGGTGAGGTATTGAGTTGTTGGGTTTTCTGTATTTGAGTAATCTCAGTCCCATGTAATAGTGTGCGAAAATATGATTGTCTGGTTGTTGGATGATGCGGCTTACGTGGCTTATTCTGAGAGTTTTAATTTGTGTGTGTATGTCCTGTAGTGAAATACCTCCTTGTTTTTTGTGTTGTATTAGTATTTTGTGTTGTATGCTGTATGCTGTGTAAAGTGCTTCCAAAAACAAAATGTCTTATGAGTTTTCTTATGTCTGTTATTGTTTGCTGAGGTGGATTAAAAACTGTAGCTATGTATATTAGTTTTGGAATGATGTAAGTGTTTACAATGATTGTTCTACCAAAAATTGTGAGTGTTTTGTATTTGTATCTCTGCAGCATGTCTGTTATCTGTGTGACTAGGTTCTGCCATGTTGGTTTGTGTGTTCTGTTTGGGTTGCAAGGATATGTAATTCCATACAACTTGATGTTAGGAACAGGTGTTAGAGCAGAGGGAAAGTCCACTTTGTTCTTCCACCTGCCTATGCCCTTGATGAATGATTTCTGTGTGTTTATCTGTGCCCCGCTACCTTTTCCAAATTCTGTAAAAGTATTGAGGATGTTGTCTATTGATGTAATGAAGACAGTATCGTCAGCGTAGGCTAACAATTTCTGCTCTCCTTTCCCTGGTGTGAATGTACCTTTAATGGAGCTGTCTTGTCTGATGCTCTCTAAGAGCGGTTCTATGGTCAAAGCATAAAGTAAAGGAGAGAGAGAGAGCATCCCTGTCGGACCGATCTGGTTAGTCCGAAGGCCTCTGTGAACGAATGGTTCACTAGGACTTTACTTTCTCTCTCTCTCTCTCTCTCTGCGTTCAGGACTCAATCAGAGTAAGGATTCCAGACTCTCATATGAAGTCAGCTGTCAGGCTAAGTGTGTTGATCGCCCCCACAGACAGAACATCACAATTAGAGTCTGTCAGATCCACTCTGACTGAACACCCGTTAATACGTTGCACTGTGTTCTGCGCCAGTGGCCCAGTGCATCCGATTTCAGCCAGCATTTTATTCGGGTTTGCTTTCCCTAGCCTTTGATTGTCCCCAATCTTCCTGCAAGGCAACAGATGATCTTTTCTGTAGGGGGATTCTGCCCTTAGATGGTAGGCCCTCCCAGGTTTACGAGCACCATCTGCCCGAGTCACTAGAGGTGACTAACACAGACACGGACACACAAAGATGTGAGATGTGACTAACACAGACATACACACACAAAGATGTGAGATGTGACTAACACAGACATATGCACGCACAAAGATATGAGATGTGACTAATACAGACATGCACACAGCGATACGAGGCATGACTAACACTGACACACATCAAGATATATGACACATGACTAACATAAACATGAACATAAAGATATGGATATAACTGACATTGACATGCACACACAAAGATATGACACATGCCTAACATAGACATGCACACAAAGATAAGAGATATGACTAACATAGATATGCACACACAAAGATATGAGATGGGACTAACATAGCCATGCACACACAAGGATATGAGATGTGACAAACACAGACATGCACACACAAAGATATGAGATATGACTAACATAAACATGCACACTATGATATGAGATATCACTTACCCAGACATGCACACACAAAGATATGACATATGACTAACACTGGTACACACTAAGATATGAGATATGACTAAACACAGACACACATAAAAATATGAGACATGATTAACACGGACACACCGAGATATGAGATATGACTAACATGACACACACCAATATATGAGCTATGGCCAGCACACACAAGCTAAGATATGAGCCATGGCTTCACTAAAAAACACCAAAAAATGAACCGTGTCTAGCACAGAAACACATTGTAGTGTCCATATGCTTGGGCTTGTTGTAGTCGGTAGACTCTTCTGAACGTGGGAATCACGGGTTTCGTTAAACAGTTGTCCGGAGATTTGAGAGCGCAGTCTGACCCATAGAACGTTCTCTTGCATGTACAGATTCCCGATCGATGTTGACAGGTGTCGTTGAAACAGTTGTCCGGACATTTGAGAGTACATATGATGTCACAGCCATCAGAACACATCTGTTCGCACTGTAGCCCAAAATTACCATCTGGACAAGTGTCATTACAGGTATAGCCAAGATGTTTACATTGTAGGCATTTTTCAGATTTTTCCTCAAATAAAGGACAGACACTGTGACAAGACCCGGAACAGTCGTGTCCATAGATCCCATGTGAACAGTAGCCGTGACAAGTACCGATGATGACATTGCAGCCTTTACTACACCCACTACGCACTGCACAAAACGACAAGAATGCTCGTCCAGACAATAGGTGTCTGTAAATGTTTGCACCTCACATGCCATCAGTGCACTGTCGGCCTGTGAAATGGTCGGTGAGAACTCAATCTTAATGTGTGCCATTGACGTTTGTGTTTTGACTACAATAGTGTTCACAGATAAATTGTGGTAGGATAAATCATTATACTGGAACACTACTCCGCCACTGTCAGAGAAAGCCCTTAGAGTGGCATTCTTTACCCGAATCATAGTGCTAGCTCGATGATAGATTCGAATGATGTGAGTCTTCTGGGGCGTTGCAAAGTTCAGATACCAGTAAACAGAATTGGTTCCACTTCTCCATTGTGTGTGTGTGCAGTCATTGTCATAGAGATTGGTCTTTGTTTTGCTATTAACTGCGGCCTCTGGTCCACATCCGCCTTCTGTATAACAAGCATCAAATGTTTTGTGCATTAAATCGGTCTGGTTTGTGTTCTGTTTGAGAGCCAGTTTCCGACCCCCGCCAATGTAGTTGGAGCAGATATTTGCAACTATCGCCCTTTCATTACATGAGGTGTCGTTATCAAACAGGAAAGTAGGTTCCGATTTTTGAGCATATTTGCAAATAAAATCCAAGTACTGACACTGGGGTCCGAAAATTTTGTGCTGACAACTATCATTGTTTGGGCATGTCCCTGTAGTTTTGTCACAAACTAAGCCATTATAACAGTGACATTGTAACGTACAATTTGCCCCAAATAAACCGTTGGCACAAGTAAGGTCATTAGCTTCCATTGTTGCTAACGGAGCCAGCGAATAAAGACTTGATCTGCAGCGATGGTTAACGAACTGTGTACACACATTTATTATCAAACCCGTGATTACATTTTTTAAAAATCCGCCATCTTACTGTGATAATAGATAGCGTGAAATTCTCTAATAGAATGAGATAAACCGTTGGAGACAATGAAACTCAACATTGTTTACATGGCTTGGACGCAAGAAGCGTCCATTTTGGTGCGTCCCTTTACTTTCAGGTCTAGAATACATAATGTGTATCCACTGTCTGAAGCTTGTTCCTAAGTTGCAGTTCAATAGTGTCTTGTGGAGAAAGGAATGAGATACTCTGTCGAAGGCTTTTTCTTGGTCGAGAGATAGAATGGAAGACTGACTGTCTTTGTCATGAGTGTACGTTAAGATGTCTCGTATAAAATGTGTGTGCTGGTGGATGTTTCTGCCCTGTACACTGCACTGTTGATCTTTGTGAATGAGTGTTGCCATGAAGGGTTTGAGTTTGTTTGTTAGTGCTTTTGTTAGTATCTTGTAGTCTGTGTTAAGTAGGGAAATGGGTCTGTAGTTTTTAAGAAGTGATGTGTCTGTGTTATCTTTGCGGAGTAATGTTATGTAAGACATGTTTAAGCTTGGAGGAAGTTGTTTCTTTGTGAATGAGTCTGTGTACATTTTGAGAAGAAGAGGGCCTAGGAGAGGAAAGAAATGTTGGAAGAATTCTATTGTGAGACCGTCAGGTCCCGTAGATTTGTTCTTTTGCATTGATTGTATTGCGTTTGTTATGTCAGCTAATGCGAGTTCTTCGTCTAGTTTTTCCCTGTCAGCGTCTGGAAGTTTCCTTGTGTATTGCATGAATTTGTCTTGTATGTTTGGATGTGTGTTACTTTCCGTATAGAGGTTCCTGTAGTAGTCTTCAAATGCTTTTGTTATATTTGAAGTGTCAGTCTGTGTGTTGCCGTCTGCGTCTATTATTTTCCCTATTTGTCTGTTTCTTTGTATGCTCTGTTCTATTGCCATGTATTGTTTGCTGGGAGTTTCCTGTGTGATTGTTTTTAAGCCTGTGCGAAGCAGTGCTCCGTGGAATTTGTGATGTCTGTGCTGTTCCAACTCCTCCTCTAGTGTGATGATGTTGGGTGCATGTCTGTCTATTTGTTTTGTTAATTTGATTGCTTCTTCTAGAAGTGTTTCTTGTCTTAATCTGTGTTTGTTTATCCGTAGTGCTAGAATCTGTGTTCTTTCTCGTATAGTGTTTTTGAGGAGTTCCCAATGCTGCTGTATATCATCTATGTCTTTGTCGTCAGTGTATAACTGGATAATTTGTGTAATGTGTTCTGTATATGTTTTGTTTTGCAGTAGGGTGTTGTTGAATTTCCAGTGGGGTGACCTCCTGGAATGAGTGTTTGTGTACGCGGTGTTAATTGTTGCAATGACTGCCTTGTGGTCTGTAAACTGGAGTGTTTTTGTGATATGTGTGGTCTGGCTGATGAAATTTGTGGACGGGACATAGATCCTGTCTAGCCGTGTAGCCCTGTTGTAGGAGTGGTTTGTGTGTGTGATGTCCATGCCGTGTGGATGTGTGTGTCTATATGCATCGGTCAAACCGTGGGTGTCAATTATTGTGTGTAAAATGTCCAGTTGGTGATTGTCATCTTTACTTGTTTTCCTTATCTGCTTCCTGACCTCTCCTCCAATGATGTCCATATCTGTCAGGACGCAGTTAAAGTCCCCCCCCCCCCTAAAATAATATTTTGTCCCCTGTATGAGCGTGCCAGTAGACTCTCTAGTCTGCCGTAAAAGATTGGTTGCTGTCCGTAATGTGGTGGTGCGTGTATGCAGACTATGGTGTATGTGTGTTTGTCGTCGTCTTTCACTTGAACTATGGCTGTCCTTCCGTCACTGTCTCTGTCTTTCCTAATGATCGTCCACCTGTCTGATGTTTGTAAAATAGCCACCCCTGATCTTGTATGGTTTATGGCTAGGCTGAAGCACGCGTGCCGCAGGCCTAGCCGTGTTGTGATGCGGGATGCGTGGTCGTCTGTGTGTATGTTTGTTTCCTGTAGTAAGATGAAATCTGGCTTGTGTTTGTGTATGAGTGTTGTGATGTGATCTAATTTGGACCTGAGGCCCCTAATATTTAGTGTTAATATAATAATGGTTGCTGCCATTTACCAATTGATTTATAAAAATACATTCTATTTACATGTATACATGTAGAAGTATTTATAAATAAAATAGTAGTGACAATATACGTGCACATAGACCTGTACTTGCATTCAACCACGTGCTCGCAAATAAGTTTGAAAAAATTGGTACATTCACCCACGTGCTCCCAACAAGTTATTATAAAACAGGTACATTCAACCACGTGCTCACAAATAATTTTGATGTAAATGGTACATTCGTACCCATGCTCACAACTAGTTTTAATTTGACATGTACATTCACCCACGTGTTTCCAACAAGTTAACATAAAACAGGTACATTCACCCACGTGCTCACATAAAGTTCTAATAAAACCAATACTTTCATCCACGTGCTCACAGAAATTGATAATGAAATAAATACATTCGTCTCCATGCTCGTCAAACTTTATGAGAATGTAAAATGACACACTTACGTGTTTTTCTGGTTTTAGAAAAATTAAATGAGCACACACACTACACATAATGAATTTTAAAAAAAAAAGTTATTGTTTGTTCTTTTTTGAATTGGTTTTCTTTCGTGGCGTCGGCATCTCCTGCATAGAATCGTCTTCCGTGTCAGTATTGATGACTAAGCGCCCCATTGTGGGGATTTCAGTCTGTGTTAGCTCTTCTTCGCTCTCGAGCTCTGATGATGATGTTGGATTTCTCGTATGCTGGCTGTTGTGCCGGCGCTTTTTGCCGGCCTGGACAGTGACGAAACCGTCACTGTTTGGTGTTTCGCTTCTTTTGGTTGCTGTCTGCTTTGGTTTTGTTTTCTACAATCTTTTTGACTGTCTGGTCGACAGCGTTTGATTCCTCTGATGGGAGGTCTTGTTTGTTGTCTCCGTCAACAACTATTTGCTCGGCAATAACTATTTGCCTCTCCCTTTCCTCTCGGAGTCGCCTTTCTTGTTTTTGTTTTCTCAGTGGACATTGACTGTCCCAGTGGGCATCACTGGTACAGTGCGTACACTGAGTACGGCGGCCTGGAAGTGTCACCCACGTGGTGACAATTCTCCCACTTCGGGATCTCACCTTCATATAGTGAGGAATTGTGACACCTTCTACTGGGTTATATCTGAAGATCCAGTCGCACGTGATTCCGATTCTTCTGGCCTCAGCCTCTTTGTCCCCTGTCATTTTGGCGACAAGTTTTTGGACGAGATCTTGGTCGATGGTTGGGGGTAACCAATGGATCACCCCCTTCTGTTTTTCTTTTTCCACGTGCTCGATCTCGATTGATAGTTTAGGTGTAGCCAGCTCTATTTTCTTTCCTTCCAGTCGTTTATAATGAGTGATGTGTGCCGCCGAACTTAGAGTGAAGTACCACTTGAAGGGGCTGTCCAAGCGGTACAAGGCTGTGATTCTGTTCTGTCCGATTCCAAAAGGACCGGACAGAACTCCCAATAACAAGTTAAAGTTCACTTTGGAAATGTCCTGACCTGTAATGTTAATAACTAGAGTTCCACTTCTGTGAATGAGGTTTCCCTCAAAGTCACCCTCCAGGTCGATCATAGGCACCTCCATATTACCGTGACCTATATGTCACCACAGAAAACACTATAGAAACACAATCCAATGAAAACACTTTTGGCACAACAATGGCGGGTTTGAAAATATTCACTAGAATTTCATAAACCCGGACCACAGATATGTGGGATTTTCCTCAGTCTACTATATTGAGTAGCGGCACGGGCGTAATACGGACCACATTACCCCAAAAATCATGTGCTGAAGGTCTGTAAAATTTATGGTCACTAATACCATATTCCCTATACACCACTTGGCGTGACGGGGGCACCTTTTTTTTTTTTTACTATATTCAGTGCAATCTTGAAATATGTGTTCCTCTGTCTGGGGCGCCTGTCCACATGTACATGTAGTTGAGGTACCGATCTTGAATTTTGTATAGACGTGACTGTGGAGTCAATTGTGTCTTGTTCTAATGTGTATAATGATAACTTGTTCCAATCTATTCATATTTTGAAAGGCATCCTGATTTGGAGCATTTGATCGTCTGATTGATTTGATTATCTGTATCTTATGATGGTATGTAACCGGCGAATCTGATTGTGTGCCGGTTGCACCTTCTTTTGAAAGCTGATCTGCTCTCTAGTTTCCTGGTATTCCATTGTGAGCTGGGATCCACTGCAAGGCAATCCTGTGGTGTTTGTAGAGTTCAGTCAATAAAGTTTGCAGATGTAGCAACTTTCTGGATTGCAGTGCCTTGAGCACTGATCTTGCATCTATCAAAAACCCTACAGGCTGTGAGCCCTAACCTTAATCCTAACCCTAACCCTAACCCTAACCCTAACCCCAACCCCAACCCCAGCCCAAACCCCAACCCTAACCCCAACCCCAACCCAAACCCCAACCCTAACCCTAAACCCTAACCCTAACAACCTATCGCTAACCCTAACCCTGACACCCTAACCCTAACACCCTATCCCTAACACCATAACCCTAACACCCTAACCCTAACACCCTAACACCCTAACCCTAACACCCGAACCCTAACACCCTAATCCTAACACCTTAACCCTAACACTAACCCTAACACCCTAACTCTAACCCCGACCCTAACCCCAACCCCAGCCCAAACCCCAACCCTAACCCCAACCCTAACACCCTAACCTAAACACTAACACCCTAACCCTAACCCTAACACCCTAACCCTAACACCCTAACCATAACCCTAACACCCTAGCGCTAACACCCTAACCCCCTAACCCTAACACCCTAACCCTAACACCATAACCCTAACACCCTAACCCTAACACCCTAATACCCTAACCCCTAACCCTAACACCATAACCCTTAGACCGTAACCCTAACACCCTAACAACCTAACCCTAACACCCCAACCCTAACCCCAACTCCAGCCCAAACCCCAACTCTAACCCCAACCCCAACCCTAACCCTAACCTTAACCCTAACACCCTAACCCTAACACCCTAACCCTAACACCCTAACCATAACCCTAACCCTAACACCCTAACCATAACACCCTAATCCTTAACCCTAACACCCTAACCCTAACACCCTAACCCTAACTCCCTAACCCTAACACCCTAACCCTAACACCCTAACCCCCTAACCCTCTAACCCTAACACCCTAACCCTTACACCCCAACCCTAACATTATAACCCTAACAATCTAACCCTAACACCCTAACCCTAACATCATAACCCTAACAATCTAACCCTAACCTTCTAACCCTAACACCCTAACCCTCTAACCCTAACCCTAACACACTAACCCTAACACTAACACCCTAACCCTAACATCATAACCCTAACAATCTAACCCTAACACCCTAACCCTCTAACCTTAACACCCTAACCCTCTAACCCTAACCCTAACACCCTAACCCTAACCCTCTAACCCTAACCCTAACACCCTATCCCTAACACCCTAACCCTCTAACCCTAACCCTAACACCCTAACCCTAACACCCTAACCCTAACAACCTAACCCTAACACCCTAACCCTAACACCCTCTAACCCTAACACCCTAACCCTAACACCCTAACCCTAACACCCTAACCCTAACGTCATAACCCTAACAATCTAACCCTAACCCTAACTCCCTAACCCTAACCCTAACCCCCTAACCCTTACCCCAACCCTAACCGTAACCCGGCGTCTTAGCACGTGCATTTACACACATATGTGCTCGGCCGACTATCTTAGCACGCGAGTCTCCACCCATATGTGCTCGGCCGACTATCTTAGCACGCGAGTCTCCACCCATATGTGCTCGGCCGACTATCTTAGCACGCGAGTCTCCACCCATATGTGCTCGGCCGACTATCTTAGCACGCGAGTCTCCACCCATATGTGCTCGGCCGACTATCTTAGCACGCGAGTCTCCACCCATATGTGCTCGGCCGACTATCCTAGCACGCGAGTTACCACCCATATGTGCTCGGCCGACTATCTTAGCACGCGAGTCTCCACCCATATTTGCTCGGCCGACTATCTCAGCACGCGAGTCTCCACCCATATGTGCTCGGCCGACTATCTTAGCACGCGCATTTACACACATATGTGCTCGGCCGACTATCTTAGCACGCACATCTCCACCCATATGTGCTCGGCCGACTATCTCAGCACACGAGTCTCCACCCATATGTGCTCGGCCGACTATCCAGAAATGTTCGGATATTTCTGTGTAGCGTCACCTCAAGCATCGAAACTCAGATGCGAAGTGACATTCCTCACCTTCCCAGGGTATTACCCTGGTACCCATTTCTTCCAATGGCTGGGTCGACCGTGGGGGTATTTTTTTTTTTCCAACAACGAGTACAATTCACACTGCTCCCAGCGGGAATCGAACACGGGTTTTCCGAACGTCGGTAGTCGAGTCGGGTTGTTTTCCCAACTAGGTTACCGAGCGCGGCCCCCCCCCCCCCCCCCCCCCCAGTGACAGGTTTTTCAAGTTAAAAACCGTGATAAAGTAATCTGTTGTTGGTAAATGGACGACCGGCTTCTGAAGAATTGCTTGGAATAAGATCAACAACAGAATTGATAAATAACCGTCGAGATCTCAAGTTGTAGAGATACATGGTCTCCTACGCCAGCAGGCATTGATGACGATGTTGTTGTGCAATGACATTCACATTAGACTAAGATGGTATTCCATGTGAGCTGGAGTCCGTGACACGACTATGAGCAAGGCGGTAATGTCGCTTTCAAGTGTCAAGGAGAAATTAAATAAATATTTCTTTTTTAAATGTTATGGTTAAAGTTTCACGTAATTAATGGACGACAAAAAGATGAACCACGTTTCGGCTACATAGGCCCACAGAAGGAACAAACAAAACACACACACACACCACACACACACTCACACACAAATATAAAGCAACTAATTAATCAAATAAAACTACATGGCTAAGTAACAATGAAGCGTCTAAAACAAAATAATGTACAGCTAGTACGAGAAACAATAATAAAAATAGTTTTTCTGTAATGTGTCCAAGATGAAAAATGAACAAGCGATGCAAATTACTTGGTGGGCTGGTCAAAAACAAGTAGGAGGGTTCTAAGACTGCATGGGGGCAAATTATCGAGGTTTCCTCGGGTACAGCGCCACCGACAATGTCCATAATTATATACGTACCTATATATATATATATGTATATGTATATATATATATATATATATATATATATATATATATATATATATATATATATATATATATATATATATATATATATCATTCTGCGATCATGGCTCATTCAGACTAGGATCACAGACTCCCTTACGGGGCAGCTATTTCAGTGATTCGCTTGCCCCGTAAAGTTTCACTTCCAGGAAGACAGGTTGTGGGCCACAGTGTCCTTCTCAGGTGCTGGGGCCAATCCTGTACAACGTGCTTAGTTGTCATGTTATCCAGGGTACAGTGGCACTAGCTGGTAGTTCGGTGAACATGTGGATTCTCATTCTGTTGTGGCCAGTCCCTCTAAGGTGAAGTATGATGACTTGCTCCTTCCTTGCTGCTCTCAGTCCCTCTAAGGTGAAGTATCATGACTTGCTCCCTCCTTGCTGCTTTCAGTCCCTCTAAGGTGAAGTATGATGACTTGCTCCCTCCTTGCTGCTCTCAGTCCCTCTAAGGTGAAGTATGATGACTTGCTCCTCCTCCCTCCTTGCTGCTCTCAGTCCCTCTAAGGTGAAGTATGATGACTTGCTCCCTCCTTGCTGCTCTCAGTCCCTCTAAGGTGAAGTATGATGACTTGCTCCTTCCTTGCTGCTCTCAGTCCCTCTAAGGTAAAGTATGATGACTTGCTCCCTCCTTGCTGCTTTCAGTCCCTCTAAGGTGAAGTATGATGACTTGCTCCCTCCTTGCTGCTCTCAGTCCCTCTAAGGTGAAGTATGATGACTTGCTCCCTCCTTGCTGCTCTCAGTCCCTCTAAGGTGAAGTATGATGACTTGCTCCCTCCTTGCTGCTCTCAGTCCCTCTAAGGTGAAGTATGATGACTTGCTCCCTCCTTGCTGCTCTCAGTCCCTCTAAGGTGAAGTATGATGACTTGCTCCCTCCTTGCTGCTCTCAGTCCCTCTAAGGTGAAGTATGATGACTTGCTCCCTCCTTGCTGCTCTCAGTCCCTCTAAGGTGAAGTATGATGACTTGCTCCTTCCTTGCTGCTCTCAGTCCCTCTAAGGTGAAGTATGATGACTTGCTCCCTCCTTGCTGCTTTCAGTCCCTCTAAGGTGAAGTATGATGACTTGCTCCCTCCTTGCTGCTCTCAGTCCCTCTAAGGTGAAGTATGATGACTTGCTCCCTCCTCCCTCCTTGCTGCTCTCAGTCCCTCTAAGGTGAAGTATGATGACTTGCTCCCTCCTTGCTGCTCTCAGTCCCTCTAAGGTGAAGTATGATGACTTGCTCCCTCCTTGATGCTCTCAGTCCCTCTAAGGTGAAGTATAATGACTTGCTCCCTCCTTGCTGCTCTCAGTCCCTCTAAGGTGAAGTATGATGACTTGCTGCTTTCAGTCCCTCTAAGGTGAAGTTGGATGACTTGCTCCCTCCTTGCTGCTCTCAGTCCCTCTAAGGTGAAGTATGATGACTTGCTCCTTCCTTGCGGCTCTCAGTCCCTCTAAGGTGAAGTATGATGACTTGTTCCCTCCTTGCTGCTTTCAGTCCCTCTAAGGTGAAGTATGATGACTTGCTCCCTCCTTGCTGCTCTCAGTCCCTCTAAGGTGAAGTATAATGACTTGCTCCCTCCTCCCTCCTTGCTGCTTTCAGTCCCTCTAAGGTGAAGTATGATGACTTGCTCCCTCCTTGCTGCTCTCAGTCCCTCTAAGGTGAAGTATGATGACTTGCTCCCTCCTTGCTGCTCTCAGTCCCTCTAAGGTGAAGTATCATGACTTGCTCCCTCCTTGCTGCTCTCAGTCCCTCTAAGGTGAAGTATGATGACTTGCTCCCTCCTTGCTGCTCTCAGTCCCTCTAAGGTGAAGTATGATGACTTGCTCCCTCCTTGCTGCTTTCAGTCCCTCTAAGGTGAAGTATGATGACTTGCTCCCTCCTTGCTGCTCTCAGTCCGTCTAAGGTGAAGTATAATGACTTGCTCCCTCCTTGCTGCTCTCAGTCCCTCTAAGGTGAAGTATAATGACTTGCTCCCTCCTTGCTGCTCTCAGTCCCTCTAAGGTGAAGTATAATGACTTGCTCCCTCCTTGCTGCTCTCAGTCTCTCTAAGGTGAAGTATAATGACTTGCTCCCTCCTTGCTGCTCTCAGTCCCTCTAAGGTGAAGTATAATGACTTGCTGCCTCCTTGATAGTTGGTGCTCTCAGTCCCTCTAAGGTGAAGTATAATGACTTGCTCCCTCCTTGATAGTTGGTGCTCTCAGTCCCTCTAAAGTGAAGTATAATGACTTGCTCCCTCCTTGATGTTTGCTGCTCTCAGTCCCTCTAAGGTGAAATATAATGACTTGCTCCCTCCTTGATGTTTGCTGCTCTCAGTCCCTCTAAGGTGAAATATAATGACTTGCTCCCTCCTTGATGTTTGCTGCTCTCAGTCCCTCTAAGGTGAAATATAATGACTTGCTCCCTCCTTGATAGTTGGTTGTATCAGTCCCTCTAAGGTGAAGTATAATGACTTGCTGCCTCCTTGATAGTTGCTGCTCTCAGTCCCTCTAAGGTAAAGTATAATGACTTGCTCCCTCCTTGATAGTTGGTGGTATCAGTCCCTCTAAGGTGAAATATATTGACTTGCTCCCTCCTTGATAGTTGGTGGTATCAGTCCCTCTAAGGTGAAATATAATGACTTGCTCCCTCCTTGATGTTTGCTGCTCTCAGTCCCTCTAAGGTGAAGTATAATGACTTGCTCCCTCCTTGATAGTTGCTGCTCTCAGTCCCTCTAAGGTGAAATATAATGACTTGCTCCCTCCTTGATAGTTGGTGGCATCAGTCCCTCTAAGGTGAAGTATAATGACTTGCTCCCTCCTTGATAGTTGCTGCTCTCAGTCCCTCTAAGGTGAAGTATAATGACTTGCTCCCTCCTTGATGTTTGCTGCTCTCAGTCCCTCTAAGGTGAAGTATAATGACTTGCTGCCTCTTTGATAGTTGCTGCTCTCAGTCCCTCTAAGGTGAAGTATAATGACTTGCTGCCTCTTTGATAGTTGCTGCTCTCAGTCCCTCTAAGGTAAAGTATAATGACTTGATGCCTACTTGATAGTTGCTGCTCTCAGTCCCTCTAAGGTGAAATATAATGACTTGCTCCCTCCTTGATGGTTGCTGCTCTCAGTCCCTCTAAGGTGAAGTATAATGACTTGCTCCCTCCTTGATGGTTGCTGCTCTCAGTCCCTCTAAGGTGAAGTATAATGACTTGCTCCCTCCTTGATAGTTGGTGGTATCAGTCCCTCTCGTTATCTATCTATGCTGAGAATTAAGGTGAGTTTCTTGGATGCAGGCAACGTCTATCTCCTCCTCTGCTAGTCTGACTGCTATGACTTGTTTTTTTGTGTGTGGTATATGCCCCCCCTCCACCCCCGCACACACTGCATTATTTTCAGGTATGTCTTACATGTGTTTCGATCAGTAGTTGTTTCCCTCTGCTCTGCTAATGGGTCAAGGTGGCCACCGATATCTAGGGGTGAACCCATTCGAAGCATGGGGCCCGGCACTCCACAACTAAATTCCGTTATATCTACTCTGACTAAGTACATGTTAGAACGTTGCATTATGTTCTGCGCCGATGGCCAAGTGCATCCGATTTCTGTCAGCATTTTATTCGGGTTTGCTTTCCTTAGACGTTGATTCTCTCCAGTCTTACGACAAGGCAGGGGATTGTCTTTTCTGTAGGAGGATCCAGTCCTTAGATGGTCGACCCTCCCGGGTTTACGAGCACCATCTGTCCGAGCTTTGTGTAGAGTTGTCTCTCTCATAGGTGGTTTGGTCTTAGGAACTCTGGAGCACCACCTGCCTGTTTGATAGAGGACGGAAAGAGGAGTTGGTTTTATTTCATTAAAAATTTTCCTGCTTTTGCTTCAATAATAACTTTCCTGGTTTTATTTCAATAATAAATGTCCTGCTTTTCATTAAATGATAATTTACCGAATTTACCTGGTTTGTTTCAATAGTTTTTTCTTTGGTTTTGTTTCAAAATTAATTTCCCTGCTTTTGTAGTTCCTTGGTTTTGTTTCAAATGTAATTTTCAGGTTTTGTTTCCAAATTAATTTTCAGGTTTTGTTTCTATGTAATTTTCTGGTTTTGTTTCCAAATTAATTTTCAGGTTTTGTTTCCAAATTAATTTTCAGGTTTTGTTTCGAAATTAATTTGCAGGTTCTGTTTCCAAATTAATTTTCAGGTTTTGTTTCCGAATTAATTGCAGCTCATCATTTTGTAAAACTTTGTGTTTCCCTGAACGCCAACGACAAAAGAATGGCGAACACAGAAGAACTGAGTGACAAACCAAAGACGAAAAGGTTATTTTTAAACAACCTAGACAGCTTCCATGGCAGAAATATTGGCAAGGTGCGACTATATTGGAAATACATCTCTATCGTGATCAATATTTATTGCTTTTGTACCGTCATTCTTGTTCATTCATTGAGACTCGGACTTGACTAAGTGAGCATCCTATCTATCTAGTATCTATAGCAACGCCAAAATGCGGTGTGAATTAAATCCCTTTAACATGCTCACTCACCATAATGATAGTCAGTCATATATTATATTTATCAAATTGTGTTTCTTTTAAATGTGGCATGTGATTCCATATTACCTATTTAGATGTGCACCTTCTTTCAATTCCGAACGTATGGACTTTGTCCCTCCTTCGGAAATCCTTGAAACGAAGTCGAGAGGGGGATAGTGCGACTGGGTAAAGCACTATCTCCATATCCTGTGCCCAGGCAGAGTAGGCAAAGTGAAATGAGGAAGAAATTAACAAAATATGCCGCTCTATATTGCCTTTGTGGATCTCACAAAGGCATTCGACACAGTAAACAGAGATGGTCTCTACAAGGTGTTAGAAGGCATAGGCTGCCCTCCTAAATTACTTAGGCTGATAATTTCCTTCCATGAAGACATGAATGGCAAAGTCCATTTTGATGGGAGTCCATCAGAGAATTTCAAAGTCAACAAAGGAGTGAAACAGGGATGTGTCCTCGCCCCCACCCTTTTTGGTATATTTTTTGCTGCCCTCCTAAATTACACCTTCGAAAACAGCTCAGGAGATATTTACATTCGCACTAGACCAGATGGCTCACTGTTCAACCTAGCACGACTAAGAGCAAAAACCAAAACAAATGTTGCCCTACTTAAAGAATTTTTATTTGCTGACGATGCAGCCCTAGTCGCTCATAGTGAGGCCAACCTACAGTCGCTGATCAACAACCTGGATAAAGCATGCGACCTTTTTTCACTGTCAATTAATGTTCAGAAGACAGTAATACTAAATCAAGGTGACTTCAAACCTATATCTATTACTCTAAAAGACTGCCCACTAGAATCAGTACAGAAATTTACATATCTTGGATCCACAGTTACGCAAACCATCTCTCTTGATGAAGAAATAAACTGTCGAATTGGTAAGGCAGCTACGACCTTCGGCAAACTCACAAAAAGGGCATGGAACAACACGAAACTAACTCAAAAGACTAAACTCTTAATATATCAAACTTGTGTGCTTAGCACACTACTATATGGATCCGAAACCTGGACAACATACTCAAACCAGGAAAAAAGACTAAATGTCTTCCACATGCGATGTCTCCGCAAAATAATGCACATCAAATGGCAGGACAAAATAACCAACTTAACTGTCCTGCAACGTGCTAAGACCCTAACAATCATGTCGATGCTCAGAAGTCGAAGGCTAAGATGGCTGGGGCATGTCCAACGGATGGAAGAAAAACGCATTCCTAGGCAAATACTATATGGCGAGCTAAAACACGGAAAACGACAAATCGGCAGACCTAAACTACGATATAGAGATATCTGCAAATCATCTCTGAAAGACTTCTCCATCTGTGAAAACGACTGGCAACATCTGGCAAGTGATCGCACATCATGGAGAGCACGTATAAGGAACGGTATAACAACATTTGAGACTGTTCTAAGACAGGACTTAGAAGAGAAGAGACTCATGAAAAAGGATGGTAAACCCTGTGGACCAGCGAGCCTGACCTGTTCATTATGTGACCGCGTGTGTTTGTCAAACATTGGTAGAATTAGCCACGAGAGAAGCTGTTCGGCAAAAACAATACCTCAAAAAAATACGCAATAGCCTCCACTAGACCGTCTGACAAGACGAAAAGGGCCATATATATTTAGATGTGCTACTAAATATTAGATTAATATTTCTTTGATCTCACCACATGATTTTGGATTAGATTATTTCCATAACACCCACACTTGTGACACTTCATTCAACTCAACTCATTTATTATAATTTATAGCTTGTTTCATAACTCGTGCCCGTGCCCAACTTTTAAAATCGATAGCTTTTTAACCGCTTGTTGTAAAATGTAAGTTGTTCAAAATTTGCATGTAAAGTTATAATGATTAGAACCCAACAGGGAATTAATTTCATAAAAAAAAAAACAATTGGTTATTATTGTTGCTTATTTGATTTATATAAATTTATAACGACCCATTGATGTAGTCAAAACTTAATGTTTACAGTATTTTAAGTTAAAAATAGCGAGTAAAAATCCATACACGCTAAAATTTACGTGTTTGCACGCTTTTACCGTGGTTTTTTGACACAATTAGACACTTTTAAAAAACACGAGAAATTGTGTGTTCCATTTTCGTTCATTCATAGGTGGAGACGTGGAACGATAACATTTATCATGAGTCTTAAAATGAAATTCTGCAGTTTACAAAACATCGCAATAAAAATGTATGACTATTTTTGCAAAGAGGCTAAACGAGGAAGATTATTTCATTCTTTAGAAAACCCTGAGAATAGGACAAGACACATTTTGGATTTATCTAAACGGTCATTTAATCACTGGATTCAAGCACGTGACCGTCAATGTTCAAAATATACAAAATCACAAGGAAGAGCAAAAATGTTGGATAATTTCGACAGTGAACTTATTAGAAGTGAAATTCGCAAAATGTTGGGTATGAATGAAACTGTTACAATAAGAAAATTAAAAGTATCGCTGAAAAAGAACAACAGTATTGAAATATCAAAGTCTACATTATGGAGGAATGTGAGAGCTGCAGGCTTTACATTCAGAAAGTATCCCAATGGACGAAACATCATCTGTGAGAAGCCACATATAGTAGTCATGAGAAGCAAGTACTTACGTGAAGTAAAAGAGGTGCGCAAGCAAGGTTATAATATTGTGTACTTGGATGAAACATGGATCAATGCTCACCACACTAACCAAAGGGAATGGCAGTCATCAGATGGAAAGATTAAGAGATTAATACCTAGCAGCAAAGGACAGCGCTTGATAATTGCTCATGCAGGTAGTCGACAACATGGACTAATACAGAATACAGAGCTAATTTTTCTTTCAAAATCCATAGACAATCGGGATTATCACTCTGAGATGAATGGTCACATATTTAGACATTGGATTGAAAATTCTGTTCTCCCATCACTAGATCGACCATCTTGCCTAATAATGGACAATGCAGCGTACCACAACATTGTTGCACTTGAAGATAAAGTCCCGACGTCATCCAGTACAAAAGATGCTATTAAGATATGGCTCACAAAGGAGCACATACAATTTAATAACATGTACTTAAAACCTGAATTACTATCTCTAGTAAAGCAAAAACAGAGGACAAAGATTGTTCAAATAGATAAGATTATCCAAGAGCACGGTCATATAAGTTTGAGGCTGCCACCTTACCATGCTCATTTAAATCCAATAGAACTAATCTGGGCAAAATTAAAAGGACAAGTGGCAGATGAGAATGCAACATTCAAAATATGCGATGTAAAGACTCTTGCTAATCTCGCTTTATTAAATATAGACAAAGATTATTGGGCTAAATGTGAAGACCACGTCTTAAAACAGGAAGAGGAATATTGGAAAAATGATGGTTTGTGGAATGTTCAACCCAAACAGTTATTAATCTTTTAGACTCATCTGATTCAGAATGAAAGTATATAGCCCCCACAATGTTGGCCCCTATATTACCTTAAATTAGTTCAACAAACGGTCCTTTTCAGGACCACACAACTATGAAAATTGGACATACAGGTATACCTTGATATTATCGTCCGTCCTCGAACTGAGAAGACAATAATTCTCCTGCTGTTTTGTCTTATTAGGTTATTTCCCCATTATGGCCACGCCTTTACCTAGTGAAAATTAATCATAGACCAGCAACTACGGTAATTTCTATTCTTTAGGGGTTCACAATTTACAATTTTGACAAACATCAAAGAAATTCGCCGCTTTAAGAAAACTGCAGCTGCAAGATATTTGTTAAATATACATTTAAAGGGTCTTTTGCATTCTAATAACATTTGGAAAATTTCAACAGTTTTTAACAAACGGTTACTGAGTAATAGCATTTTGAAGTTGGGCACGTGAATTGAAACGAGCTATAATTTTCGTTTTGCTTTGAGACAATCACAATGTTGCTTCACTTCCATTCATTGTTCTACACTCTACAAATACACAGTTTGAGATTATTGTTTCAGTTTAGAACGAAATGTTCGGAAATGTCATTGGAGTTAACTACTGCAAAGTTAAAACACATATTATGTGTACTTTGGTGTCCGATAGACGCTGTTCCCCGGATGATCGGTTGCCAGGGAAAAGTCCAAAATGGCCTCTCGCGCATGCTCCAAAAATCCGAATTTTACATCGTTTGTAAATCGTTTTCCGACGATGTTTCCGGACACTATTATACGAAACTTAAGTTGTTTTCTAACAATGAGAGTTCTGTTTGCCGATTTAAAAAGTCGAAACTTATCGAAAACGATTAAATTTTGTCTTACAACGGATTTTTCAGCTACATACGACGATTTCATCATATTTTTACCCGAAATAAGGAAAGAATAAGTTAAATAATATGGATATTTAGATTCAGCGTCCATTTTTACATAAGTGTGTGAAATTTCAAAGTGATCCGTGTTATTATAATACGGCAATCACGAAAATTCAAGACAATGCTTGAATGCTTGTTCCATTGATAAAGCATGGCCGATCGGCGACTATTTCCACTTGTTGAAATTTAATTCACTGCAGAATAAAATCCTGCTTTTGACGACTGAAATAAAAAAAGATAACCTGATTCTATAACCACTTCTACATATTTGTGAGAAATTTTAAATTATCTGTCGGCAGCTATTGAAATTATCAGCATTTGAATGACTACACCATTATCGGAAATTTTCCCATTGATAACTTACTTATAAGCATGGGGGCGATCAGCTGGATCAGCGAGTCTATGCTCACTGTTGAACTTTAATTCATTGCAGAATAAAATCCTGCTAATGCTGCCTGAAATAATAAAGATAACCTGATTCTATTTCTACATATTTGTGAGAAATTTTCAATTGATCTGTCGGCCTCTATTGAAATTGTCTGCATTTGAACGACCACACCATTATATATTGTATTATGATTCATTATCAGAAATTTCCCCCATGTTTGGGCTATTAAACTACCATCATTATGAAAAACCAAATATAATGATAATTTGTAAAATGTACACCACATAATACTGACGTATAATGATAATAATTTTTGGCTTTTCAAAAAAAAATTTGTCTTCTTTTTAAAATTTTGGCCTTTTTATTGGCCAACCTGGCGCTATGGTTTTTTCTTCTTTGCATCATTTAACACAGTAATAATTCACTTTAAAAATCGTAACTTTTTTCTAATTGTCGTACAAACATGATTCAGGTATCATTGTTTTACTCACTTCGAGGGATATTTAGTTATCATGGTTTCAATTCTTAGAAATTATTTTGAAAATATTATGTGTTTTAACTTTGCAGTAATTAAACTACATTTTTCCAATATAATTTGAAAATATTGGGGGAGACCCGAGAGTGGAGTAATTAATTCCCCACTTTTATTAATTCACACATCTGTGAAAACTATTTTTGATTGATTAAATTTGGTGTCCAACCTAGAATAAATGCTAACATTTTCCATTTACCCATTTTCTAGACTAGATAACATGATTTCTTTATTCTCTCTTCTTCTACAAACACGTTTAGTTGCCATTTTATTTATAACAGTTCTACTGTCACATTCAGTAGTTGCCATTTTATTTATAACAGTTCTACTGTCACATTCAGTAGATGCCATTTTATTTATAACAGTTCTACTGTCACATTCAGTAGATGCCATTTTCTTTATTCTAGCTCCTCTTCTACAAACACATTTAGCTGCCAATAAAGCATATTTTAGTCCAATACTTTTGAAATGCCCATATAAACTTTAATGGAAAGATCATGGTGAATTCAATATTTTCCATCAATGTAAAAGAGATGTGACAAAAATTTTATTTTCTTTCTTTTATGATGATTCATTTACAGTAACTTCTGGAGTCTTGAGGTCAATAAATTAATAATATTTTGTTTCCAATATTTCTTGCAGTCATGTTTCAACCATATCTTAGTTATTCTTCACAGAAATCATCATAATGATAAATAACATTCCTTGAATGCTTTCATTTGAATGTTTCAGTTTCTGTCACAATGTGTAATTGGTTCTACTTTGGAAGTACTTGATTTGGGTGACAACACACCAGGTGCTGTTGACAGCAAGAATAAAATGGGATATTATGAGATTGTCGGAAGTGCAAGAGAAAAAGAGAAACCAAAGCCAGACTTTGCCAAAGAAATCATCCAAGTATGACATGTTTGACAATTGTTTGCAGGGATGTGCAATGACCAAGCAATTCTAATTATTGTTAGTTTCTAAATCCATGCACAAATGCTTAATAAATTAATTTTAATTAGGGGGTTGGAAAGATCGAAATAATTGTATAACAATTATACAAATACTTTTGAATGAGTAAAATGTAGTGTAATAACAGAGTACTGATACAGCAACTTAGGCTCTTAATACTTCTTGACTTTTGTCCTTCTGCTGTTATCTTGAAGCATCGCAAGGTTGAATGTATAATATAATGTCTAGATGTTGTCTTGCATGTAATTTGGATCATTTCACTTTTAGATGTAGTGTTGTTCTTGATCGGATCTAGACACTATTAGAATATAAACATTCCTCTTCTTGCATAAATCTTGTATTCCATCAACCCGGCTCTTGGTCTCCCTCTTACTATCTGTCCTGATGTTTTCAAGCAGAAATCTATTGAAGTTGTTTGATTTGCTTTGATCCAAGTGTCTGAACCATTTCATGTGTTGTATGTGGATATATTCCAGGCACAGTACATTTAGTCTGTTTTTCACATTTAATTTTCTATCTATCTTTGTGTTGCTTGTTAGCTTTCTCAAGCACTTCATTTTGCAATTTATGATCTTCTGAGTGTTGGCTTTCTTGAGTGGCCATGTTTGACAGTGGTAGCATCAAGTTGGTATGAAAATACTATTCTTTTAGCAGTTAATGAGATGTTTTGGTGTTTAAATACTGGGGCCAGTTGGAAGTTGACATTGTCTGCACTCTGATTCCTATCACGTTGTTTATGCTTCCATCTTCTGTAAATATGTAAATATAAGAACTGAGTGACAAACCAAAGACGAAAAGGTTATTTTTAAACAACCTAGACAGCTTCCATGGCAGAAATATTGGCAAGGTGCGACTATATTGGAAATACATCTCTATCGTGATCAATATTTATTGCTTTTGTACCGTCATTCTTGTTCATTCATATTTCAGTCGTGGAAAGCAGGATTTTATTCTGCAATGAATTAAAGTTCAACAGTGGAAATAGTCGCTGATCCAGATCGCCGCCATGCTTATCAATGGGAAAAATTTCCGATAATGGTGTAGTCATTCAAGTGCCGATAATTTCAATAGCTGCCGACAGATCAATAAAAAATTTCTCACAAATGTTTCCTCTGCTATGACTCTTCTCACCCGACATCCTGTAAGAACTCTCTTCCCTATTCTCAGACTTTGTCACCTTTGCCAAGATGATGAAGATTTCCTTCACAACGCCAACCTCATGCTTGATTTCTTCTGCCTACACCTTTATCCTGAAGCAGCTCCCAGCCCTCCGTCAAGTTCTCCGCACCTCACGTCAAACTGCTCTCACCCCCTCTACTCATCCCCCCTTGGACAGAGTAGTGCTTGCCCACACCTATCACCCTCACCACTACGCTGTGATTAGGATCATTCACCACTACCTCCCTATTCTCTGATCTGACTCCATGACCCATCAGCTCTTCCCCGATCCCCCGTTAATGGCCTTTAAATGAGACCAGAACCTCGTGACTTTCTTGTTAGGGGCCGCCTTCCTGCTTTCCCCCCTTAGCCATCGGGGTATTATCTGCTTCAACCGCAGAGTATGCAATACTTGTAACCATGTTTTCCAGACAACCACAGAGTATGCAATACTTGTAACCATGTTTTCCAGACTGATACTGTTCTCTTCCCCAATGATCCTTTTGAGATCAGAGAGGAATTCACTTGCTCATCGCATAACATCATTTATGCCATCATTTGCAAGTGATGCAAGTTGACCTACATTGGTGAATCTGGACGTCGTATCAGTGATAAATGCCGTGAACATCTAAATGACATCACCCATATGATGGGATGCAGGCACCCCTGTAGCAGCCCACTTTAACTCTAGGGGCCATCATGGTACAGCTGATGTCCTGGTCACTGGCCTGTTATCATGCCCCTCTGACAGCCACAGTCGATTCACTCTAGAGAATCGCCCGTTGGGGTTGCCTCACCCCGCGTGGCATCACTGTATCCCTGTCCCTCTGAAGACCCCTCTTCCTCTCACTCCCTCCTTCCACCTCTATACTCCACTACCTATTTCACATATTCTCTGTTTTTCTACTCCTAGTCTACTCCTCTCCCTATCCACTTACAGTAACCCCGTCTCTTTGTCTTATTCATCTAGTACACCACCTCTCTAGAGATTACCTTCTAGTTCACCACTTCCCTATTACTATATATATATATATTCCTAGTATACTACTACTCTATGTTGGCTGCACCATTTCTCTGCTCACTTCTATATATCTATGACTAACACACCACTTCTCTGTTGATCTACTTCTAGTCCACCCCTTCCCTCTCTATTCATTTGCAGTCACCACTTTTCTAGGTCTACCCATCCAGTACTCCCCTTATTCCAATATCCACTTTGAATCCACTTCTAGGACTCCACCTGTCTATTCATCAGCCACTTACACACCACCTCTCTTTGTATCCACTTCAGTTTCACCATTTCCCAACTTCTCTACCTCTCTATGTACTAACTTCCAGTGCACCACTTCTCTATTACTCTACTCTCTACATACTCCTTCTCTATCTCTCTACTTCTGGCCCACCACCTCTGTACCTGTTTCTTATTCTTCCTCTCTATATCTCCTCTTCCAGTGCATAGTTTCTTTACTCAATCAACTTCTTGGATACCACTTCTCCTTCACTATACGTTTAAAACCCACCCCCCCCCCCCCCCCCCCCCCCCCATGGATCTACTTCTCTATTCATCCACTTCCAACACATCCATTCGTAGTACACCACTTCTCTTTATCTTCTCCCAGTTCACCACATTGTCTTTTGGCTCACCATTTCTCTGGTACTCATTAGCTACTTGCCTACAGCTACTCTCTTGTCGTAATCTCCAGACTTCGCTAGTTATCTCCACCTGGGTTGTCTTCCCTTATTGTTCCAGTCCCTGGATTAGGCCACTTAACTCTGACATTCTTTCCTCCTCTGATCTTTGTTTGCACACGGACATGTCTCCCTTGGGCTAGTGTATTGTACCACTGCCTCATCCCCTGTCCAACGCCTATTGTTTACATAGCTGTCTAGCCGGCTTGTCTATCCCCCCTGTTCTCCCCTACCCACTTACCACCGACAGTTGTAATTTCATGACTCCTGGTCTTTGTCTCGCTTGACTGCGCTCTGTCATACCACGTGATGGTTTCTCCATGCGGCCAGCCTGGACCATTCATTTGGATGAATTCCACCCCGCAGGACAGCACAGTCTCTCCAGCTAAGTCATTTTTAATATACTTTTACAGATACACAATTTACTTCTCACTCTTTAGTTTTAAGCTTCTCATCATTTCTCTATACTTATGATTTATATATCTCTACACTTCACCTATCTTCCCACATGTAACACATCTCTTCTTCATCTCACCATCCTATCTCTCATCTCTCCATCCACCTCTCCCTAACTTTATCATCCAACATGTAGCTATAGATATTTGTGCCTCACTGTTTCTTGTCGTTGTCCACATATTCTGAAGAAGGCCGCAGGCCTAAACGTCAGTATTTTGTTGTGTTCCTTCTTTGTAAAGCTGTTACCATATCTTGGAGTGTATACTACACCCCACTACTGGCTCCTTGTTGATAGTAACCCACTCTGTGGGATGCCCTGGCACAGTAGGACCTTCTTACTTTTAAACACCTTCGTCTGAAATACATTATGATTATCATACAATTAATTATCTTCATATAAAGTATAAACATCATAGAACACATCATTATCATGGTAAACATAAACATCTTCATTAACATGGAATATATATTTATCACGATCATCCCAAAGAAGCAAGTTTTATTTCAAAACACACTGTTGTAATCATCAATTGTTATTTCCAAAAATACACTTCAATTTTTTTCAGTACGAAAACCAAAACCAGCTCTTTGAGTATCTGGTCGAATGTGACATAATTATATATGATATCACTGATGACATAAGCCAGATAAGTGAAGCTGTTTGGATTATTACAGGTGTATAGATAAGATCAAAATTAATTCATTTTTGAATTCATTTATTTTCCCTTAATCATCATCATCAAGTGCCATGCCTGCTGGTGAAGGTGATCACGTCTCTCCACAACTTTAGGTCTCAACAATTATTTATAATTTCTGTTGTTGACCTTCTGCCAAACCATTCTCTTAAGTTGTCTGGTATCCTTTCCCTTTCCTTCCCTCTATCTCTTCAATCCTCTATTTTCCCAGTTCTCAGAATATATTCCAGCAGTTCCCTTCTCATTACATGGCCAAAAAATTATGATTGTTTTTTGCTAATATTGTAAAGTAATTGTCTTTTGCTTTGCCCTCTTTCAGAACATTTTTATTACTCTTGTTGACAGTCAATAGTATTCTCAACATTCTTCTATAAAACCACAATTCTACAGCCTCCAATGATTTTCTTGTCTGTTTTTCTATTGTCCTTGCTTCACATACATATGTTAAGACTGGCTCTAAATAGCATTTAAAAACTCTATGGCTCTTTCTACTAAAGATCTCATGATGTATATGGCATTGTTCATTCCTTTACCTCTAACAAAGCCACACTGTTCATCAATAATTTCTGGATTTATTTTGTTTCACACTCTTCGCATAATGATCTTAGTAATATCTTAGTCATGTGACTCATAAGGCTTATTGTGTGATTATTATCACATTCAATCGCACCAGATTTCTTTGGGTGGGTTATGAATATTGATTTTAGCAGGTTGTCTGGTATATGTCCGGTGTTGTAGATATCAATCATTAGTTTTGTTATTACATCTATTCCAAAATAGATATATTGGCTTCAATATTTTCTTTAGTTATATTATTTGGTCCAGGAGCTTTTCTTGTTTTCATATTGCGCAAGGGGTCTTCCACTTCTTCTTTGAGTATTTCTGGTCCTTCTCCTTTATCCTTAATATTAACTTCTGTTAGCTCATCATTGTAAAGATCTTTAATGTATTCTGTCCATCGTTCCCTTATATTTTCTTGATCAATCAACAGTTCTCCTTCCATTGATCTTAAACATCCAGTTTTTGATTGCGTTTTTTTCCTGTTAATTCTTCAATTTGTTTGTATATAGCTTTGGCATCTCCTTTTTATTGCATTTCAATCTCTTTGCATCTGTCTTTTAGCCATGCTTCTTTTGCTTCATTACCTTTATTACAATTTCTTCATTTAATTTCTTATATTCATGTTTATTTCTTCTTCTTGTATCCTTTGGCTGAAAAATGTCATCTGTCATCCAATTCTTTCTTGAATTTGTCATCACCGGTGGTATAAACTCTTTTGATTTTTGCTGCATTGATGCCTTTAGCATTTCCCACTATTCATCGATGCTTTGTATCTTTTCTATTGCATTGTACCTGTGAAAATAGAATAAAGAAGTTTCTTTACTTGATGGTGACCTCAGCGTATATATTTTGCCAATGGCAATGAGTTGATTACTTGATTTGATTTATTATTATTATCTCTTGGGTTCGTATAGTGGCTATGATGAATTACTTTGCTCTTGACAGTGGCCTTGATGATTTACTCGCTCCTGATAGTGGCCTCAAAGTGAAATCAAAACTCATCAGCACAAACACAAAACTTAGACTATTCAAATCAAATGTACTATCAACCCTTACATATGTGTGTGAAAGCTGGAAAACAACACGAGATATAGAAACAAAGTTGAACGCATTCGAAAATAAATGTCTAAGGAAAATACTTGGTATAGCGTGGAACGAATTCAAAACAAACAAGGAAATTAGAGAAATCACCAATCAACCACTAATATCTTCAGTAATAAAAAAAAAGACGATGGTCATATGTTGGACATGTGATGAGAAGAGATAATAACCGAATAGCAAAGCAAGCCCTCATGTGGGAAACAACAGGTAAGAGAAAAAGAGGAAGACCCAGGGAGACACTGAGAAGAACATTGATCAGAGAGGCAAGACCAGCAGGAATCGGCTCCCTCAATGAGATAGAGCAGCTTGCACAGAACAGAGACAAATGGCGAGATTTGATAAAATATCTTTAAAAAAAATTGAAAACTGCTAGAACAAAAATTCAGATAAGTGAAGGAGTATCTTGGTCTATGCCCTACGGCTCGAAAGGTCAATAGATAGATAGATAGATAGTGGCCTTGGTGAATTGCTTCACGTTGTTTTTCTTGTACTGTTGATATTATTATTGTTAGGCACTATTGCCCTCGTGAACACTTCTTGATGTAAACATCATGTCTACAACATATATATAAAGTTAACAAGTCGTAAGGTGTTATAACACATGAACTTCGGTTTATAAAAAAGCCCAACTGGAATACACAAGTAACAACCACTTGGCGGTCTAAACAGCCACATAATCACTAGCTTCTTTGCCATTTCAGCAGATTTCTCTCTCAACTTACTAAGTGAGAGTTTTGGTCTTGAAGAGTTTGTGAGAGAGCGTTTCTTGTCTCTAGTTGACTTAGCCTTTGCTACCTCTGACAGATATATCCTTCAAATGTGTGAGCTGTTTGCTCTATCTGAGGTTCTTTGTGCACTTGGCCTTTCTGGGTTGTGGGCGAACGCCCTCTCTGTATTACCTGACCTGGCTCTCACTGGTTCTCTGTGCTAAGTGTTGCGTTACTCTCAGTCACAGGTTTAAATATCTAATTTTCCTGCGCTTTTGTTTGTGACGTCGTGTCTGGTGATGTAGTGTCTGTCTGGTTACGTAGTGCCTGGCCTATATCTATAACAATTCTCACTAACTTAATTTAATAACTCACTCGTGACCTTGACATATGATCTATTTTTAACCATTCTTCTCTGGTCTCTCAACAACCATGTAAAAATACATTGCTCTGACCTTGACTTTAATAATATCCCAGTTCCCGTCTGCTGCTACCTGTGCAGCTTTTCCTTGTTCGTTTAGGGTACGTGCATTCCAGGATTAATAACCCTAATTAATAGAAATAAGATCAACATTATGAGAATTAATGCAGTTGGCATTAACCAAATAAAATTAGGATAAATACCTCTACTAGATGTACAATCTTACATATAGTAAAAGTAAAGAGCCCTGTCACACCAAGTGGCGTATAGGGAATATGGTGTTAGTGACCATAAATTTTACAGACATGCAGCACATGATTTTTGGGGTAATGTGGTCGGTATTACGCCTGTGCTGCTTTACTTTCCTAGAAAAAAAATCTGTTACCCATTTAAGGCTGGGTGAACCCAGAAGCCGTCGGTTGGGATCAAACCCTACCTCTTGCCCTTTGTAGTCCAGTCCACTAACCACTGAGCTATTGCAGCTCAATCTTACATATATCTGGGTAATAATATAGATAAAAAGGGCAGAACAGAAAATGATACCTAAATAAGGATATCAAAAGCAAGAGGAGGTTTTGTTGCACTGGGAAACATGGAAGTCCAAAGAAATTAGGTTAAATAGAAAAATAAAAATTTTCAACTCCAATGTTATGTCAGTCCTATTATATGGCTTGTTCCGATGTCATGGTGGTTACGTGTAGTCATTTTTTAATAAATCAGCTCTTGCTGATATATTTAAATTATTTACGTGACAGTCTAGTTGTGAAATTATGTGTTGCTATTCCCTGTTTGGTGTATGTTTTACTTCTGATGTGTGGATGAACTGTGAACTTTACCGACATTAAGTGGAATATGATTTATTCTTCTTTGTGTCATGTGTTCACGGTTCGATAGGCAAGCACAAGGTTGGACAAAAAATGTTGCAGGCAGCCGGGTATGTTCAACCCGAATGTGAAAAGTCTGTGACGGTGGATGGGGCGGAAGAATCAGAAATGATCAACGGCTCAGAAAGCGAAAACAGCAAAATGTGTGGTACACATGAGGCATATTCAGAACATGAAAGACAAATATGGCAGACCATCATGAAAGAGATTGGAGCCTCATCATGTAAAACTCCAAAGAAAGCCATGGAAAGAAATTGTAACTATTGTTTTAAGAAAGACAAATGAAATTTTTGGGACACGTTAAAAAACACAATAGACTACTAAAAATAATATTGGAAGAGAAAATACAAGGTAGCAGAGGCATACCAAGACTAACATGGACGAGTAACATCAAAAGATGGACAAGTCAATCTATGACAACCTACACCATCAAAGCAAAAAACAGAGTGAAATGGCGATCCATGGTAGCCAACTTTCATTTGCTGAGACGGCACTCGATGATGATGATGCTTATATGGCTGTGAAACATGGAGAACAACAAAAGTGACAATCATGAAGATACAGACTTTCATTAATGAATGCTTACGCAGAATAAAAAGATGGAAATGGCAGGACAAATTCACTGACATAGAATTATGGAAATGTGCCAGTCAAATACCAGTGGATAAAGAGATACAGCGAAGACGATGACGCTGGATAGGACACACACTGCGGAAGCCAACTGAGAGTATTACACAACAGGCCCTTTTTTGGTATCCCCAGGGGAAGAGACAAAGAGGAAGACCAAGGAATTCTTGAAGAAGACAGATCGAAGCAGAGATGAAGATGATGGGGAAGACATGGAATAATCTTAAAATAATGGCAAGAAACAGAGTGACTTGGAAAGTGTTTGTTGAAGACCTATGCTCCACAGGGAGCTGAAAGGTAGAAGAGAGAGATCCTGTCTACATATGCCTCATTCTTATTTCGATGTTGCCCCACCTAATGTCTACTAATTTCATCTACAATTAATTACCTCATGACACTGTTCATGTCAAATACTATATACATACATCTCATGGACAACATCACTAATGTAACATTAACTCCTTGTTACTCCACTCCAAATGACAAATAACTGACAATGTTAATATTTCATGGACTACATCACTAATGCAACATCAACTTCTTGTTACTCCACTCATTCATTACAAATATTATAACCATGTTCATGTTTGATCTATTCCACTCATTCATTCTGACATTGGTACATTAATTAATTGGTAATCTAATTATATAGTTGCTGCTCTCTTCTCCTAACATGCTATGCTGTGTCCCCGTCTTCCAGTCCTCGTATGGTGTTCCCGGTCTGGTTATTTCTCTTGTCTCCTCAGTCCTTGTCATGTGCATTCTCCCACAAGCTCTGCTAGTGCACTCACAGAATCTCCGGACAACGCTGCAGTCATCTGTAGAGCCTATGTCCACTTGGACTCATCCTGTCTTTAGACTAGTCTGTCCAGCCTTTCATATGATACCTTCTGTGAATGCACAACAACCTTTATTAATATCTTATTTCATATTTATCACACACATCTGATCTCTTCTCCTTCATCCACACTATCACTGTTAACCTCACAAGTATATATTCTCTTCATCTTTGCTCCTGGAAGATAATAAAGATGCAGACATACTATTTCCAGTCTTTCCATGTTATTTACATACAAGGGTAACTTTTCCTTGCTTTCACCTTCTTTCATTCTCTTCACATTACATATATCTATACACCATAACTCGTTGCATCTTCTTCATCTTAATATTGTTTTCTGCAGTTTATCTTCTTCTTTGCCTTAATATTGCTTTCCGCAATGCATCTGCTTAGTAGTCTATCCATCTGAATTAGTTTTCACTACTATGTCTATTAGTACTTCCGTTCTGTTTTGTTTATCTTCATTTTTCTACCCCTTTTCATCATCTCCTGGCTCATGTCTCTTCTTCGTCCACTGTTTCATATTCATTATCTCTGTAACTTCTATTTCCTTCAGAATATCTGTTCTGCTCATTGTGGCTATTTTTTCTGTAGCCTCTTCTGTTTTCACCTCTGTGGTTTCTACTTTGCCTAAATCTCCTGTTGGTTAAATGCATATCTTCTTCTGAAGAAGGAGCTATTCTCTCTCTTTGCACCCTCCTTTCTTTTCTCTGTGCACAATGTAACCTTGTATTTTGATACAGTGCACTATTTTCCATAGTGTTTAGAGTATGTTCATCTTACTCTTCTTTGTTGATCCTTCTGGATTAATTTTGGTATCTGAACTTTAATTTGTCTAGTTTCTAAGGCATCATCATCATTGAGTGCCATCTCCGCAACGAAGGTTGGCTACCATGGAGTGCCATTCTGCTCTGTCTTTTGCTTTGATGGTGTAGGTTGTCATAGGCTGATTTGTCCATCTTTTGATGTTACTCGTCCATGTTAGTCTTGGTCTGCCTCTGCCTCTTTTACCTAGTATTTTCCCCTCTAGGATTACTTTTAGTAGGTTGTTGTGTCTTTTAACATGGCCCAAAAATCGCATTTGTCTTGTTTGAATTGTGTTTAGTAGCTCTCTTTTCATTTTTAGTTGTTTTAAGACTTCATCGTTTGTTTTCTTTTCCTTCCATCCAATTCTACCTATTCTTCTTTATATCCACATTTCAAAGGCTTCAATTCTCTGTTCTGTTTTCTTGTCTAATGTCCATGTTTCTGCACCATATAGGAATGTTGAGAAGACATAACATTTTGCTATTCTTAGTTTTAGCCCTGGTGTTATTTGTTGTGATGTTAGTATGTTCTTCATGGCATTAAAATGACTTTTTGCCATTTCTGTTCTCTTGTTTATTTCAGTTTTACATTTTCCATCACTGGTTATAGTATATCCAAGGTAGCTGTAGCTCTGAACTGTCTCCAGGTCTATTCCTTCAATTTTGATATCCACTTGTAGGTTTTGAGTATTTTCTTTGTTTATGATTATAGTTTTAGTCTCTTTGATATTCATATCTAGTCCATATTTTTTGCTTGTCATGTTTATTACATTAAGTATTTGTTGTTGATCTTTAGGATTTTCTGCTATAGTTCAGTATCGTCAGCATATCTTAGGTTATTGATTATCTTTCCATTAATGTTTAGGCCTGGCATCTCTATGATGTTTTTAAAGATTTGCTCAGTGTATAGATTGAACAAGCTTGATGATAGGATGCATCCCTGTCTTACTCCTCTTTTTATATCAATGTGAACCACAGGTTGATTTTTATATCAATATCAAAATTCTAAGGCATCATTATACTCTATAAGTCTTATGTGTGACCTTATTTATTTACTACTGTAATTGTATTTAATTACATACGAGGGGAGGTCAAAAAGTAAAGCACACCAATTTTTTTCTCGGAAACTATTCGGGCAAAATGTGTGAAATATATATAGTATATGACACTTGTTTCCTTCTTGTCTCTGTGCACATTGTAATCTTTATTTTTGATACAGTGCACTATTTCCTTTAGTGTTAGCGTATGTTCATCATTTTCTGTGTCCTGTCTCATGTTTTGTAAAGAAGTAATAGTTTGGTCATAAAGTGGCTATGATGAACAAATTGTATAATGCCATTATTAAACATAGGGAGCCGCGATAGCTCAGTGGTTAGTGAACTGGACTACAAAGGAAAAGAGGTAGGGTTCGATCCCAACCGACGGCTTCCAGGTTCACCCAACCTTTAATGGGTACCTGATTTTTTTCTGGGAAAGTAAAGTGGCATGGGCGTAATACCGACCACATTACCCCAAAAATCATGTGCTGAAGGTCTGTAAAATTTATGGTCACTAACACCATATTCCCTATACGTCACTTGGCGTGACGGGGGCTCTTTACTTTTTTTTATTATTATTAAGGATGGAAAGTTGCAGGTACACATTTTTTTAGTACTCTATGGTTTAAATCATTTGGGTCCTGTTGAACAGTTACAGTTGGTTAGGCAACAGTGTGTCAGTGTTGAGCAACTATTGATGGTACTGAGAAAAGAATAGGGAAATATTCTATTTATCTATTGTCCATTCGAGCCGAAGACGGAACATGGGGCAGAAATTCCAGACTCTCTATGTCTGATGATCTTTGTTATCAAGTGTCAGACATTGTATCTCACCACACATCCCAGTTCTGGGTGAGTCGTTTAATCTTGGCGAGGGATCTGATGCCTATTGTTGTTGCCTCTCACCCCTGCATTTTTTTAGTGTTTCTCTAGGTCTGCCTCTTTTTTTTACACCCTGTAGTTCCCATTTGTGGGCTTGCTTTAAGGTTCTCTTATTGTCTCTTCTTATGCCAACATATCCTAGTAATTAGAGAGCTAATTTCCAATATTAGGAAGAGACAATCATCATTTTTTGGCCATGTAATGAGAAGAGAACAACTGGAATATATTGTAACAACTGGGAAAATTGAGAGACGAAGAGATAGAGGGAAGCAAAGAGAGAAAATACCAGACAGCTTAAGAGAATGGCTTAGCAGAAGGTCAACAACAGAAATGATAAATAACTGTCGAGATCGAAAGTTGTGGAGAGACATGATCACCTACGCCAGTAGGCACGGTACTTGATGATGATGATGATAATGATGATCCTAGTAATTGCCATTGCACAGGTCAAGAGATTGAAATTACGAGAAAAAAGCTCTTTACAATGAGGTAATTGACACATTGTTTGTTCAAATTGATGACTGATTTAGTTCTATGCATAACTTGAAGCTTGTGGCATTGTCGGATCCTGAGGAGTATGAAGAATATAAGGTGCACTGTCCAGCTTCTGTATTTAACATTTTAAAAGAAACACACTCTGAAACATTTGATGAGACTAAAGAATGAACTCCTTATGCTCTTTTCTCATGAAGAGTTTTCTGGATGACATGCACACCAACTAGCTACTACGCTTTAGAATAAACAACTTAACACAGCAGCACCAGATGTGGGTCAGCTTGGATTACTTATTTTCACTAAACCCGGCACCACAGCTATGGTCGAGTGAACATTTGACATATTTAGAAGAATTAAAACATATCAGAGATAACACACTGCCAAGAACATTCACCGGCTTATAGTCCGTTTCATAACTCGTGCCCAACTTTTAAAATCGATATCTTTTTAACCACTTTTTGTAAGTTGTTCAAAATTGTAACATTTGAAGGCAATCTACCACATTTTATGAAGAGGTAATCAAGAGGTTGACAACTGAAATTTTTGGAACAGGTGAAGAGACACAATAAAAGTAATCTTTGAGGGATAGGTGCAAGGTAGACAAGGCAGAGGCAGAGCAAAACTAAAGTGGACTGATAACATCAAAAGGTGGACAGGTAAACATATGTATGACAACTTGTACCATCAAGACAAGTGACATAATAAAATGGCACTCCCTGCTAGCCAACCTTTGATGTAGAGACAGCACCCAATGATTGAATAAATCAACAAGTTCACAAAACAGGAGAGCAAAGTGGACATCACCTTTAAGTCATACATTTCTACTGCTGGTATAGCTACTGTTCATCACCATCTTAGATGTGAGTTGTAACAAAATTATGTAATATTGTTTATAGATTAGCTACAATTTAAAATACATGCAACATAACATTTGTTTTTAGAAAATAAGTGGTGATTTAATCAGATTTATAAGTCATGTTTAACGTAATACTTCCAACCAGTAGTTGATAAACTTAAGAGATTACCCATACAAAACGTCCACCTTACGCCACAGTGTGGATTGTGTGTCCAATCCATCTCCATTTCCTGTTAATAATTCTTTGCTCAATTTGCCATTGTTTTGTTCTTTCCCAGATATCTTCATTTCTGATCTTGTCATATCTGATGCCCAGAATCTTCCTCCAACAGTTGTTTAGAAATGTTCAGAATTTTTTTTTAGTTATATTATTTAACATCGCTGTCTCTCAGTCATATAAAAGAACTTATTAAATTTTTATTTAAAAGTCTTTTTTTTGTGTTTATATTTTTTACTCTCCTCTATTTTTTTTTAAGTTGTGTAAAAGCTCTTCTTGCTTTATTTATTCTTTGCTTAATGTCTCTGTCTGCTCCTCCTCCTTTGTTGATAATGCTGCCCAAATTAGTAATCTATTTTCTCGGTCCTTAAATCACCTTTGCGCTGTGGCTTGTGTTGTTATATTTCATTATCTTTGTTTTATTAATATTAATCTGTAGTCCCATTTTGACAAGAGTTTATTTTCAGTTCCTGTAGCTTGTCTTTCATTTGGTTGTGGCTATGTACAAGGAGTGCAACATCCAAGTCCTCCAGTTAATTCCAGCATATCCATTGAACACCATTTCATTTGCCATGCATGGTTATCTGCCTAATCCAATTCATTACCAACAAGAAATAATAGGCAATAAACATTTTTGATGTACATCTGCCTCTACTGTAAAACAATCTGTCAGTGACCCATCATGTACTATCCGACATTCTTTTCAAATGACCTAATGAAATCATCAACATTTTTTGGATGCAACAAAAATGATAAAATAATAAATAAGTATAAACTGCTTGTCTATGGCCATACCACGTTGAAAATACCGGTTCTCGTCCGATCACCGAAGTCAAGCAACGTGGGGCGTGGTTAGTACTTAGATGGGTGACCGCTTGGGAACACCACGTGTTGTAGACTTTTTAGGGAGCCACGATAGCTCAGTGGTTAGTGAACTGGACTACAAAGGACAAGGGGTAGGGTTCGATCCCAACCGACGGCTCCCGGGTTCACCCAGCCTTTAATGGGTACCGGATTTTTTTCTGGGAAAGTGAAGCGGCACGGGCGTAATACCGACCACATTACCCAAAAATAATGTGCCGAAGGTCTGTAAAATTTATGGTCACTAACACCATATTCCCTATATGCCACTTGGCGTGACGGGGCTACTTTACTACTTTTTTATAAACTGCTTATTCAAAGTAGTGAAGATGGTTTAATATCAACAAAATTGGTAGACTGGATTTTCACTGGTTGTATTCTTAGAAATTGACACATGATGTCAAAAAGTGACCACACTACCATCGCAAGTGTTAAAATTATTTAAAAACTGAAATAAGAGAAAGACAATAGCTTGCGAACTAACTGTTAAAATTGTTTTTAAAAATATGGAATAACAATACAGTTATCTACTTATTGTTACAATTATTCAGACACTTCAACATCAGAAAGACAACAAAACAGTAAAAAGTACAGGTTTATTATACCTGTGCTCACTCATTGCCTTGTGTGGTAATCAGGAGAACCAGAAGTAATGGCAGTAAACTCAAACAGAAAATGTGGAGGAAATTACTCTATGACAGTTGATGTGGTGTATTATCCTTCTTCTGGCCTTGTATGCAACTCAGCTTTGGTTCCAAATGTAAGGAACTCATCCCTTCTTCAGAACATTATAAAGAGGGGTCTAGAGAGGGCAACCTGGCCAGAGCACTGTGTCAATATTATTTGCTTAGGCAGAGCAGACAAATGACATTTATGAAGAAAAGTACATCTTTCAAAAATGGCACATGCAATATAATGACTATTGCCTTGGACATAAAAACTAGGCTTGTCAAAAGCTTGGGGACCTTAGAAATGACTTAATACTACCTCATAAAATTAATGAACATCAAAATGTAGAAATAATTAGCTAACTCGGATGTCCTGCAATCCTCTAGACTTCTATCCTTTATGACAACACTCTGCTGTCAAAGATCAAGGGGGCTGGGCATGTTAGAAGAATGGACAACAATCTCATCCAATAGCTAATATTGAAAAGGGTGCCAGCTGATAGATGGAAACTGACCTGTGAGTAGACAAAAACTGAGATACAAATAATATTGTAAAGGGTGCCAGCTGATGGATGGAAACTGACCTGTGAGTAGACAAAAACTGAGATACAAATAATATTGTAAAGGGTGCCAGCTTATAGATGGAAACTGACCTGTGAGTAGACAAAAACTGAGATACAAATAATATTGTAAAGGGTGCCAGCTGATGGATGGAAACTGACCTGTGAGTAGACAAAAACTGAGATACAAATAATATTGTAAAGGGTGCCAGCTGATGGATGGAAACTGACCTGTGAGTAGACAAAAACTGAGATACAAATAATATTGTAAAGGGTGCCAGCTGATGGATGGAAACTGACCTGTGAGTAGACAAAAACTGAGATACAAATAATATTGTAAAGGGTGCCAGCTGATGGATGGAAACTAGCCTGTGAGTAGACAAAAACTGAGATACAAATAATATTGTAAAGGGTGCCAGCTGATGGATGGAAACTAGCCTGTGAGTAGACAAAAACTGAGATACAAATAATATTGTAAAGGGTGACAGCTTATAGATGGAAACTGGCCTGTGAGTAAACCAAAACTGAGATACAAAGATCTCTGCAAGGTGTTCCTAAGTTAATTCTCCATTAGTGGAAAGAACTGGACAAAGCATTGCAGATGATCATATGAGGAAGATATATTAAAAGCTTGCATAGCATTTGAACATGAAATGAAGTAAAAGTTACAAGAAAATAAGACACAGGGAAAAAAAAGACAACTTGACATAAAACTGGTTTCTGCTTGTCACAACAGTGTAAGGCCATTATAATTGTAGATCAGCATCTGTTCCTAACCATTTGTGAAAATTTCAAAGGCTATATATAATCTAACTGTTTATCAATGCCACACATTGTCATTAAATAAGGTACAGGAAATACATTTTACTTTGATATGAGATGCTAGGGTGAAAAAAGGCTATTGATATCACCAGAAGAAATGAATTGAAAACTAAGGACATAAGTGTGGCAATGTCAGAATTACTGCTTGCACCATCATATACATCATCATCATCATCAAGTACCGGGCCTACTGGCGTAGGTGATCATGTCTCTCCACAACTTTTGATCTCGACAGTTCTTTATCATTTCTGTTGTTGACCTTCTGCCAAGCTGTTCTCTTAAGCTGTCTGGTATTTTCTCTCTTTGCTTCCCTCTATCTCTTCATCCCTCAATTTTTCCAGTTGTTACAATATATTCCAGCTGTTCTCTTCTCATTACATGGCCAAAAAATGATGATTGTTTCTTCCTAATATTGGAAATTAGCTCTCTTTTTGCTTTGACCTCTTTCATAACATTTTCATTACTCTTCTTAGTGTATAGATAAAAAGATAATATAAATAGTTTGTCTTTTTCAATGAGCTGGATAGAAATATTTTTTTCAACTTCAAATATTAGGAATTGTTAGTCCAAGATTTCATATTATTTCAGTTATAAATATGTCAATTTTACTGTTTTTAATTTTTCTGTATATGTTTTTTTTTACATGCAGAGATGCTTTCAAATTTAGACAAAATTGACAAGCAGAAAACATTTGTGCTCATTTCCACATGCATGACCTGGGGCAACACTAGATCACTGGATGCAGTAAGTGTTTCCCTCATTACATTTACAGTTAAGGTTATCAGATTTTGTTCAGGCAAACTATACCAGTACACATATTTTCCCCTCAATATATGACTCAAGTAAGCTGTTTTGATATGAAATGATAATATTATTGACTGGAAATTAAACAATTTTCACGCTAATCACTCCATTGCCATGGTAACCAAAATGAACAGCCATATTATCCTATGATTTCTTTCTACTGCATTAACACACATCACAGAAACACAATTTACTAGTATATTTGTACACAATATATGCAATGAATAGATTGCAGAACAAATTTGTTATAAATTTATCAGGTTAATTATATTTATTTTTTATTGATAGCAGGGCCCACATTATGGATCATAGCATGGTAATAACCCTCAATTTTTACACAAAGTACAAGAAGTTATGTGGATGAAATTATGGAACTGAAGCTTCAAGTCAATATGGCGGATAGGTGGCAGGAACCGTTAAAGGCTGTGTCTAAAAAGTGTTCCTTGTTGCAGTTTCCTCATATTCCAAGTCCCGGCTTGCTGCAAGAGCTACTGAGTTATTGTCATCTCTAGCTCGTTGTAAAGGGTGTCAATGTTTTCTTCTTTCATCATCGTCATCATAGTGTGCCTTCTCTGCAACGAAGGTTGGCTACCAATGATCACCATTCTACTCTGTTTCTTGCTTTGATGGTGCAGGCTGTCATAGATTGACTTGTCCATCTTTTGATGTTACTCGTCCATGTTAGTCTTAGTCTGCCTCTGCCTCTTTTACCTTGTATTTTTCCTTCCAATATTACTTTTAGTAGGCTGTTGTGTCTTTTAACGTGTCCCAAAAATTTCATTTGTCTTAATTGTATTTAGTAGTTCTCTTTTTATTTTCAGTTGTTTTAAAACTTTATCGTTTGTTATCTTTTGTTTCCATCCAATTCTACCTATTCTTTTAAAAATCCACATTTCAAAGGCTTCAATTCTCTGTTCTGTTTTCTTGTCTAATGTCCATGTTTCTGCACAATACAGGAATATTGAGAAGATGTAACATTTTGCCATTCTTAGTTTCAGCCCTGTTGATATTTGTTTTTTCTTCTTTGCTGTTACTTATTGGTGTCAACTATGCAAAATCTTCACCAAGTACTGTCTCCGCAACGAAGGTTGGCTACCATTGAGCGCCATTCTGCTCTATCTCTTGCCTTGATGGTTCAGGTTGTCAAAGGCTGATTTGTCCATCTTTTGACGTTATTTGTCCATGTTAGTCTTGGTTTGCCTCTGTGTCTTTTACCTTGTATTTTCCCTTTCAAGATTACTTTTAGTAGGCTGTTGTGTCTTTTAACATGGCCCAAAAATCGCATTTGTCTTGTATGAGTTGTATTTAGTAGTTCTCCTTTCATTTTAATTGTTTTAAGACTTCATCATTTGTTTTCTTTTCCTTCCATCCAATTCTACCTATTCTTCTATATATCCACATTTCAAAGGCTTCAATTTTTTGTTCTGTTTTCTTGTCTAATGTCCATGTTTCTGCACCATATAGGAATGTTGAGAGGACATAACATTTTGCTATTCTTAGTTTTAGCGCTGGTGTTATTTGTTTTGATGTTAGTATATTTTTCATGGCATTAAAATGACTTTTTGCCATACCTATTCCTTTGTTTATTTCAGTTATACATTTTCCATCACTGGTTATAGTATGTCCCAGGTAGTTGTAGCTCTGAACTGTCTCCGGATGTATTTCTTCAACTTTGATATTTATTTGTAGGTCTTGAGAATTTTCTTTGTTTATGATCATAGTTTAATCTTTTTGATATTTATATCTATCTATCTATCTATCTATCTATTGACCTTTCGAGCCGTAGCCGGCCCATAGGGCGTAGACCAAGATACTCTTTCTCCTATCTGAATTTTTGTTCTAGCAGTTTTCTTTTAAAGATATTTTATCAAATCTCGCCATTTGTCTCTGTTCTGTGCAAGCTGCTCTATCTCATTGAGGAAGCCGAATCCTGCTGCTCTTGCCTCTCTCATCAATGTTCTTCTCAGTGTCTCCCTGGGTCTTCCTCTTTTTCTCTTACCTGTTGTTTCCCACATGAGGGCTTGCTTTGCTATTTGGTTATTATCTCTTCTCATCACATGTCCAACATATGACCATCGTCTTTTTTTTTTTTACTGAAGATATTAGTGGTTGATTGGTGATTTCTCTAATTTCCTTGTTTGTTTTGAATTCGTTCCACGCTATACCAAGTATTTTCCTTAGACATTTATTTTCTAATGCGTTCAACTTTGTTTCTATATCTCTTGTTGTTTTCCAGCTTTCACACGCATACATAAGGGTTGATAGTACATTTGATTTGAATAGTCTAAGTTTTGTGTTCGCGCTGATGAGTTTTGATTTCCACAGCTTTTCAAGGCTTCTGAAAGACATTGCTGCTTTAGCTATTCTGATTCTAATTTCTTTACTTGTATCCCATTCTCGATCAATGTGACTTCCAAGATAGATAAAGTGATCGATCTCTTCTGCTGGTTTGTTTTCCATGTATATTTTGTCATCTGTTGGAAATAAACTTTTCATGACTTTAGTCTTTTCATGATTGATCTCAAGCCCAATTTTGCTGGCTATTGATGATAGTTCATTTGTGTTCTCCTGCATCGTTTTTATCTGACTGCTGATGAGAACTATGTCATCAGCAAAGTCAAGGTCCTCCAAATGGTCACCTTGTATCCATTCGATGCCTTTATTACCAGTGCAGCATTTCTTCATTATGAAGTCCATAACAATTCCATATAACAAGGGCGATAAAATACATCCCTGTTTAACCCCAGTTTCTATTGGGAAACATTCGCTCATTCCTTCCTCTGTTCGAACTGCACATATGTAACCATCATACATGTCTTTGATAATATTTATGATTTTTATGGTAAGCCATATTGCTTCAGAATTTTCCACAAATAATCTCTATGAATACTATCAAATGCTTTTTTTCAAGTCGATGAAGTTAAGTACAAAAGGTTTTTGCTTTTCAATGTGTTCCTCCAATATACGTCGTAGAGTGAAAATGTGGTCAAGGCAGCTTCTCCCTTTTCTAAACCCAGCCTGTTTTTCACGCATTACTGTATCTATTGAATCCTTTATTCTATTTAGGATGATTTTGCAGAATAACTTTGAGGCAACTGACAAAGTGTTACGCCTCTCCAGTTGTTACAATCTCTGAGATTGCCCTTTTTGGGAATCTTAACTGGTCTTCTCTTTATAATAAATAAAATAAAATAAAAATAAATAGTCATGTCTCGTATTACAGTTTTTTTTCCTGAATATTTCATATCTAGATCATATTTTTTGCTTGTCATGTTTATTACATTAAGTAATTGTTATAGATCTTTAGGATTTTCTGCTAGTAGTACAGTATCGTCAGCATATCGTAGGTTATTGATTATCTTTCCATTAATTTGTAGATCTCCTACCTGTTCCAGGCCAGCGCATTTCGCTTAATCCTAAAATATCTAGATCGTATCTGTCCATCTCGCTCGCGACCTGTGCATGTTTCGTCGGAGCGGCCATTGTTCGCACATTCCAGAATCCTATTTTTGTTGTTGTTTTAGGGCCGAAAAAACTATCACTACTATCTACTGCTAATTTACACATTCTGTATCAGGTCTACGTTTCATTAACAACATCGTTTTTACGATAGCGGCTTGTTAAACCTCTGATCAACGGTTCTATACCAAGCCGGAGAAAAATAATTCCTCCATTTTGGAAACAACCGGAAACGGAAAAGTTTCCGTTTATAGAAACAAAGTTGAACGCATTCGAAAATAAATGTCTAAGGAAAATACTTGGTATAGAATGGAACGAATTCAAAACAAACGAGGAAATTAGAGAAATCGCCAATCAACCACTAATATCTTCAGTAATAAAGAAAAGACGATGGTCATACGTTGGACATGTGATGAGAAGAGATAATAATCGAATAGCAAAGCAAGCCCTCATATGGGAAACAACAGGTAAAAGAAAAAGAGGAAGACCCAGGGAGACACTGAGAAGAACATTGATGAGAGAGGCAAGAGCAGCAGGAATCGGCTCCCTCAATGAGATAGAACTGCTTGCACAGAACAGAGACAGATGGCGAGATTTGATAAAATATCTTTAAAAGAAAACTGCTAGAACAAAAATTCATATAGGAGAAGGTGTATCTTGGTCTACGCCCTATGGGCCGGTTACGGCTCGAAAGGTCAATAGATAGATAGATAGAATTTGTAGGCCTAACATCTCTGTGATGTTTTTAAAGATTTGCTCAGTGTATAGATTGAACAAGCTTGGTGATAGGATGCATCCCTGTCTTACTCCTCTTTTTATATCAATTGGTGTAGAGTTCTCCATGTTATATTTTATTATTGCTGTTTGCTCCCAGTACAAATTACATATTAGTCGTATGTCTATATCGTCCAGTTTTATAGCTTTTAGGTAGTCTACAAGTTGATTATGGTGTACTTTATCAAAAGCTTTGGTGTAGTCTATGATGCAGGCATGTATTGGTTTGTTTACTTCTATGTGTTTTTCAATCAATGTCCTCTGGCAGAATATGGCTTCTTTTGTCCCACCGTTTTTCCTGAATCCAAATTGCTGCTCATCTAACTCAGTATTGATTTTATTCTGAATTCTTCCCTATATAACTTTTAGTAAAATTTTTGTTACTTGGCTCATTAGGCTTATTGTTCTAAAATCACTGCATTCAACTGCGCCATTCTTTTAGGTAAAGCAGTGAAAGTTGATGTTTTTAGTTCATTTGGTATGTATCCTGTATGGTATATGTCATTGCATATGTCTGTGATCACTTCAATACGGGTCAGACTGCACTCTCAAATGTCCAGACAACTGTTTAAAGAAAACCTGTGAACAGTTAATCGAAGCCTGCGTCTCGTATGTCAATGATTCACATGCTAAGAAGAGTCTGCAGACTAACCCAAGCATATGGATACCTCAATGTGTTTATGTGCTAGACGTAGCTCATTTCTTGGTGTTTTTCCGTGAAGCCATGACTCATATCTTAATGTGTTTCTGTGCTAGTCATGGCTCATATCTTGGTGTGTTTCTGTGCTAGCCATGGCTCAAATCTTAGCTTGTGTGTGTGTGTGTGCTAGCCATGGCTCATGTCTTGGTGTGTCCATGTTAATCATGTCTCATATTTTTATGTTAGTTTGAGTTTAGTAATATCTCATAACTTAGTGTGTATCTGTGTTAGTCATGTGTCATATCTTTGTGTGTGCATGTCTGGGTTAGGGATATCTCATATCTTTGTGTGCATGTTTATGTTAGTCATATCTCATATCTTTGTGTGTGCATGTCTGTGTTTGTCACATCTCATATTCTTGTGTGTGCATGGCTATGTAAGTCACATCTCATATCTTTGTGAGTGCATGCCTATATTAGTCATATCTTATATCTTTGTGTGTATGTCTATGTTAGGTATGTGTCATATCCTTGTGTGTGCATGTTTAAGTAAGTCATGTCTCATATCTTTATGTGCATGTCTATGTTAGTCATGTGTCATATATCTTGATGTGTGTCGGTGTTAGTCATGTCTCGTATCACTGTGTACATGTCTGTGTTATTCACATCTCATATCTTTGTGTGTGCATGTCTGTGTTAGTCACCTCTAGTGACTCGGGCAGATGGTGCTCGTAAACCTGGGAGGGCAGACCATCTAAGGGCAGAATCCCCCTACAGAAAAGACAATCTGCTGCCTTGCAGGAAGATTGGGGACAGTCAAAGGCTAAGGAAAGCAAACCTGAATAAAATGCTGGCTGAAATTGGATGTACTGGGCCACTGGCGCAGAACACAGTGCAACGTATTAACGGGTGTTCAGTCAGAGTGAATCTGGCGGTCTCTAAATGTGACATTCTGTCTGTGGGGGCGATCAACACACTTAACCTGATAGCTGACTTCATGTGGGAGTCTGGAATCCTACTCTGACCGAGTCCTGATCGCAGAGAGAGAGAGAGAGACTTCAGTGCCAAAATCTTCTAGTGTCTGTATCATCTCTATCTGTATATTGTCTGGTCCTGCTGCTTTTCCTTTTTTCATTGTTTTTATAACTTTTTCAACTTCAGATTTCAGGATTTTATAGCTGGATGTACATTTTATAAATGTTTTTTTTTGTCCCTTTCATGAAATAATTCTGTTATATATTCCTGTCATCTATCGATTATATCTTTGATGTCTCTTAGCATTCTTTCCTCTTTGTTTGCAATACAGCCGTTTCCTGCAGCATTTTTGTCTTTATTAATTATTCTCTTTATTTCTGTGTACATTCCTCTTAAGTATTGTTTAAATTCCATAGTTTTGATTTCTATACATTTTTTGCTGAGCCAGTCTTCTTTTGCCTTTTTGCACATTTTTCGTATTTCATTATCTATTTTGTTGTATTGGGCAGTATTCTTCATTTGTCTCCTTTCTTCCATTTTTTTCTAAGATGGTGTTAGTTATCCATTTTTGTTTTTTGTTCTTTTCTTTTTTTGGGTAAAGTGTTGCAATTTTCTAGTATGCTTTTCTTTAGGCATTCCCATTTGGTTGTGACTTTTTCATTATGATTTTCTCTTCTGTGTGGCTCAATTCCTTCTTCTATCAGCTTCTGATATGTGTCCTTTACTTGTATTGTATAAGTATCTTTAACATCTTTTTTATTTAAAGCTGTTATATCTATTGGTATTGTTGATGAATTAGTGTTTTGCTTGTTTCTTTTTAGTTTGATTTTCATTTTAAACATTACAAGATTGTGATTTGAGTTAATATCTGCTCCTGGATAGGTTTTGGCTTTCTTGATGCTGTTAATGGAACCTATCTTTTATCATTATTTAATCTATTTGATTCCTCTTCCTATCTCCAGCGCTTTTCCATGTGTATAGTTTCATTTTCTCTTGCTTAAAGTAGGTGTTACATATTATCAGCCTGTTTTCTTCACAGAATTGTATTAATCTTTCTCCTGTCATTTCTTTTTCCTGAACCATGGTTCCCTTTAATGGTTTTATATCTATCGTTTCCTACATTAGCATTCATATTGCCCATTACAATCAAAATGTTGGAAGATTTCACTTACTTCATAACTTTATTTAGATCTTCATAGTGCACCTCTGTTTGTTCATTTGTGTAGTCTTGAGTACATATCAACAGGCTAAACAACACTTGTAAACAATACAACATGAAGATCAACATAAACAAAACCGAAGTAATGCAATAGCGAGAAATAAAGAAAAACTAAACATCATAATAGATAATACGACTCTGAAGCAAGTAGACAATTTAAAATATCTGGGTAGCACATTAACACAAGACAATAGCCAAGAGACAGAGATAGATATAAGGTGTAACAAAGCATGCCAAGTTATAGGCCAAGTATCAACACTATTGAAAAACAAAGCAATAACTACGGAAGCAAAAAGGGCAATATACAAATAAATTTTTCTACCAACTCTGTGCTATCAGTGCCAGAATTGGACGCTAGACTCTAGAACAATAAGAAAGATAACGACCACAGAAATGAAATGTGTTAGAAGAATGACAGGAAACAGCTTAAGGGACAGAGTAAGAAACACTGACCTGAGGAAGAAACTCGAAATTGAACCAGCCATCGAATACATAAAGAAACAACAGATAAATTGGTTTGGCCACACAATGAGACAAAAAGAACTAACAATGACTCAAAGAGCCATAAACAAACGCTATGAAAATGCCAGATTAAGAGGAAGACTGAGAAAGAGATGGATAAAGGGAATACTAGAGTCACTAGGAGGGATAACACCAGAAAAAGCCAACAGAAGAGCAAAGAATCGCAGATTGTATCTCCCCTCGACGCCAACGGCAATAGAGGAAGGATAGAAGAATAAAAAAAAGAAGAAGTCTTGAGTAACTATCTATCTATCTATTGACCTTTCGAGCCGTAACCGGCCCATAGGGCGTAGACCAAGATACACCTTCTCCTATATGAATTTTTGTTCTAGCAGTTTTCTTTTAAAGATATTTTATCAAATCTCGCCATCTGTCTCTGTTCTGTGCAAGCAGTTCTATCTCATTGAGGGAGCCGACTCCTGCTGCTCTTGCCTCTCTCATCAATGTTCTTCTCAGTGTCTCCCTGAGTCTCTATACATATGTGAAAAAAATCTTAACATGTATGGTGATATAATAATTTGTGTCTTCACCAAAGAAGTTCTACTAGTCGAAATAGCCGACCTAAGAAATTATTTCTTCAAAGATATATTAAACTAGTATCTATATAAATATAGGGATACCTGTTAGAGAATGACATGGGTTATGCAGCGTGATAAAGAATTAAGACCAACATCAGTGGTAACAGCAAACACATCTGAGATGACACAGCAACATATATGGTTGAATGTAGATCTGTTTATTAGTCATCTAAACAATTATCCGACTCGACTTTCTACCTCCCCACCCCCGACGACACTACTGTCTCTAATAACGCCGTGGTGCGTCGTACGATCCTCCGTTTCATTCAGGATGGATTACTTCCCTCTAGCTCCTCCCGCATGATCCTTCCTGACCACTGCTTGGGCAGACCATCTTTTTATATGCTGCCTAAAATACATAAACCTGACTCTCCTGGACGTCCTATTGTCTCTTCCATCTCATGTCCTACTGTTCTCATTTCTGACTTCCTCGACAGTGTCTTTCAACCCATAGTTATGGGCCTCCCTTCGTATGTCAAAGACACTAACGACGCCCTTAACATCTTTTCCTCTATCACCCTCCTTCCTGATCGTCACTACCGCCTCTTCGTTATGGATGTCTGCTCCCTGTATACTTCTATTCCCCACTCCGACGGCCTTCAAGCTCTTCAGTTTTTCCTGGACCGTAGGATCCAACCCTCCATCGCCACTGGCGTCCTCCTCCGTCTAGCAGAATTAGTCTTGAACCTCAACTCTTTCGAGTTCAATGGCAATTTCTTCACCCAGATCAGCGGTGTGGCGATGGGCACTAAAATGGGCCCTAGCTATGCTTGTCTCTTCATGGGTTACCTTGAGCACCAAATCATCCATACCTACCAGGGCCCTCTTCCCCTTATGTATCGTAGGTACATTGATGACTGCATTGGTCTGTCTGACCTTCCAGAAGATGAGATCTCCCGTTTCATCGATTATGTCGGACATTTCCACCCCTCTATCCACATCACCTTCCACATCTCCACCTCCTCCGTATCTTTCCTGGACATCCTAGTCTCCTTGGGCACCTCTCATCTTCTCACCTCGGTCTTCTACAAGGCCACGGACTCCCATAGTTTCCTTCGCTACGACTCCTCTCATCCTACATCCTGCAAGAACTCTCTTCCTTATTCTCAGCTTCTCAGACTTCGTCGCCTTTGCCAAGACGATGAAGATTTCCTTCACAATGCCCACCTCATGTTTGATTTCTTCCGCCGACGCCTTTATCCAGAATCAGCTCTCCTCCCTGCCCTGCGTCGAGTTCTCCACACTTCACGTCAGTCTGCTCTTACCCCCTCTACTCATCCCCCCTCTGATAGAGTAGTGCTCGCCCTCACCCATCACCCTCACCACTACGCCGCTATTAGGACCATCCACCGCTACCTCCCTATTCTTCGATCTGACCCTACTACTCGTCTGCTCTTCCCTGACCCGCCACTAGTGGCCTTTAGACGTGACCGGAACCTCCGAGACTTTCTTGTCAGGGGCCGTCTTCCTGCTGACCACTTCAGCCATCGAGGCACTATCCGCTGCAAGCGGAGAGTATGTAAAACTTGTGACCACGTTCTCCAGACCGACACTGTCCTCTTCCCTAATGGTCCTTTCGAGATCAGAGAGGGATTCACTTGCACATCGCGGAACATCATTTATGCCATCATCTGTAAGCGATGCAAGTTGACCTACATCGGTCAGTCTGGTCGCAGAATCGGCGATAGGTGCCGGGAACACTTGAATGACATCACCCAAGAAGCGGACACTCCTGTAGCAGCCCACTTTAACTCGAGGGGCCATCGAGGTAAGACTGATGTCTTGGTAACTGGCCTAGTATCATGCTCCTCTGATCACCACAGTCGGCTCACTCTTGAGCACCGTCTGATCGCTCGTTGGGGCTGCCTCACCCCTCGTGGCATCAATGTATCCCTGTCCCTCTGAGGACCCTCCGGCCTCCGACTCCACCCTCCCACCTATGGACCTCTCTTCCTATTTCTCTTCTTGGGTCCTCTACTCCTCGTCCATCCCTGCTTTTCATATCCTCTTTGAGTAACCCCCATCTTGCCTTCTTCCTCCTAAACTCCCCCCCTCTCCCTACACCTTTTTCTCTTCTGACTACCTTCATGTCCTTTACCTCTTTATCACTATATCACCTCTCCACCTGGACTGTACGTACGATCTCTCTGGCCACCTCTATTGTCCCTCGTCCTTCCTACCACCCCTCTGCTGATCTACTCCTAGCTCACCCCTCTCCTCTCTATTCACCTGTAGTCACTACTCATCTATACCTACTATTCCAGTATCCCCCTTATCCTGATGCCCACTTTCATTCCCCCCTTTGTTCTATCATTTCCCTACTTCTTTACCTCCTATGGTTCATACCTCTTGCACACCATCCCCTATTGCTCCACTTCTTCCAGACTTTCTCTTTTTCCATTCACTTCTGACCTACCGCCTCTCCCCCTATCCAGTTTTCACATACCTGCTTCTTATCCCTCCTCTCCATACCTCCTCCTCTAATACTTCCCTACCTCCCGATAGACTAACTTCCTCCGGACCACCCCTCTATCGCCCTTCTCATTATACCGGCTTTATTATTCTTCCTCACCGTATCTCTTCCTCCAGTATCCTATCCTTCCTTTCGTTGACCTACCTCTCAACTCTTTCAGTTCGAGGCCATCCATTCTGTAGAGTCCATCTCTCTCACCCACTGCCTAGTTTACTACTTTGTCGTGTCATTCAATTTCTTTCTCTTAACCTCTCGCGTGATCTCTCACTTCCATTGTTGAGTGATTTATATGTATTGCTTGTTGTGTCCCAGGAGTGTCCTCGTCTATCCCCCTTTCCCCCCCCCCCCCCTTTTTGGTTTTCCCGATATTAGATACTTTTGCCCTCTTTACTGACCTGTCTTTGTCACGTGTTGCTTTCTATACACGTTCTCTGCGCTTTTAGTCATTTCGACTTGTTTCAGCACGGATTACAGTTTTCCTGCTCTGAGCTCAGCTAAGTACAATTTATTATACATTTTTCTCTCTCTTTTTCTATTTTATATATTTTGACGCCCATCATACCTCTCATCATGTAATATTCATTTCTCTCTTTTCTTATTTCTGCATCCTACTTTCCTCGCCCTCCACTTGATCATCTAACATGTAGTAATTGTGCTTCACCGCTTGTTGTCGTTGTCCCTGTATTCTGAAGAAGGCCACAGGCCGAAACGTCAGTATTGTGTTGTGTTCTTTATTTGTAAAGCTGTCACCATACCTTGGAGTGTTTAGCACACCCCACCACTGGCTCCTTGCTACCAGCTTTACCGCAGCATTGCAATTATTTGCCTGTTCCCTACCCTGGATCATTGTATATTTGATATATAAAAGTTATGGGCTTTTATAAACTGCCATTCTGTATCTACTTACAACCTTCAGTTATGAATACACTTCCTCCCTATCATTAATGTTCATGACAAGATTCAGATACAGTTGAAAATGGAAACTCACTTGATCTTGTCTTCTTCTTCTTTGCATTCGCCAGCTTTATATCTCTAGCCAAGTCCAGAGGGACTCAATTTTGCGTGAATATCACTTTTTCCTATTTTCCACACTGGCAGCCGTTTGCTTGTGTCCCCCACCATACAGGCAGATATTCTCCTACTTCAGAGTGTGTACCCCACCATACAGGCAGATATTCTCCTACTTCAGAGTGTGTGTCCCACCATACAGGCAGATATTCTCCTACTTCAGAGTGTGTACCCCACCATACAGGCAGATATTCTCCTGCTTCAGAGTGTGTACCCCACCATAAAGGCAGATATTCTCTTACTTCATAGTGTGTACCCCACCATACAGGCATATATTCTCCTACTTCAGAGTGTGTACCCCACCATAAAGGCAGATATTCTCCTACTTCAGAGGTACTCTCATATTTTTATCGTTGAGATTTTTAACATTTTAGATACAGTTATCTATTAATTTAGCCTGTACAGTGGGCAGTTTTTGGTCTACTCTTTTTGATTTCCAACTGCTAAGGGTTCTTTAATGTGTGCAGGAACTCCTGTTTTTTGCCTTCTCCCAAGAGGGCTAGACATTGGATCTCACTAAGTGTAATAGGGGGTAATAGGAAAGGGAGAAGGCGTGGGGGAAAAAAAGGGTGAGTGAGTGGTTGGGAAAATTGTGGAAAATTCACGTTGAAAGAATGGGACAGTTGACTCGAATTCAATTCAGGTGGACTGAGGGATTCTCAGAATTTTAACAGTGTGCATGGGGGCTGAGTGGCGAGAGACAAAGAATATATGCGTGTGACAAGTGAAGTGTGGGAGAGTAACTCACATGGTCGGCCTTGGAGAAGGTTCGTTTCTGGAAGGCGGTGGCCAGTAGCCTACCAGAAGATGCCGGTCGTTTTATTGGAGTCAGTTTTGTTCAGTTGAAGGAGCAAAGAGCTCGACACTGTAGGTGTTAAGTTGAGTTCCAACTGGCTAGTTATCAGAGTGACTGTGCTGCTATGCGGTTAGCAACAACACGACTATTGTTGTCACAGGGAAGCTGTTGAAGCCATTTGTGAGTGGGGACAATGCGTTCACTAAGGTTACTGCTTGAGAAGGTGACTGACATCTTGCTTATGGGAGCCACGAAGTGTGAAACTGAACTTTTATATTATTCTGGAGTGAGGGAGAGAGAAGTGATTTCGTATTGACTTGTTTTGTACATTGTAACTTGCTGAGCAAATACAAAGCATGTAAGAACTTGCTAGAGTAGAGTAGTGTCGTGAGATTGAACTGTCATATTATTTCTGGAGTGAGGGAAAAAAAGGAGATTGCTTATGGGCTTATTATAAACGAGGATTGTCTGTAACATTCCTAAGCGAGTAAGGTTTGCCCATGTCAACTGTGATTGTACTCAGTGAATGTGTAAGAGTTCTGACGGTGTAAAGTTGGAGTCAGTGTGTCAACTCGAGTAATTGAGGAGAGGTGTTGTCAACTGAAATAAAGACTAAGCATATTTTATGAACACCTTGTCTTGTTAATTCACATGAGGCAGTGTAGTACTCATAACCGGAATGGCGATGTACGAACGACAAATGGCAGAGCAGGCTCCAGGTTGTAGGGCTGCATAAACCATCAGTAGAAGACAGCACGAAGTACTACAAAGAGAAGGGAATTTTATAGACAAGCCAGTCATAGGGTCCAGAGCAACATTAGGCAGCGGTTCTGGTGGTGATTCTGAAGGCTAGGTTCAGCAGCCAACATTGAACATAAGTCGGGCGGCAGCTGACTGGATATAACCAGACACTCAACACGTCAATGAAAGATCACGGCGGGTTGCCGAAGACATTCACAGAGGCCAGGAGAGGATCAAGCCATGAATTTGGTGTGATTTTTTTGGTTAAATTTTCCACCTGGGACCTTCTTGTTTAGAGGCTCATGTCTTACTTCTAGACCACCCAACCCCTACATGGTCTAATGTCTTCTTCATGTGAGGCAGTTTGCCTTATCATAACTGGAACTGGCTGACTTTATCTCTGACAACTCTGCACTTTATACATCTTCGGCCGGTGGCCTGGGCCACCATAGCAAATCATGCTGTCACTATCAAAAATCACTGTGGATAATGGCTTTGAAATCAAATATCTACTAGTAAGTCCTCCAGCTTATTAACTAATTATTGCACCCATGAGTTCTAAATCGTCTCCAACCGTTGTAATGTCTCACTTTAATTCTAACTGATTGCTATAATTACTATGAGTACAGATTTGGTATGATCCCCCCCCTCTCTCTCTCTCTCTCTCTCTCTCTCTCTCTCTCTGAAATTAGAGTTCTGGTTTTCTGTCTCTTGGCTTACCTCAGTTTAAGTAAGTAAGTAAAGGTTCCCTCCACGTCTTGCTAGGCATATGTGGAAAATGGTGTTGGTGACCATATTTTTCCACGACCAAGGCACAGTTTTGGGTGTTGCGGTTGGTATCATGCCAGGCCGCCTTTACTTCCCAGAAAAAAATCTCAGGTACCCACTTTTAGAGGCCGGGTGAACCCCAGAACCTTGTTGGTCTGAAAAAAAATCCGCCACTTCTGAGGATCAAACTCTGAACCTTTTAATCGGGATGAGAACACTAGTTTATGTGGGTGTCCGGTTAGCGCAATCGATAGGCGGTTGGCTTACCACGGCAACAGCCGGGGTTCGTACCCTGGCGATGACACCTGGGTTTTACTAATTCCCTAAAAATTAGTACCTCTGAAGTCGGAGTAAATCTGCCTGCATGGCGAGGGGCATCCTGTAATGGGATAAAACAGACTTTACACGCAAAATTCAGTCCCACAAAATTGAGTGGGTGGGACTTCATCAGAGGTCAAAGCTGACGAAAGCGAACGAACGAACGAACTAGTTTATGTACCCACACCTTCAAACTCTGAACCTTTTAATCAGGATGAGAACACTTGTTTATGTACCCACACCTTCAAACTCTGAACCTTTAAATCAGGATGAGAACACTAGTTTATGTACCCACACCTTCAAACTCTGGACCTTTTAATCAGGATGAGAACACTAGTTTATGTACCCACACCTTCAGACTCTGAACCTTTTAATCAGGATGAGAACACTTGTTTATGTACCCACACCTTCAGACTCTGAACCTTTTAATCAGGATGAGAACACTAGTTTATGTACCCACACCTTCAGACTCTGAACCTTTTAATCAGGATGAGAACACTAGTTTATGTACCCACACCTTCAAACTCTGAACCTTTTAATCAGGATGAGAACTCTAGTTTATGTACCCACACCCTCAGACTCTGAACCTTTTAATCAGGATGAGAACACTTGTTTATGTACCCCTAATTTACATTCATGTTCCAGTATGGGCTGGTAGGTGGTCAGCTTTAGCCCATATCGTTATCTTAAACTATGTACGACCTACGGCCCACACAAACCCAGTCAACAATAAAGATGGCCTGTGGGCAGAAAGTAAAATTGGAAAACACCCTAACTAGCATGACATCTTCAGTTTTGCGACTAATGGCTGTTGGTTGTGGGAAGAGTGACATCAGCCATTTATAACTGAAAACATCATGCTGATTGGGGTGTTTCCATTTATAACTGAAAACATCATGCTGATTGGGGTGTTTCCATTTATAACTGAAAACATCATGCTGATTGGGGTGTTTTCACTTATAACTGAAAACATCATGCTGATTGGGGTGTTTCCACTTATAACTGAAAACATCATGCTGATTGGGGTGTTTCCACTTATAACTGAAAACATCATGCTGATTGGGGTGTTTCCACTTATAACTGAAAACATCATGCTGATTGGGGTGTTTTCCAATTTTATTTTCTACTAGTGAGCCATCTATATAATCGACTCTGACACAAATTGTCAACAAGCTGTTTATTGCTTGCACCTTCTGTTCTTGTCCTTGAATTCTGGACAAATAACCATGCTCGGATCACGTGTTGGCATCCCATGCACATGTGTAGTCACTGCTATCATTATATAGAGAAGATAATTGATAATTGGAGTGTTGCTGTAAAGCAGATAGCAGGTGCCAGTGCTGGGGTGTAACGTACACTCCTATAAGGTATGGTACCAGTGCTTGGGTGTAACGTACACTCCTATAAGGTATGGTACCAGTGCTTGGGTGTAACGTACACTCCTATAAGGTATGGTACCAGTGCTTGGGTGTAACGTACACTCCTATAAGGAATGGTACCAGTGCTTGGGTGTAACGTACACTCCTATAAGGTATGGTACCAGTGCTTGGGTGTAACGTACACTCCTATAAGGTATGGTGCCAGTTTTATTAAAAAAAAAAAAAGAACAAATTCTGACGTTTTTTTGGCCTAGTGCAGCTTTCCTCAGAGAACAAGAACAACACAGACAACAGAATAAAGATAAAATCTACTACATCAAGAATGTGCGGGACAGGTAAATTAAAGTGAAATTAAAAGAGAGATAACAGATGTAATAATAAGACGAATGGGAGATGTACTACATATAGGAGGATACAAATTGACATGTAAAAATTAGTCAGCTAAAGCTTATTTAAAAATTAAGCTGAGATCTAACTGAAGCACGATCCAAAAGCAACCAGCAAGTAGATGTCAGTGGATCAAAATGTTGATATGATGAGATGTGGGGGAGAAAAAAACCACTCAAGTGATTGGACAAGATAGTATGAGGTGTGAAAAATGGTCAAGAATGAGATGGGTACCAGCCGAAAATAGAGAATTGTGTACTATGGAGTGAAAACATGAGCAAACAAAGCCATACGTAACTCAGCGACAAAGGGGATAAATGTGGCTTAACAGGGGGATTGATGTAAAAATGTGCTGTAATATATGAAGAGGGATAAGAATGATAATGTGTCAGACTGAAGTAGTAATGATAGCAGCTATATGGAAATGGAATAAAAAGAGAGTAATGTAGAACTGGAATATAAAGTGAAGGAGAAGAACCTGGCAGAATGTATATATATATATAGATAAGGTTTATAAATATAAGTAAAGAAATGACAAAAAAATTGCAGTGTTGCTGTAATTTTAAATATAAGTTGGTAAATAATGACTCCTGTAGAAGGGTGCCAATGTACTTATAAATATGCAGTATAGACTATGAGTATTGCCTGGGGAAATCATGTCAGGGTTTAAGAGGAGCAGGAGAGGAAAGAATGGAGAGGAAAGGGTAGGGGGGATGGAGGAGAGAGGAGAATGAAATGAGGAAAGGGTGAGGGAAAATGAGGGAGAGAGAGAGGTAATAGGCTATCCATGAGAAAGGGATATTGATTGATCCCCTGTTGGGGTAAGGCAACCCATATGGGTGATCAGAAGATTCTCTCATTTGAACCGGCTGTGGCTGCCAGAAGAACATGACACCAAGCCAGTGACTTGGACATCCACTTTACCCTGATGTCCCTTATAAAGGAAGAATTGTGAAACATGAACAGCTCTTCATTTTAGTATCCCAAATGCTGTCATGGGAACTAAGGAATCAGACAGACATGCAATAATTGTACATGTACATTCAGCTCATATAAACAATTGTTGATCTGAAATCATTTGTTTCAACAGGAACCATTTGAAACTCCATTGAATGAGGATGATTACAGGAAAAGAAAACCTCACCCCAGTTTCAAGGAACATATCAACGCTGAAAAAACTGTACTCAGACTTGGAAAAAATGTAATCTGACTTTAATTTTGATGTTGCATAAAGATACTGTTTTGCATTGTCTTTATTATAAAATGTTTACCCTCCAAGCTATAAATTATTTACATGACATGCTTTCTATGTGCCCATCTACCGAATGAAAATACCAGTAACAAGATAAACAAATAATAGATGCTCAACAACAATAAATATATAGAACTCTGCAACACATGGACACTGTTATATCCCTTGGCTCATGCTACCATTATACCATAAAGGCACGAAGTATTCTCATTTCTTCTATTTACATCATTACCCTGTTACATACAGAATCCTGCAATGAATTTTCCCAGCTATAAATTTTTTTGGAAATAAATTTTCCTGCAATTAAATTTCTCCATGATTTTTTCTTTCAATGTTTTTTCTGCTATATTTTTTCCATGAGCCCCATGGTAGCCAATCTTCGATGTGGAGATGATGAACAATCTGGTGCTTAAAATACAATACAAAAGAAAACTGTTAACAAATTTTATATATTAGTAATAATGACATAATACTTATCATTCTCTCACACATGATATTTATCATTCAGCCACACACAATATTTAATATTTTTCCACACATATTTATTATCCTTCTGTCACATTTAATATTTATTGTCCTAAAAAATTGTGCTTGTATTATCATTCTTTCACATAACATAAATGATATTCTCACACATAACATAAATAAATTATCTTCTCACACATAACATAAATGATATTCTCACACATAACATAAATGATATTCTCACACATAACATAAATTATATTCTCCCACATAACATAAATGATATTCTCCCACATAACATAAATAAATTATATTCTCACACTTAACATAAATTATATTCTCACACATAACATAAATTATATTCTCACACATAACATAAATTATATTCTCACACATAACATAAATGATATTCTCACACATAACATAAATGATATTCTCACACATTTTATAAATGATATTCTCACACATAACATAAATGATATTCTCACACATAACATAAATGATATTCTCACACATAACATAAATGATATTCTCACACATAACATAAATTATATTCTCACACATTTTATAAATGATATTCTCACACATAACATAAATGATATTCTTACACATAACATAAATTATATTCTCACGCATAACATAAATAACATTCTCATACATAACATAAATGATATTCTCTCACATAACATAAATGATATTCTCACACATAACATAAATGATATTCTCACACATAACATAAATTATATTCTCACACATAACATAAATCTTATTTTGAAGAAATGTTTTTGAATTTTTCAGAACAAGACCAAGCTAGTGACTTTTGTAATATGCTCAGGTTTGACCTATGGGGCCGAAGAGAATACTTTTCACTATTTATTTAAGGTGCACATGTGTTCATGGAAACAATTTTTGTTCGTATTTCAAAACACTTATCTATTGAACCAGACAATAATTCAGTGGTTTCCAACATTTGTCAATCCAGGGTACACATGGATTGTTTGGTTTGGTTTGTTTATGGAAGGCCCTGGTATCACTGCAAACGAATTAAAATCCATAATTGCTCAACTGCCCGTGCCAGCGTAATCATCTGAATTAATATCTCATCTCCCAAACATAGAAAGGTAACTGTAGTCCCCATCGTAGCAGTCTCAGCACACGCCAAAAGACATAAGGCGAAACCGCACAGAAATTGAACACAGCCAACTGTTCCCTGTCATACGATATCATCATTCATCGTAAACAATTGGAATATTGAAACATGATAAAAACGGATGAGACATACAGCTCACGATGTGCATAGAGCACTTAACTCAGTAGCTCCTGCAACAAGCCTGACTTGGAATATGAGGAAACTGCAACAAGGAACACTTTTCATGCATAGTCTTCAATTGTTCCTGCCACCTATCCACCATATACCCGAAGATCATGTCCTCTTGAAAATGATGATTGTCGTATTTTTTTTTTTTAATGTATAGTGCTTGATGATGCTAGGCCATCGTTGTTGACTCCAATTCCGAACATATAGACACACAGTTAGTCATCAGATTATCCCTGTAGCACTTCAAACAACAGACCATAAGATTAGCGTACGGCCGGTCTAGAGATGTATGATGAGTCATTACGATGACGTAGCACACAAAAAAATCAAATGGATTGTTCATGGGTACCAGGGCACGTATTCTGTGATATAACTTCAGGTACTTAATATTTGATTAACACATGCTTCATCCACTTTTGAAGATAAATGGGTCACAGATACAGTCGAACCTGGTCTTAGGACCACCTGTTTAAAGCGTTTCCCTGGTTATAGGACCGGGTCTACAATTTCCCCGAGTTTTTACTATATGCTAACACTGATTACGGCGCTCACCGTATGACGCGACCAGAGACCAGGCTAATTAACCGCCGCCAATGTTATTTATCCTGTTTACGACACGCGGGTAGTAATCCGAGATAAAGATACACTGACCAGCCAGTCCTTATCCGTCTCGCTGGGAGCCATAACGATCGACACAGGTGTCTCCTACAGGTGTCGAAGTTTTCCCGTATTTAGTGAGTCCCAGATTACAGTGGGACGTGTTACGTTTATCAGTCAATACTGGTGTGAGAAAACGGCAGACACAGATCTATGATTCGTGAAGTGACATCACTTCGCGGTTCCGTCTAGACAGAGTAGACCATTGCGTGGCCCGTATAAATTACAGGAATTAACTAAAGAATTAGTTATTGCCGCTTAGAGTGTATTCACGTACATGTACAGTATCTCAGTGAATTATTTTGTGGATTTTAAAAGTGTTACACACAATATTGGAAATGGCCAGTGTCAAAAGTGTAAACCAAAAGCATTAACGCTGGAAGAACGAATATCAGTGATTCGACAAAATATTTTTGTGTGTTTAACTATCGTGTTTTATGAAAAGTGTCCAACCAGTGGCTATTGTAGACCGACATGTGCACTATGTTCTACTCATGGATTACGCTGATTTGCAGGTTAGTTTTCATAGTGCTTAGGATCAAATTTTTTTTATCGCTCTATTTATTATGTGAAACCTGTGAGGCAGGACCACCTGTCCTATGGGACAGTTTTGAAAGTCCCGTGAATGGTCGCCTTAGACAGGTTCGACTGTATTAACAAATCTGGTCACAGTATTAACAAATATGGTCACAGATATATTAACAAATCTGGTCACTTATATTAACAAATCAAGGTCACGGATATTAACAAATATGGTCACAGGTATTAACCAATCTGGTCACGGATATTTTTATCACATTTCATCATCGATTTTAACACCTCTGGTCATGGTTATAAAACAATATGGTCATCATGGCTACCTATTACTGTGCCTGCTGGCAGAGGTGTTCATGTCGCTGAGCTATGTCTACAGCTATCACAAGTAGGAAAAGCATTGATCACAGATGTAAAAGTTTAATGTTTAACTGATATTTTAAAATGTGTGGTCTCAGATGCCATTGATGGTGTGGGCTATTGCTTTTTAATGAATGTTGATGTTGACCGTGCTGAGATCATTCTCTGTTATGACGGCTTTGAAAGTGGCAGCTGAAGCCATCAAGTGTTTGTTACATCAAGGCTATAACTGTGTTGCATGCTGACTTTATTGCTAAGTAAAATGATGTGAACCAAATTTATCAAAAGTGAAGGTATCAGACTTTAATCTGCGTCTTAGCACACAGGTTTTTACTCAGCCGCTTATCCAAAAGTGTTCAGAGACTCCTGTCTAGTGTTGCCTCAAGCATCATGACTCATGAGCAAGGCACCATACCTCACCTCCCAGAGTATGAACTCTGGTACCCATTTCTGCCAGCGGTTGGGTCAACCATAGGGGTATCTGATTTCTGCATGATTTTATTTATTCTCGTTTTCTTATAACTTACTGAAGTCTCAGCAATTACAATGCGCCATGGATTTTAAGTGACAACAGAGTCATATACATATGAATAATATTTAATGATAAAGTGCTGTGCTGTGTCTGCCTTAATCTCTCATCAATGATCCATAGCATGACATTGTCAAGACTGAAAAAGGAAAGGGTGTAGTGGATTACCACTTGTTACCTGCAAGCTTGTGGCTCTCAATAGTGTGCTGCTAGAAACATCATCTGCTGAAAGTTTAAATTTCTACATTTCTCAGGAGCCATTGACTATTGTCACCAGCAGGAAACCCTCTGGTCAATGCAGTTTCTGCTCTGAATAGAAATGACACGTGAAAACTCAAATGGTTCTAAAATGCTCACACAAAATCTGTTGCAAGACAACAGTCCCCCCCCCCCCTCCACCATACTCCAAAAATTATGCCCCATTCATTAAAAAAATAGCAGTCAATGTTAGGCTTAGCTTCCTTACATATGACTATGAATGGACCTGCTTTGGTTTTGATGGTGAGGACTGCCATAGAGACAACACAATTATTTTATTTCAGTTCGAGATCAAAAGGGTATTGTAACTTAGTCTTTGTGGTCAGCATTCCTGGAGTGTTGCTTGATAACTGCTCACATTAATTTATCTTTATTAATTTGATGCTAAATGCCAATGGGTAATTATAATTATAGTAATTGCTTGTTACAAAATATGAGTCAAGGCCAGCAACCCTATTTTCCAATTACTTTTAAAATATGTATCTCTGTACTGCTAAAATGATAAAAGTTAGCAGTACGCATTTTGAGGTGAAAAAAAGCCCTCTATATATATACTAGTATGTACTGGTACTATTTTAAGCATCTATTATAAGAAAAATGAGCCTGTATTAGTCATTATATATGCATTGTATAATAAATGTGTTTGCACTAGTTATATTTGTTGTCATTTATGATAATTGTATATAAATAAGTTGTCACTTCCCTCATAATAATCATGTTTACATTTGTTACTTTTAAGGTCTTTTAAAAAAGTCATATTTTCATTATATTTTTATTAATGGACTTTTTAAACCCTTGTACAGAAATCTATAATGGAAACTAAACTATTTGTGTAAGACAAGAATTAAACAATTTCACTTAATTTTGAACAAAGTGAGGCATTTTCTTCATTCCACTATGCTATTTTTTCTGATCGAGAAAGAAATTTTGTTAAACAAATTATCTTCATGCAAGTCAAGGCCATCTACATTTATAGAAAAAGAACAATCAGATTCTTCAAATTATTCCTTTTCTGGAGGTGATCTTAATAAGGGATTTATTGAACAGTATTTTTATCAAATACACAAGAAGCACAGAAATTCTGTTGAGTAGCAGCTATTTTCTTCTAAAGATGACAGAAGTTGCTTCACTGATGATGGAATGAACTTTTCTTCTTTGCTGCAGTTCAATTTTTCAATTAAACTTGATAACTATATGGAAGACTTGACTGCTGTTACACCCTTGCTTTCAATTGGTAATATCACTTTATGCACAAACGACAAAGTTGCATGAGCAAAATTCATCCACAGCAAGGTGCAAGGATCACTAAAGCACTTCTTTAACATCACTAGTTTCTTCAGAGAGGAAGAATGACATAAGTGCAGGCTACATTTTACAGTATCTTCAGATTGCTGGTAGTGAAAACCACCAAACATTGTTGTAGCTCAGTATCATCTGATTGTTGGCAATAAGGAGAGCCACCAAACATTGTTGTAGCTCAGTATCATCTGATTGTTGGCAATAAGGAGAGTCACCAAACATTGTTGTAGCTCAGTATCATCTGATTGTTGGCAATAAGGAGAGCCACCAAACATTGTTGTAGCTCAGTATCATCTGATTGTTGGCAATAAGGAGAGTCACCAAACATTGTTGTAGCTCAGTTTCATCTGATTGTTGGCAATAAGGAGAGCCGCCAAACATTGTTGTAGTTCAGTATCTTCAAATTGTTGGTAGTAAGGAGAGTCACTAAACGTTGTTGTAGCTCAGTATCATCTGATTGTTGGCAATAAGGAGAACCACCAAACATTGTTGTAGCTCAGTATCTTCAGATTGTTGGTAGTAAGGAGAGCCACCAAACATTGTTGTAGCTCAGTATCTTCAGATTGCTGGTAGTAAGGAGAGTCACTAAACATTGTTGTAGCTCAGTATCATCTGATTGTTGGCAATAAGGAGAACCACCAAACATTGTTGTAGCTCAGTATCTTCAGATTGTTGGTAGTAAGGAGTCACCAAACATTGTAGCTCAATATCATCTGATTGTTGGCAATAAGGAGAACCACCAAACATTGTTGTAGCTCAGTATCTTCAGATTGCTGGTAGTAAGGAGTCACCAAACGTTGTAGCTCAGTATCATCTGATTGTTGGCAATAAGGAGAACCAATAAACATTGTAGCTCAGTATCTTCAGATTGCTGGTAGTAAGGAGTCACCAAACGTTGTAGCTCAGTATCATCTGATTGTTGGAAAAAAGGAGAACCACCAAACATTGTAGCTCAGTATCTTCAGATTGCAGGTAGTAAGGAGTCACCAAATGTTGTAGCTCAGTATCATCTGATTGTTGGTAGTAAGGAGAGTCACCAAATGTTGTAGCTCAGTATCTTCAGATTGCTGGTAGTAAGGAGAGTCACCAAATGTTGTAGCTCAGTATCTTCAGATTGCTGGTAGTAAGGAGAGTCACCAAATGTTGTAGCTCAGTATCTTCAGACTGCTGGTAGTAAGGAGAGTCACCAAATGTTGTAGCTCAGTATCTTCAGATTGCTGGTAGTAAGGAGAGTCACCAAATGTTGTAGCTCAGTATCTTCAGATTGTTGGTAGTAAGGAGAGTCACAAAATGTTGTAGCTCAGTATCTTCAGATTGCTGGTAGTAAGGAGAGTCACCAAACGTTGTTGTAGTTCAGTATCATCAGATTGCTGGTAGTAAGGAGAGTCACCAACGTTGTTGTAGCTCAGTATCATCAGATTGCTGGTAGTAAGGAGAGTCACCAAACGTTGTAGCTCAGTATCTTCAGATTGCTAGTAGTAAGGAGAGTCACCAATCATTGTTGTAGCTCAGTATCTTCAGATTGCTGGTAGTAAAGAGTCACCAAACATTGTAGCTCAGTATCATCTGATTGTTGGCAATAAGGAGAACCACCAAACATTGTAGCTCAGTATCTTCAGATTGCTGGTAGTAAGGAGTCACCAAACGTTGTAGCTCAGTATCATCTCATTGTTGGTAGTAAGGAGAGTCACCAAATGTTGTAGCTCAGTATCTTCAGATTGCTTGTAGTAAGGAGAGTGACCAAATGTTGTAGCTCAGTATCTTCAGATTGCTGGTAGTAAGGAGAGTCACCTATTGTTGTAGCTCAGTATCATGAGATTGCTGGTAGTAAGGAGAGTCACCAAAAGGTTGTAGCTCAGTATCTTCAGATTGCTGGTAGTAAGGAGAGTCACCAAATGTTGTAGCTCTGTATCTTCAGATTGCTTGTAGTAAGGAGAGTCACCAAATGTTGTAGCTCAGTATCTTCAGATTGCTTGTAGTAAGGAGAGTGACCAAATGTTGTAGCTCAGTATCTTCAGATTGCTGGTAGTAAGGAGAGTCACCTATTGTTGTAGCTCAGTATCATGAGATTGCTGGTAGTAAGGAGAGTCACCAAACGTTGTAGCTCAGTATCTTCAGATTGCTGGTAGTAAAGAGAGCCACCAAACATTGTTGTAGCTCAGTATCTTCAGATTACTGATAGTAAAGAGAGTCACCAAACATTGTTGGAGCTGCGATAGTTCAGTGGTTAGTGAACTGGACTACAAAGGACAAGAGGTAGGGTTTGATCCCAACCGATGGCTTCCGGGTTCACCCAGCCTTTAATGGGTACCAGATTTATTCTGGGAAAGTAGAGCGACTCGGGCGTAATACTGACCTCATTACCACAAAAATCATGTGCTGAAGGTCTGTAAAATTTATGGTCACTAACACCATATTACCTATACACCACTTGGCGTGACGGGGGTACTTTACTTTACTTACCAAACATTGTTGTAGCTCAGTATCATCTGATTGTTGGCAATAAGGACAGCCACCAAACATTGTTGTAGCTCAGTATCATCTGATTGTTGGCAATAAGGAGAGCCACCAAACATTGTTGTAGCTCAGTATCATCTGATTGTTGGCAATAAGGACAGCCACCAAACATTGTTGTAGCTCAGTATCATCTGTTTGTTGGCAATAAGGAGAGCCGCCAAACATTGTTGTAGTTCAGTATCTTCAAATTGTTGGTAGTAAGGAGAGTCACTAAACGTTATTATAGCTCAGTATCTTCAGATTGTTGGTAGTAAGGAGAGTCACTAAACGTTATTATAGCTCAGTATCTTCAGATTGTTGGTAGTAAGGAGAGTCACTAAACGTTATTATAGCTCAGTATCTTCAGATTGTTGGTAGTAAGGAGAGTCACTAAACGTTATTATAGCTCAGTATCTTCAGATTGTTGGTAGTAAGGAGAGTCACTAAACGTTATTATAGCTCAGTATCTTCAGATTGTTGGTAGTAAGGAGAGTCACTAAACGTTATTATAGCTCAGTATCTTCAGATTGTTGGTAGTAAGGAGAGTCACTAAACGTTGTTGTAGTTCAGTATCTTCAGATTGCTGGTAGTAAGGAGAGTCACTAAATGTTGTTGTAGCTCAGTATCTTCAGATTGCTGGTAGTAAGGAGAGCACCAAATGTTGTTGTAGCTCAGTATCTTCAGATTGCTGGTAGTAAGGAGAGCACCAAATGTTGTAGCTCAGTATCTTCAGATTGCTGGTAGTAAGGAGAGTCACCAAACATTGTTGTAGCTCAGTATCTTCAGATTGCTGGTAGTAAGGAGAGTCACCAAATGTTGTTGTAGCTCAGTATCTTCAGATTGCTGATAGTAAGGAGAGCACCAAATGTTGTAGCTCAGTATCTTCAGATTGCTGGTAGTAAGGAGAGCCACCAAACATTGTTGTAGCTCAGTATCTTCAGATTGCTGGTAGTAAGGAGAACCACCAAACATTGTTGTAGCTCAGTATCTTCAGATTGCTGGTAGTAAGGAGATTCACTAAACATTGTTGTAGCTCAGTATCTTCAGATTGCTAGTAGTAAGGAGAGTCACCAAACATTGTTGTAGCTCAGTATCTTCAGATTGCTGGTAGTAAGGAGTCACCAAACGTTGTAGCTCAGTATCATCTGATTGTTGGCAATAAGGAGAACCACCAAACATTGTTGTAGCTCAGTATCTTCAGATTGCTGGTAGTAAGGAGTCACCAAACGTTGTAGCTCAGTATCATCTGATTGTTGGTAGTAAGGAGAGTCACCAAATGTTGTAGCTCAGTATCTTCAGATTGCTGGTAGTAAGGAGAGTCACCTATTGTTGTAGCTCAGTATCATCAGATTGCTGGTAGTAAGGAGAGTCACCAAACGTTGTAGCTCAGTATCTTCAGATTGCTAGTAGTAAGGAGAGTCACCAATCATTGTTGTAGCTCAGTATCTTCAGATTGCTGGTAGTAAGGAGAGTCACTAAACATTGTTGTAGCTCAGTATCATCTGATTGTTGGCAATAAGGAGAACCACCAAACATTGTTGTAGCTCAGTATCTTCAGATTGCTGGTAGTAAGTAGTCACCAAAAGTTGTAGCTCAGTATCATCTGATTGTTGGTAGTAAGGAGAGTCACCAAATTTTGTAGCTCAGTATCTTCAGATTGCTTGTAGTAAGGAGAGTCACCAAATGTTGTAGCTCAGTATCTTCAGATTGCTTGTAGTAAGGAGAGTGACCAAATGTTGTAGCTCAGTATCTTCAGATTGCTGGTAGTAAGGAGAGTCACCTATTGTTGTAGCTCAGTATCATGAGATTGCTGGTAGTAAGGAGAGTCACCAAACGTTGTAGCTCAGTATCTTCAGATTGCTGGTAGTAAAGAGAGCCACCAAACATTGTTGTAGCTCAGTATCTTCAGATTACTGATAGTAAAGAGAGTCACCAAACATTGTTGGAGCTGCGATAGTTCAGTTGTTAGTGAACTGGACTACAAAGGACAAGAGGTAGGGTTTGATCCCAACCAATGGTTTCCGGGTTCACCCAGCCTTTAATGGGTACCAGATTTTTTCTGGGAAAGTAGAGCGGCTCGGGCGTAATACTGACCTCATTACCACAAAAATCATGTGCTGAAGGTCTGTAAAATTTATGGTCACTAACACCATATTACCTATACACCACTTGGCGTGACGGGGGTACTTTACTTTACTTACCAAACATTGTTGTAGCTCAGTATCATCTGATTGTTGGCAATAAGTACAGCCACCAAACATTGTTGTAGCTCAGTATCATCTGTTTGTTGGCAATAAGGAGAGCCACCAAACATTGTTGTAGCTCAGTATCATCTGATTGTTGGCAATAAGGACAGCCACCAAACGTTGTTGTAGCTCAGTATCATCTGTTTGTTGGCAATAAGGAGAGCCGCCAAACATTGTTGTAGCTCAGTATCTTCAGATTGTTGGTAGTAAGGAGAGTCACCAAATGTTGTAGTTCAGTATCTTCAGATTGTTGGTAGTAAGGAGAGTCACCAAATGTTGTAGCTCAGTATCTTCAGATTGCTGGTAGTAAGGAGAGTCACCAAACGTTGTTGTAGTTCAGTATCTTCAGATTGTTGGTAGTGAGAGCCACCAAACATTGTTGTAGCTCAGCATCTTCAGATTGTTGGTAGTAAGGAGAGCCACCAAACATTGTTGTAGCTCAGTATTGTCAGATTGTTGGAAGTAAGGAGAGTCACCAAATGTTGTAGCTCAGTATCTTCAGATTGCTGGTAGTAAGGAGAGCCACCAAACATTGTTGTAGCTCAGTATCTTCAGATTGCTGGTAGTAAGGAGAGTCACCAAACATTGTTGTAGCTCAGTATCTTCAGATTGTTGGTAGTAAGGAGAGCCACCAAACATTGTTGTAGCTCAGTATTGTCAGATTGTTGGAAGTAAGGAGAGCCACCAAACATTGTTGTAGCTCAGTATTGTCAGATTGTTGGTAGTGAGAGCCACCAAACATTGTTGTAGTTCAGTATCTTCAGGATTGTTGGTAGTGAGAGCCACCAAACATTGTTGTAGCTCAGTATCTTCAGATTGCTGGTAGTGAGAGCCACCAAACATTGTTGTAGCTCAGTATCTTCAGATTGCTGGTAGTGAGAGCCACCAAACATTGTTGTAGCTCAGTATCTTCAGATTGCTGGTAGTGAGAGCCACCAAACATTGTTGCAGCTCAGTATTGTCAGATTGTTGGTAGTGAGAGCCACCAAACATTGTTGTAGCTCAGTATTGTCAGATTGTTGGTAGTGAGAGCCACCAAACATTGTTTTAGCTCAGTATTGTCAGATTGTTGGTAGTGAGAGCCACCAAACATTGTTGTAGCTCAGTATTGTCAGATTGTTGGTAGTGAGAGCCACCAAACATTGTTGTAGCTCAGTATCTTCAGATTGTTGGTAGTGAGAGCCACCAAACATTGTTGTAACTCAGTATCTTCAGATTGTTGGAAGTAAGGAGAGCCACCAAACATTGTTTTGGCTCAGTATTGTCAGATTGTTGGTAGTGAGAGCCACCAAACATTGTTGTAGCTCAGTATCTTCAGATTGTTGGTAGTGAGAGCCACCAAACATTGTTGTAGCTCAGTATCTTCAGATTGTTGAAAGTAAGGAGAGCCACCAAACATTGTTGTAGCTCTTCAGGTTGCTGGTAGTGAGAGCCACCAAACATTGTTGTAGCTCTTCAGATTGCTGGTAGTGAGAGCCACCAAACATTGTTGTAGCTTAGTATCTTCAGATTGCTGGTAGTGAGAGCCACCAAACATTGTTGCAGCTCAGTAGTGTCAGATTGTTGGTAGTGAGAGCCACCAAACATTGTTGCAGCTCAGTATTGTCAGATTGTTTGTAGTGAGAGCCACCAAACATTGTTTTAGCTCAGTATTGTCAGATTGTTGGTAGTGAGAGCCACCAAACATTGTTGTAGCTCAGTATCTTCAGATTGTTGGTAGTGAGAGCCACCAAACATTGTTGTAGCTCAGTATCTTCAGATTGTTGGTAGTGAGAGCCACCAAACATTGTTGTAGCTCAGTATCTTCAGATTGTTGGAAGTAAGGAGAGCCACTAAACATTGTTGTAGCTCAGTATTGTCAGATTGTTGGAAGTAAGGAGAGCCACCAAACATTGTTGTAGCTCAGTATTGTCAGATTGTTGTTGGAAGTAAAGAGAGCCACCAAACATTGTTGTAGCTCAGTATTGTCAGATTGTTGGTAGTGAGAGCCGCCGAACATTGTTGTAGCTCAGTATTGTCAGATTGTTGGTAGTGAGAGCCACCAAACATTGTTGCAGCTCAGTATTGTCAGATTGTTGGTAGTGAGAGCCACCAAACATTGTTGTAGCTCAGTATTGTCAGATTGTTGGTAGTGAGAGCCACCAAACATTGTTGTAGCTCAGTATTGTTAGATTGTTGGTAGTGAGAGCCACCAAACATTGTTGTAGCTCAGTATTGTCAGATTGTTGGAAGTAAGGAGAGCCACCAAACATTGTTGTAGCTCAGTATTGTCAGATTGTTTGTAGTGAGAGCCACCAAACATTGTTGTAGCTCAGTATTGTCAGATTGTTGGTAGTGAGAGCCACCAAACATTGTTGTAGCTCAGTATTGTCAGATTGTTGGTAGTGAGAGCCACCAAACATTGTTGTAGCTCAGTATTGTCAGATTGTTGGTAGTGAGAGCCACCAAACATTGTGCAGCTCAGTATTGTCAGATTGTTGGTAGTGAGAGCCACCAAACATTGTTGTAGCTCAGTATTGTCAGATTGTTGGTAGTGAGAGCCACCAAACATTGTTGTAGCTCAGTATTGTCAGATTGTTGGTAGTGAGAGCCACCAAACATTGTTGTAGCTCAGTATCTTCAGATTGTTGGAAGTAAGGAGAGCCACCAAACATTGTTGTAGCTCAGTATTGTCAGATTGTTGGTAGTGAGAGCCACCAAACATTGTTGTAGCTCAGTATCTTCAGATTGTTGGTAGTGAGACCCACCAAACATTGTTGTAGCTCAGTATTGTCAGATTGTTGGAAGTAAGGAGAGCCACCAAACATTGTTGTAGCTCAGTATTGTCAGATTGTTGGAAGTAAGGAGAGTCACCAAATGTTGTAGCTCAGTATCTTCAGATTGTTGGTAGTAAGGAGAGCCACCAAACATTGTTGTAGCTCAGTATCTTCAGATTGCTGGTAGTAAGGAGAGTCACCAAACATTGTTGTAGCTCAGTATCTTCAGATTGTTGGTAGTAAGGAGAGCCACCAAACATTGTTGTAGCTCAGTATCATCTGATTGTTGGCAATAAGTACAGCCACCAAACATTGTTGTAGCTCAGTATCATCTGTTTGTTGGCAATAAGGAGAGCCACCAAACATTGTTGTAGCTCAGTATCATCTGATTGTTGGCAATAAGGACAGCCACCAAACATTGTTGTAGCTCAGTATCATCTGTTTGTTGGCAATAAGGAGAGCCGCCAAACATTGTTGTAGCTCAGTATCTTCAGATTGTTGGTAGTAAGGAGAGTCACCAAATGTTGTAGCTCAGTATCTTCAGATTGCTGGTAGTAAGGAGAGTCACCAAACGTTGTTGTAGTTCAGTATCTTCAGATTGTTGGTAGTGAGAGCCACCAAACATTGTTGTAGCTCAGCATCTTCAGATTGTTGGTAGTAAGGAGAGCCACCAAACATTGTTGTAGCTCAGTATTGTCAGATTGTTGGAAGTAAGGAGAGTCACCAAATGTTGTAGCTCAGTATCTTCAGATTGCTGGTAGTAAGGAGAGCCACCAAACATTGTTGTAGCTCAGTATCTTCAGATTGCTGGTAGTAAGGAGAGTCACCAAACATTGTTGTAGCTCAGTATCTTCAGATTGTTGGTAGTAAGGAGAGCCACCAAACATTGTTGTAGCTCAGTATTGTCAGATTGTTGGAAGTAAGGAGAGCCACCAAACATTGTTGTAGCTCAGTATTGTCAGATTGTTGGTAGTGAGAGCCACCAAACATTGTTGTAGTTCAGTATCTTCAGGATTGTTGGTAGTGAGAGCCACCAAACATTGTTGTAGCTCAGTATCTTCAGATTGCTGGTAGTGAGAGCCACCAAACATTGTTGTAGCTCAGTATCTTCAGATTGCTGGTAGTGAGAGCCACCAAACATTGTTGTAGCTCAGTATCTTCAGATTGCTGGTAGTGAGAGCCACCAAACATTGTTGCAGCTCAGTATTGTCAGATTGTTGGTAGTGAGAGCCACCAAACATTGTTGTAGCTCAGTATTGTCAGATTGTTGGTAGTGAGAGCCACCAAACATTGTTTTAGCTCAGTATTGTCAGATTGTTGGTAGTGAGAGCCACCAAACATTGTTGTAGCTCAGTATTGTCAGATTGTTGGTAGTGAGAGCCACCAAACATTGTTGTAGCTCAGTATCTTCAGATTGTTGGTAGTGAGAGCCACCAAACATTGTTGTAACTCAGTATCTTCAGATTGTTGGAAGTAAGGAGAGCCACCAAACATTGTTTTGGCTCAGTATTGTCAGATTGTTGGTAGTGAGAGCCACCAAACATTGTTGTAGCTCAGTATCTTCAGATTGTTGGTAGTGAGAGCCACCAAACATTGTTGTAGCTCAGTATCTTCAGATTGTTGAAAGTAAGGAGAGCCACCAAACATTGTTGTAGCTCTTCAGGTTGCTGGTAGTGAGAGCCACCAAACATTGTTGTAGCTCTTCAGATTGCTGGTAGTGAGAGCCACCAAACATTGTTGTAGCTTAGTATCTTCAGATTGCTGGTAGTGAGAGCCACCAAACATTGTTGCAGCTCAGTAGTGTCAGATTGTTGGTAGTGAGAGCCACCAAACATTGTTGCAGCTCAGTATTGTCAGATTGTTTGTAGTGAGAGCCACCAAACATTGTTTTAGCTCAGTATTGTCAGATTGTTGGTAGTGAGAGCCACCAAACATTGTTGTAGCTCAGTATCTTCAGATTGTTGGTAGTGAGAGCCACCAAACATTGTTGTAGCTCAGTATCTTCAGATTGTTGGTAGTGAGAGCCACCAAACATTGTTGTAGCTCAGTATCTTCAGATTGTTGGAAGTAAGGAGAGCCACTAAACATTGTTGTAGCTCAGTATTGTCAGATTGTTGGAAGTAAGGAGAGCCACCAAACATTGTTGTAGCTCAGTATTGTCAGATTGTTGTTGGAAGTAAAGAGAGCCACCAAACATTGTTGTAGCTCAGTATTGTCAGATTGTTGGTAGTGAGAGCCGCCGAACATTGTTGTAGCTCAGTATTGTCAGATTGTTGGTAGTGAGAGCCACCAAACATTGTTGCAGCTCAGTATTGTCAGATTGTTGGTAGTGAGAGCCACCAAACATTGTTGTAGCTCAGTATTGTCAGATTGTTGGTAGTGAGAGCCACCAAACATTGTTGTAGCTCAGTATTGTTAGATTGTTGGTAGTGAGAGCCACCAAACATTGTTGTAGCTCAGTATTGTCAGATTGTTGGAAGTAAGGAGAGCCACCAAACATTGTTGTAGCTCAGTATTGTCAGATTGTTTGTAGTGAGAGCCACCAAACATTGTTGTAGCTCAGTATTGTCAGATTGTTGGTAGTGAGAGCCACCAAACATTGTTGTAGCTCAGTATTGTCAGATTGTTGGTAGTGAGAGCCACCAAACATTGTTGTAGCTCAGTATTGTCAGATTGTTGGTAGTGAGAGCCACCAAACATTGTGCAGCTCAGTATTGTCAGATTGTTGGTAGTGAGAGCCACCAAACATTGTTGTAGCTCAGTATTGTCAGATTGTTGGTAGTGAGAGCCACCAAACATTGTTGTAGCTCAGTATTGTCAGATTGTTGGTAGTGAGAGCCACCAAACATTGTTGTAGCTCAGTATCTTCAGATTGTTGGAAGTAAGGAGAGCCACCAAACATTGTTGTAGCTCAGTATTGTCAGATTGTTGGTAGTGAGAGCCACCAAACATTGTTGTAGCTCAGTATCTTCAGATTGTTGGTAGTGAGACCCACCAAACATTGTTGTAGCTCAGTATTGTCAGATTGTTGGAAGTAAGGAGAGCCACCAAACATTGTTGTAGCTCAGTATTGTCAGATTGTTGGAAGTAAGGAGAGTCACCAAATGTTGTAGCTCAGTATCTTCAGATTGTTGGTAGTAAGGAGAGCCACCAAACATTGTTGTAGCTCAGTATCTTCAGATTGCTGGTAGTAAGGAGAGTCACCAAACATTGTTGTAGCTCAGTATCTTCAGATTGTTGGTAGTAAGGAGAGCCACCAAACATTGTTGTAGCTCAGTATCATCTGATTGTTGGCAATAAGTACAGCCACCAAACATTGTTGTAGCTCAGTATCATCTGTTTGTTGGCAATAAGGAGAGCCACCAAACATTGTTGTAGCTCAGTATCATCTGATTGTTGGCAATAAGGACAGCCACCAAACGTTGTTGTAGCTCAGTATCATCTGTTTGTTGGCAATAAGGAGAGCCGCCAAACATTGTTGTAGCTCAGTATCTTCAGATTGTTGGTAGTAAGGAGAGTCACCAAATGTTGTAGTTCAGTATCTTCAGATTGTTGGTAGTAAGGAGAGTCACCAAATGTTGTAGCTCAGTATCTTCAGATTGCTGGTAGTAAGGAGAGTCACCAAACGTTGTTGTAGTTCAGTATCTTCAGATTGTTGGTAGTGAGAGCCACCAAACATTGTTGTAGCTCAGCATCTTCAGATTGTTGGTAGTAAGGAGAGCCACCAAACATTGTTGTAGCTCAGTATTGTCAGATTGTTGGAAGTAAGGAGAGTCACCAAATGTTGTAGCTCAGTATCTTCAGATTGCTGGTAGTAAGGAGAGCCACCAAACATTGTTGTAGCTCAGTATCTTCAGATTGCTGGTAGTAAGGAGAGTCACCAAACATTGTTGTAGCTCAGTATCTTCAGATTGTTGGTAGTAAGGAGAGCCACCAAACATTGTTGTAGCTCAGTATTGTCAGATTGTTGGAAGTAAGGAGAGCCACCAAACATTGTTGTAGCTCAGTATTGTCAGATTGTTGGTAGTGAGAGCCACCAAACATTGTTGTAGTTCAGTATCTTCAGGATTGTTGGTAGTGAGAGCCACCAAACATTGTTGTAGCTCAGTATCTTCAGATTGCTGGTAGTGAGAGCCACCAAACATTGTTGTAGCTCAGTATCTTCAGATTGCTGGTAGTGAGAGCCACCAAACATTGTTGTAGCTCAGTATCTTCAGATTGCTGGTAGTGAGAGCCACCAAACATTGTTGCAGCTCAGTATTGTCAGATTTTGGTAGTGAGAGCCACCAAACATTGTTGTAGCTCAGTATTGTCAGATTGTTGGTAGTGAGAGCCACCAAACATTGTTTTAGCTCAGTATTGTCAGATTGTTGGTAGTGAGAGCCACCAAACATTGTTGTAGCTCAGTATTGTCAGATTGTTGGTAGTGAGAGCCACCAAACATTGTTGTAGCTCAGTATCTTCAGATTGTTGGTAGTGAGAGCCACCAAACATTGTTGTAACTCAGTATCTTCAGATTGTTGGAAGTAAGGAGAGCCACCAAACATTGTTTTGGCTCAGTATTGTCAGATTGTTGGTAGTGAGAGCCACCAAACATTGTTGTAGCTCAGTATCTTCAGATTGTTGGTAGTGAGAGCCACCAAACATTGTTGTAGCTCAGTATCTTCAGATTGTTGAAAGTAAGGAGAGCCACCAAACATTGTTGTAGCTCTTCAGGTTGCTGGTAGTGAGAGCCACCAAACATTGTTGTAGCTCTTCAGATTGCTGGTAGTGAGAGCCACCAAACATTGTTGTAGCTTAGTATCTTCAGATTGCTGGTAGTGAGAGCCACCAAACATTGTTGCAGCTCAGTAGTGTCAGATTGTTGGTAGTGAGAGCCACCAAACATTGTTGCAGCTCAGTATTGTCAGATTGTTGGTAGTGAGAGCCACCAAACATTGTTGTAGCTCAGTATTGTCAGATTGTTGGTAGTGAGAGCCACCAAACATTGTTGTAGCTCAGTATCTTCAGATTGTTGGTAGTGAGAGCCACCAAACATTGTTGTAGCTCAGTATCTTCAGATTGTTGGTAGTGAGAGCCACCAAACATTGTTGTAGCTCAGTATCTTCAGATTGTTGATAGTGAGAGCCACCAAACATTGTTGTAGCTCAGTATCTTCAGATTGTTGGAAGTAAGGAGAGCCACTAAACATTGTTGTAGCTCAGTATTGTCAGATTGTTGGAAGTAAGGAGAGCCACCAAACATTGTTGTAGCTCAGTATTGTCAGATTGTTGTTGGAAGTAAAGAGAGCCACCAAACATTGTTGTAGCTCAGTATTGTCAGATTGTTGGTAGTGAGAGCCGCCGAACATTGTTGTAGCTCAGTATTGTCAGATTGTTGGTAGTGAGAGCCACCAAACATTGTTGCAGCTCAGTATTGTCAGATTGTTGGTAGTGAGAGCCACCAAACATTGTTGTAGCTCAGTATTGTCAGATTGTTGGTAGTGAGAGCCACCAAACATTGTTGTAGCTCAGTATTGTTAGATTGTTGGTAGTGAGAGCCACCAAACATTGTTGTAGCTCAGTATTGTCAGATTGTTGGAAGTAAGGAGAGCCACCAAACATTGTTGTAGCTCAGTATTGTCAGATTGTTTGTAGTGAGAGCCACCAAACATTGTTGTAGCTCAGTATCTTCAGATTGCTGGTAGTAAGGAGAGTCACCAAATGTTGTTGTAGCTCAGTATCTTCAGATTGCTGATAGTAAGGAGAGCACCAAATGTTGTAGCTCAGTATCTTCAGATTGCTGGTAGTAAGGAGAGCCACCAAACATTGTTGTAGCTCAGTATCTTCAGATTGCTGGTAGTAAGGAGAACCACCAAACATTGTTGTAGCTCAGTATCTTCAGATTGCTGGTAGTAAGGAGATTCACTAAACATTGTTGTAGCTCAGTATCTTCAGATTGCTAGTAGTAAGGAGAGTCACCAAACATTGTTGTAGCTCAGTATCTTCAGATTGCTGGTAGTAAGGAGTCACCAAACGTTGTAGCTCAGTATCATCTGATTGTTGGCAATAAGGAGAACCACCAAACATTGTTGTAGCTCAGTATCTTCAGATTGCTGGTAGTAAGGAGTCACCAAACGTTGTAGCTCAGTATCATCTGATTGTTGGTAGTAAGGAGAGTCACCAAATGTTGTAGCTCAGTATCTTCAGATTGCTGGTAGTAAGGAGAGTCACCTATTGTTGTAGCTCAGTATCATCAGATTGCTGGTAGTAAGGAGAGTCACCAAACGTTGTAGCTCAGTATCTTCAGATTGCTAGTAGTAAGGAGAGTCACCAATCATTGTTGTAGCTCAGTATCTTCAGATTGCTGGTAGTAAGGAGAGTCACTAAACATTGTTGTAGCTCAGTATCATCTGATTGTTGGCAATAAGGAGAACCACCAAACATTGTTGTAGCTCAGTATCTTCAGATTGCTGGTAGTAAGTAGTCACCAAAAGTTGTAGCTCAGTATCATCTGATTGTTGGTAGTAAGGAGAGTCACCAAATTTTGTAGCTCAGTATCTTCAGATTGCTTGTAGTAAGGAGAGTCACCAAATGTTGTAGCTCAGTATCTTCAGATTGCTTGTAGTAAGGAGAGTGACCAAATGTTGTAGCTCAGTATCTTCAGATTGCTGGTAGTAAGGAGAGTCACCTATTGTTGTAGCTCAGTATCATGAGATTGCTGGTAGTAAGGAGAGTCACCAAACGTTGTAGCTCAGTATCTTCAGATTGCTGGTAGTAAAGAGAGCCACCAAACATTGTTGTAGCTCAGTATCTTCAGATTACTGATAGTAAAGAGAGTCACCAAACATTGTTGGAGCTGCGATAGTTCAGTTGTTAGTGAACTGGACTACAAAGGACAAGAGGTAGGGTTTGATCCCAACCAATGGTTTCCGGGTTCACCCAGCCTTTAATGGGTACCAGATTTTTTCTGGGAAAGTAGAGCGGCTCGGGCGTAATACTGACCTCATTACCACAAAAATCATGTGCTGAAGGTCTGTAAAATTTATGGTCACTAACACCATATTACCTATACACCACTTGGCGTGACGGGGGTACTTTACTTTACTTACCAAACATTGTTGTAGCTCAGTATCATCTGATTGTTGGCAATAAGTACAGCCACCAAACATTGTTGTAGCTCAGTATCATCTGTTTGTTGGCAATAAGGAGAGCCACCAAACATTGTTGTAGCTCAGTATCATCTGATTGTTGGCAATAAGGACAGCCACCAAACGTTGTTGTAGCTCAGTATCATCTGTTTGTTGGCAATAGGAGAGCCGCCAAACATTGTTGTAGCTCAGTATCTTCAGATTGTTGGTAGTAAGGAGAGTCACCAAATGTTGTAGTTCAGTATCTTCAGATTGTTGGTAGTAAGGAGAGTCACCAAATGTTGTAGCTCAGTATCTTCAGATTGCTGGTAGTAAGGAGAGTCACCAAACGTTGTTGTAGTTCAGTATCTTCAGATTGTTGGTAGTGAGAGCCACCAAACATTGTTGTAGCTCAGTATTGTCAGATTGTTGGTAGTGAGAGCCACCAAACATTGTTGTAGCTCAGTATTGTCAGATTGTTGGTAGTGAGAGCCACCAAACATCGTTGTAGCTCAGTATCTTCAGATTGTTGGTAGTGAGAGCCACCAAACATTGTTGTAACTCAGTATCTTCAGATTGTTGGAAGTAAGGAGAGCCACCAAACATTGTTTTGGCTCAGTATTGTCAGATTGTTGGTAGTGAGAGCCACCAAACATTGTTGTAGCTCAGTATCTTCAGATTGTTGGTAGTGAGAGCCACCAAACATTGTTGTAGCTCAGTATCTTCAGATTGTTGAAAGTAAGGAGAGCCACCAAACGTTGTTGTAGCTCTTCAGGTTGCTGGTAGTGAGAGCCACCAAACATTGTTGTAGCTCTTCAGATTGCTGGTAGTGAGAGCCACCAAACATTGTTGTAGCTCAGTAGTCAGATTGCTTGGTAGTGAGAGCCACCAAACATTGTTGTAGCTCAGTAGTGTCAGATTGTTGGTAGTGAGAGCCACCAAACATTGTTGCAGCTCAGTATTGTCAGATTGTTTGTAGTGAGAGCCACCAAACATTGTTTTAGCTCAGTATTGTCAGATTGTTGGTAGTGAGAGCCACCAAACATTGTTGTAGCTCAGTATTGTTAGATTGTTGGTAGTGAGAGCCACCAAACATTGTTGTAGCTCAGTATTGTCAGATTGTTGGAAGTAAGGAGAGCCACCAAACATTGTTGTAGCTCAGTATTGTCAGATTGTTGGTAGTGAGAGCCACCAAACATTGTTGTAGCTCAGTATCTTCAGATTGCTGGGTAGTAAGGAGAGCCACCAAACATTGTTGTAGCTCAGTATCTTCAGATTGTTGGTAGTAAGGAGAGTCACCAAACATTGTTGTAGCTCAGTATCTTCAGATTGCTGGTAGTAAGGAGAGTTGTAGCTCACCAAACATTGTTGTAGCTCAGTATCTTCAGATTGCTGGTAGTAAGGAGTCACCAAACGTTGTAGCTCAGTATCATCTGATTGTTGGCAATAAGGAGAACCACCAAACATTGTTGTAGCTCAGTATCTTCAGATTGCTGGTAGTAAGGAGTCACCAAACGTTGTAGCTCAGTATCATCAGATTGTTGGTAGTAAGGAGAGTCACCAAATGTTGTAGCTCAGTATCTTCAGATTGTTGGTAGTAAGGAGAGTCCACCATTGTTGTAGCTCAGTATCTTCAGATTGCTGGTAGTAAGGAGAGTCACCAAACGTTGTAGCTCAGTATCTTCAGATTGTTGTAGTAAGGAGAGTCACCAATCATTGTTGTAGCTCAGTATCTTCAGATTGCTTGGTAGTAAGGAGAGTCACTAAACATTGTTGTAGCTCAGTATCATCAGATTGTTGGCAATAAGGAGAACCACCAAACATTGTTGTAGCTCAGTATCTTCAGATTGCTGGTAGTAAGTAGTCACCAAAAGTTGTAGCTCAGTATCATCTGATTGTTGGTAGTAAGGAGAGTCACCAAATTTTGTAGCTCAGTATCTTCAGATTGTTGTAGTAAGGAGAGTCACCAAATGTTGTAGCTCAGTATCTTCAGATTGCTTGTAGTAAGGAGAGTGACCAAATGTTGTAGCTCAGTATCTTCAGATTGCTGGTAGTAAGGAGAGTCACCTATTGTTGTAGCTCAGTATCATGAGATTGCTGGTAGTAAGGAGAGTCACCAAACGTTGTAGCTCAGTATCTTCAGATTGCTGGTAGTAAAGAGAGCCACCAAACATTGTTGTAGCTCAGTATCTTCAGATTACTGATAGTAAAGAGAGTCACCAAACATTGTTGGAGCTGCGATAGTTCAGTTGTTAGTGAACTGGACTACAAAGGACAAGAGGTAGGGTTTGATCCCAACCAATGGTTTCCGGGTTCACCCAGCCTTTAATGGGTACCAGATTTTTTCTGGGAAAGTAGAGCGGCTCGGGCGTAATACTGACCTCATTACCACAAAAATCATGTGCTGAAGGTCTGTAAAATTTATGGTCACTAACACCATATTACCTATACACCACTTGGCGTGACGGGGGTACTTTACTTTACTTACCAAACATTGTTGTAGCTCAGTATCATCTGATTGTTGGCAATAAGTACAGCCACCAAACATTGTTGTAGCTCAGTATCATCTGTTTGTTGGCAATAAGGAGAGCCACCAAACATTGTTGTAGCTCAGTATCATCTGATTGTTGGCAATAAGGACAGCCACCAAACATTGTTGTAGCTCAGTATCATCTGTTTGTTGGCAATAAGGAGAGCCGCCAAACATTGTTGTAGCTCAGTATCTTCAGATTGTTGGTAGTAAGGAGAGTCACCAAATGTTGTAGTTCAGTATCTTCAGATTGTTGGTAGTAAGGAGAGTCACCAAATGTTGTAGCTCAGTATCTTCAGATTGCTGGTAGTAAGGAGAGTCACCAAACGTTGTTGTAGCTCAGTATCTTCAGATTGTTGGTAGTGAGAGTCACCAAACATTGTTGTAGCTCAGTATTGTCAGATTGTTGGTAGTGGAGAGCCACCAAACATTGTTGTAGCTCAGTATTGTCAGATTGTTGGTAGTGAGAGCCACCAAACATTGTTGTAGCTCAGTATCTTCAGATTGTTGGTAGTGAGAGCCACCAAACATTGTTGTAGCTCAGTATCTTCAGATTGTTGGAGTAAGGAGAGCCACCAAACATTGTTTTAGCTCAGTATTGTCAGATTGTTGGTAGTGAGAGCCACCAAACATTGTTGTAGCTCAGTATCTTCAGATTGTTGGTAGTGAGAGCCACCAAACATTGTTGTAGCTCAGTATCTTCAGATTGCTGGTAGTAAGGAGAGCCACCAAACATTGTTGTAGCTCTTCAGGTTGCTGGTAGTGAGAGCCACCAAACATTGTTGTAGCTCTTCAGATTGCTGGTAGTGAGAGCCACCAAACATTGTTGTAGCTTAGTATCTTCAGATTGCTGGTAGTGAGAGCCACCAAACATTGTTGCAGCTCAGTATGTCAGATTGTTGGTAGTGAGAGCCACCAAACATTGTTGCAGCTCAGTATTGTCAGATTGTTTGTAGTGAGAGCCACCAAACATTGTTTTAGCTCAGTATTGTCAGATTGTTGGTAGTGAGAGCCACCAAACATTGTTGTAGCTCAGTATCTTCAGATTGTTGGTAGTGAGAGCCACCAAACATTGTTGTAGCTCAGTATCTTCAGATTGTTGGTAGTGAGAGCCACCAAACATTGTTGTAGCTCAGTATCTTCAGATTGTTGGAAGTAAGGAGAGCCACCAAACATTGTTGTAGCTCAGTATCATCAGATTGTTGGAATAAGGAGAGCCACCAAACATTGTTGTAGCTCAGTATTGTCAGATTGTTGTTGGAAGTAAGGAGAGCCACCAAACATTGTTGTAGCTCAGTATCTTCAGATTGTTGGTAGTGAGAGCCACCAACATTGTTGTAGCTCAGTATCTCAGATTGTTGGTAGTGGAGAGTCACCAAACATTGTTGTAGCTCAGTATCTTCAGATTGTTGGTAGTGAGAGTCACCAAACATTGTTGTAGCTCAGTATCTTCAGATTGTTGGTAGTGAGAGCCACCAAACATTGTTGTAGCTCAGTATTGTTAGATTGTTGGTAGTGAGAGCCACCAAACATTGTTGTAGCTCAGTATTGTCAGATTGTTGGTAGTAAGGAGAGCCACCAAACATTGTTGTAGCTCAGTATTGTCAGATTGTTTGTAGTGAGAGCCACCAAACATTGTTGTAGCTCAGTATTGTCAGATTGTTGGTAGTGAGAGCCACCAAACATTGTTGTAGCTCAGTATTGTCAGATTGTTGGTAGTGAGAGCCACCAAACATTGTTGTAGCTCAGTATCTGTCAGATTGTTGGTAGTGAGAGCCACCAAACATTGTGTAGCTCAGTATTTCAGATTGTTGGTAGTGAGAGCCACCAAACATTGTTGTAGCTCAGTATTGTCAGATTGTTGGTAGTGAGAGCCACCAAACATTGTTGTAGCTCAGTATTGTCAGATTGTTGGTAGTGAGAGCCACCAAACATTGTTGTAGCTCAGTATCTTCAGATTGTTGGAAGTAAGGAGAGCCACCAAACATTGTTGTAGCTCAGTATTGTCAGATTGTTGGTAGTGAGAGCCACCAAACATTGTTGTAGCTCAGTATCTTCAGATTGTTGGTAGTGAGAGCCACCAAACATTGTTGTAGCTCAGTATTGTCAGATTGTTGGAAGTAAGAGAGCCACCAAACATTGTTGTAGCTCAGTATTGTCAGATTGTTGGAAGTAAGGAGAGTCACCAAATGTTGTAGCTCAGTATCTTCAGATTGTTGGTAGTAAGGAGAGCCACCAAACATTGTTGTAGCTCAGTATCTTCAGATTGCTGGTAGTAAGGAGAGTCACCAAACATTGTTGTAGCTCAGTATCTTCAGATTGTTGGTAGTAAGGAGAGCCACCAAACATTGTTGTAGCTCAGTATCATCTGATTGTTGGCAATAAGTACAGCCACCAAACATTGTTGTAGCTCAGTATCATCTGTTTGTTGGCAATAAGGAGAGCCACCAAACATTGTTGTAGCTCAGTATCATCTGATTGTTGGCAGTAAGGAGAGCCACCAAACGTTGTTGTAGCTCAGTATCATCTGTTTGTTGGCAATAAGGAGAGCCGCCAAACATTGTTGTAGCTCAGTATCTTCAGATTGTTGGTAGTAAGGAGAGTCACCAAATGTTGTAGTTCAGTATCTTCAGATTGTTGGTAGTAAGGAGAGTCACCAAATGTTGTAGCTCAGTATCTTCAGATTGCTGGTAGTAAGGAGAGTCACCAAACGTTGTTGTAGCTCAGTATCTTCAGATTGTTGGTAGTGAGAGCCACCAAACATTGTTGTAGCTCAGTATCTTCAGATTGTTGGTAGTAAGGAGAGCCACCAAACATTGTTGTAGCTCAGTATTGTCAGATTGTTGGAAGTAAGGAGAGTCACCAAATGTTGTAGCTCAGTATCTTCAGATTGCTGGTAGTAAGGAGAGCCACCAAACATTGTTGTAGCTCAGTATCTTCAGATTGCTGGTAGTAAGGAGAGTCACCAAACATTGTTGTAGCTCAGTATCTTCAGATTGTTGGTAGTAAGGAGAGCCACCAAACATTGTTGTAGCTCAGTATTGTCAGATTGTTGGAAGTAAGGAGAGCCACCAAACATTGTTGTAGCTCAGTATTGTCAGATTGTTGGTAGTGAGAGCCACCAAACATTGTTGTAGTTCAGTATCTTCAGGATTGTTGTAGTGAGAGCCACCAACATTGTTGTAGCTCAGTATCTTCAGATTGCTGGTAGTGAGAGCCACCAAACATTGTTGTAGCTCAGTATCTTCAGATTGCTGGTAGTGAGAGCCACCAAACATTGTTGTAGCTCAGTATCTTCAGATTGCTGGTAGTGAGAGCCACCAAACATTGTTGTAGCTCAGTATTGTCAGATTGTTGGTAGTGAGAGCCACCAAACATTGTTGTAGCTCAGTATTGTCAGATTGTTGGTAGTGAGAGCCACCAAACATTGTTTTAGCTCAGTATTGTCAGATTGTTGGTAGTGAGAGCCACCAAACATTGTTGTAGCTCAGTATTGTCAGATTGTTGGTAGTGAGAGCCACCAAACATTGTTGTAGCTCAGTATCTTCAGATTGTTGGTAGTGAGAGCCACCAAACATTGTTGTAACTCAGTATCTTCAGATTGTTGGAAGTAAGGAGAGCCACCAAACATTGTTTTGGCTCAGTATTGTCAGATTGTTGGTAGTGAGAGCCACCAAACATTGTTGTAGCTCAGTATCTTCAGATTGTTGGTAGTGAGAGCCACCAAACATTGTTGTAGCTCAGTATCTTCAGATTGTTGAAAGTAAGGAGAGCCACCAAACATTGTTGTAGCTCTTCAGGTTGCTGGTAGTGAGAGCCACCAAACATTGTTGTAGCTCTTCAGATTGCTGGGTAGTGAGAGCCACCAAACATTGTTGTAGCTTAGTATCTTCAGATTGCTGGTAGTGAGAGCCACCAAACATTGTTGCAGCTCAGTAGTGTTCAGATTGTTGGTAGTGAGAGCCACCAAACATTGTTGCAGCTCAGTATTGTCAGATTGTTTGTAGTGAGAGCCACCAAACATTGTTTTAGCTCAGTATTGTCAGATTGTTGGTAGTGAGAGCCACCAAACATTGTTGTAGCTCAGTATCTGTCAGATTGTTGGTAGTGAGAGCCACCAAACATTGTTGTAGCTCAGTATCTTCAGATTGTTGGTAGTGAGAGCCACCAAACATTGTTGTAGCTCAGTATCTTCAGATTGTTGATAGTGAGAGCCACCAAACATTGTTGTAGCTCAGTATCTTCAGATTGTTGGAAGTAAGAGAGCCACCAAACATTGTTGTAGCTCAGTATTGTCAGATTGTTGGAAGTAAGGAGAGCCACCAAACATTGTTGTAGCTCAGTATTGTCAGATTGTTGTTGGAAGTAAAGAGAGCCACCAAACATTGTTGTAGCTCAGTATTGTCAGATTGTTGGTAGTGAGAGCCACCAAACATTGTTGTAGCTCAGTATTGTCAGATTGTTGGTAGTGAGAGCCACCAAACATTGTTGTAGCTCAGTATTGTCAGATTGTTGGTAGTGAGAGCCACCAAACATTGTTGTAGCTCAGTATTGTCAGATTGTTGGTAGTGAGAGCCACCAAACATTGTTGTAGCTCAGTATTGTCAGATTGTTGGTAGTGAGAGCCACCAAACATTGTTGTAGCTCAGTATTGTCAGATTGTTGGAAGTAAGGAGAGCCACCAAACATTGTTGTAGCTCAGTATTGTCAGATTGTTGGTAGTGAGAGCCACCAAACATTGTTGTAGCTCAGTATCTTCAGATTGTTGGTAGTGAGAGCCACCAAACATTGTTGTAGCTCAGTATCTTCAGATTGTTGGAAGTAAGGAGAGCCACTAAACATTGTTGTAGCTCAGTATTGTCAGATTGTTGGAAGTAAGGAGAGCCACCAAACATTGTTGTAGCTCAGTATTGTCAGATTGTTGTTGGAAGTAAAGAGAGCCACCAAACATTGTTGTAGCTCAGTATTGTCAGATTGTTGGTAGTGAGAGCCGCCGAACATTGTTGTAGCTCAGTATTGTCAGATTGTTGGTAGTGAGAGCCACCAAACATTGTTGCAGCTCAGTATTGTCAGATTGTTGGTAGTGAGAGCCACCAAACATTGTTGTAGCTCAGTATTGTCAGATTGTTGGTAGTGAGAGCCACCAAACATTGTTGTAGCTCAGTATTGTTAGATTGTTGGTAGTGAGAGCCACCAAACATTGTTGTAGCTCAGTATTGTCAGATTGTTGGAAGTAAGGAGAGCCACCAAACATTGTTGTAGCTCAGTATTGTCAGATTGTTTGTAGTGAGAGCCACCAAACATTGTTGTAGCTCAGTATTGTCAGATTGTTGGTAGTGAGAGCCACCAAACATTGTTGTAGCTCAGTATTGTCAGATTGTTGGTAGTGAGAGCCACCAAACATTGTTGTAGCTCAGTATTGTCAGATTGTTGGTAGTGAGAGCCACCAAACATTGTGCAGCTCAGTATTGTCAGATTGTTGGTAGTGAGAGCCACCAAACATTGTTGTAGCTCAGTATTGTCAGATTGTTGGTAGTGAGAGCCACCAAACATTGTTGTAGCTCAGTATTGTCAGATTGTTGGTAGTGAGAGCCACCAAACATTGTTGTAGCTCAGTATCTTCAGATTGTTGGAAGTAAGGAGAGCCACCAAACATTGTTGTAGCTCAGTATTGTCAGATTGTTGGTAGTGAGAGCCACCAAACATTGTTGTAGCTCAGTATCTTCAGATTGTTGGTAGTGAGACCCACCAAACATTGTTGTAGCTCAGTATTGTCAGATTGTTGGAAGTAAGGAGAGCCACCAAACATTGTTGTAGCTCAGTATTGTCAGATTGTTGGAAGTAAGGAGAGTCACCAAATGTTGTAGCTCAGTATCTTCAGATTGTTGGTAGTAAGGAGAGCCACCAAACATTGTTGTAGCTCAGTATCTTCAGATTGCTGGTAGTAAGGAGAGTCACCAAACATTGTTGTAGCTCAGTATCTTCAGATTGTTGGTAGTAAGGAGAGCCACCAAACATTGTTGTAGCTCAGTATCATCTGATTGTTGGCAATAAGTACAGCCACCAAACATTGTTGTAGCTCAGTATCATCTGTTTGTTGGCAATAAGGAGAGCCACCAAACATTGTTGTAGCTCAGTATCATCTGATTGTTGGCAATAAGGACAGCCACCAAACGTTGTTGTAGCTCAGTATCATCTGTTTGTTGGCAATAAGGAGAGCCGCCAAACATTGTTGTAGCTCAGTATCTTCAGATTGTTGGTAGTAAGGAGAGTCACCAAATGTTGTAGTTCAGTATCTTCAGATTGTTGGTAGTAAGGAGAGTCACCAAATGTTGTAGCTCAGTATCTTCAGATTGCTGGTAGTAAGGAGAGTCACCAAACGTTGTTGTAGTTCAGTATCTTCAGATTGTTGGTAGTGAGAGCCACCAAACATTGTTGTAGCTCAGCATCTTCAGATTGTTGGTAGTAAGGAGAGCCACCAAACATTGTTGTAGCTCAGTATTGTCAGATTGTTGGAAGTAAGGAGAGTCACCAAATGTTGTAGCTCAGTATCTTCAGATTGCTGGTAGTAAGGAGAGCCACCAAACATTGTTGTAGCTCAGTATCTTCAGATTGCTGGTAGTAAGGAGAGTCACCAAACATTGTTGTAGCTCAGTATCTTCAGATTGTTGGTAGTAAGGAGAGCCACCAAACATTGTTGTAGCTCAGTATTGTCAGATTGTTGGAAGTAAGGAGAGCCACCAAACATTGTTGTAGCTCAGTATTGTCAGATTGTTGGTAGTGAGAGCCACCAAACATTGTTGTAGTTCAGTATCTTCAGGATTGTTGGTAGTGAGAGCCACCAAACATTGTTGTAGCTCAGTATCTTCAGATTGCTGGTAGTGAGAGCCACCAAACATTGTTGTAGCTCAGTATCTTCAGATTGCTGGTAGTGAGAGCCACCAAACATTGTTGTAGCTCAGTATCTTCAGATTGCTGGTAGTGAGAGCCACCAAACATTGTTGCAGCTCAGTATTGTCAGATTGTTGGTAGTGAGAGCCACCAAACATTGTTGTAGCTCAGTATTGTCAGATTGTTGGTAGTGAGAGCCACCAAACATTGTTTTAGCTCAGTATTGTCAGATTGTTGGTAGTGAGAGCCACCAAACATTGTTGTAGCTCAGTATTGTCAGATTGTTGGTAGTGAGAGCCACCAAACATTGTTGTAGCTCAGTATCTTCAGATTGTTGGTAGTGAGAGCCACCAAACATTGTTGTAACTCAGTATCTTCAGATTGTTGGAAGTAAGGAGAGCCACCAAACATTGTTTTGGCTCAGTATTGTCAGATTGTTGGTAGTGAGAGCCACCAAACATTGTTGTAGCTCAGTATCTTCAGATTGTTGGTAGTGAGAGCCACCAAACATTGTTGTAGCTCAGTATCTTCAGATTGTTGAAAGTAAGGAGAGCCACCAAACATTGTTGTAGCTCTTCAGGTTGCTGGTAGTGAGAGCCACCAAACATTGTTGTAGCTCTTCAGATTGCTGGTAGTGAGAGCCACCAAACATTGTTGTAGCTTAGTATCTTCAGATTGCTGGTAGTGAGAGCCACCAAACATTGTTGCAGCTCAGTAGTGTCAGATTGTTGGTAGTGAGAGCCACCAAACATTGTTGCAGCTCAGTATTGTCAGATTGTTTGTAGTGAGAGCCACCAAACATTGTTTTAGCTCAGTATTGTCAGATTGTTGGTAGTGAGAGCCACCAAACATTGTTGTAGCTCAGTATCTTCAGATTGTTGGTAGTGAGAGCCACCAAACATTGTTGTAGCTCAGTATCTTCAGATTGTTGGTAGTGAGAGCCACCAAACATTGTTGTAGCTCAGTATCTTCAGATTGTTGATAGTGAGAGCCACCAAACATTGTTGTAGCTCAGTATCTTCAGATTGTTGGAAGTAAGGAGAGCCACTAAACATTGTTGTAGCTCAGTATTGTCAGATTGTTGGAAGTAAGGAGAGCCACCAAACATTGTTGTAGCTCAGTATTGTCAGATTGTTGTTGGAAGTAAAGAGAGCCACCAAACATTGTTGTAGCTCAGTATTGTCAGATTGTTGGTAGTGAGAGCCGCCGAACATTGTTGTAGCTCAGTATTGTCAGATTGTTGGTAGTGAGAGCCACCAAACATTGTTGCAGCTCAGTATTGTCAGATTGTTGGTAGTGAGAGCCACCAAACATTGTTGTAGCTCAGTATTGTCAGATTGTTGGTAGTGAGAGCCACCAAACATTGTTGTAGCTCAGTATTGTCAGATTGTTGGTAGTGAGAGCCACCAAACATTGTTGTAGCTCAGTATTGTCAGATTGTTGGAAGTAAGGAGAGCCACCAAACATTGTTGTAGCTCAGTATTGTCAGATTGTTTGTAGTGAGAGCCACCAAACATTGTTGTAGCTCAGTATTGTCAGATTGTTGGTAGTGAGAGCCACCAAACATTGTTGTAGCTCAGTATTGTCAGATTGTTGGTAGTGAGAGCCACCAAACATTGTTGTAGCTCAGTATTGTCAGATTGTTGGTAGTGAGAGCCACCAAACATTGTGCAGCTCAGTATTGTCAGATTGTTGGTAGTGAGAGCCACCAAACATTGTTGTAGCTCAGTATTGTCAGATTGTTGGTAGTGAGAGCCACCAAACATTGTTGTAGCTCAGTATTGTCAGATTGTTGGTAGTGAGAGCCACCAAACATTGTTGTAGCTCAGTATCTTCAGATTGTTGGAAGTAAGGAGAGCCACCAAACATTGTTGTAGCTCAGTATTGTCAGATTGTTGGTAGTGAGAGCCACCAAACATTGTTGTAGCTCAGTATCTTCAGATTGTTGGTAGTGAGACCCACCAAACATTGTTGTAGCTCAGTATTGTCAGATTGTTGGAAGTAAGGAGAGCCACCAAACATTGTTGTAGCTCAGTATTGTCAGATTGTTGGAAGTAAGGAGAGTCACCAAATGTTGTAGCTCAGTATCTTCAGATTGTTGGTAGTAAGGAGAGCCACCAAACATTGTTGTAGCTCAGTATCTTCAGATTGCTGGTAGTAAGGAGAGTCACCAAACATTGTTGTAGCTCAGTATCTTCAGATTGTTGGTAGTAAGGAGAGCCACCAAACATTGTTGTAGCTCAGTATTGTCAGATTGTTGGAAGTAAGGAGAGCCACCAAACATTGTTGTAGCTCAGTATTGTCAGATTGTTGGTAGTGAGAGCCACCAAACATTGTTGTAGTTCAGTATCTTCAGGATTGTTGGTAGTGAGAGCCACCAAACATTGTTGTAGCTCAGTATCTTCAGATTGCTGGTAGTGAGAGCCACCAAACATTGTTGTAGCTCAGTATCTTCAGATTGCTGGTAGTGAGAGCCACCAAACATTGTTGTAGCTCAGTATCTTCAGATTGCTGGTAGTGAGAGCCACCAAACATTGTTGCAGCTCAGTATTGTCAGATTGTTGGTAGTGAGAGCCACCAAACATTGTTGTAGCTCAGTATTGTCAGATTGTTGGTAGTGAGAGCCACCAAACATTGTTTTAGCTCAGTATTGTCAGATTGTTGGTAGTGAGAGCCACCAAACATTGTTTTAGCTCAGTATTGTCAGATTGTTGGTAGTGAGAGCCACCAAACATTGTTGTAGCTCAGTATCTTCAGATTGTTGGTAGTGAGAGCCACCAAACATTGTTGTAGCTCATTATCTTCAGATTGTTGGAAGTAAGGAGAGCCACCAAACATTGTTTTAGCTCAGTATTGTCAGATTGTTGGTAGTGAGAGCCACCAAACATTGTTGTAGCTCAGTATCTTCAGATTGTTGGTAGTGAGAGCCACCAAACATTGTTGTAGCTCAGTATCTTCAGATTGTTGGAAGTAAGGAGAGCCACCAAACATTGTTGTAGCTCAGTATCTTCAGATTGTTGGTAGTGAGAGCCACCAAACATTGTTGTAGCTTAGTATCTTCAGATTGCTGGTAGTGAGAGCCACCAAACATTGTTGCAGCTCAGTAGTGTCAGATTGTTGGTAGTGAGAGCCACCAAACATTGTTGCAGCTCAGTATTGTCAGATTGTTTGTAGTGAGAGCCACCAAACATTGTTGCAGCTCAGTATTGCCAGATTGTTGGTAGTGAGAGCCACCAAACATTGTTGTAGCTCAGTATCTTCAGATTGTTGGTAGTGAGAGCCACCAAACATTGTTGTAGCTCAGTATCTTCAGATTGTTGGTAGTGAGAGCCACCAAACATTGTTGTAGCTCAGTATCTTCAGATTGTTGGAAGTAAGGAGAGCCACCAAACATTGTTGTAGCTCAGTATTGTCAGATTGTTGGAAGTAAGGAGAGCCACCAAACATTGTTGTAGCTCAGTATTGTCAGATTGTTGGAAGTAAGGAGAGCCACCAAACATTGTTGTAGCTCAGAATTGTCAGATTGTTGGTAGTGAGAGCCGCCGAACATTGTTGTAGCTCAGTATTGTCAGATTGTTGGTAGTGAGAGCCACCAAACATTGTTGCAGCTCAGTATTGTCAGATTGTTTGTAGTGAGAGCCACCAAACATTGTTGTAGCTCAGTATTGTCAGATTGTTGGTAGTGAGAGCCACCAAACATTGTTGTAGCTCAGTATTGTCAGATTGTTGGTAGTGAGAGCCACCAAACATTGTTGTAGCTCAGTATTGTCAGATTGTTGGAAGTAAGGAGAGCCACCAAACATTGTTGTAGCTCAGTATTGTCAGATTGTTGGTAGTGAGAGCCACCAAACATTGTTGTAGCTCAGTATTGTCAGATTGTTGGTAGTGAGAGCCACCAAACATTGTTGTAGCTCAGTATTGTCAGATTGTTGGTAGTGAGAGCCACCAAACATTGTTGTAGCTCAGTATTGTCAGATTGTTGGTAGTGAGAGCCACCAAACATTGTTGCAGCTCAGTATTGTCAGATTGTTGGTAGTGAGAGCCACCAAACATTGTTGTAGCTCAGTATTGTCAGATTGTTGGTAGTGAGAGCCACCAAACATTGTTGCAGCTCAGTATTGTCAGATTGTTTGTAGTGAGAGCCACCAAACATTGTTGTAGCTCAGTATTGTCAGATTGTTGGTAGTGAGAGCCACCAAACATTGTTGTAGCTCAGTATCTTCAGATTGTTGGAAGTAAGGAGAGCCACCAAACATTGTTGTAGCTCAGTATTGTCAGATTGTTGGTAGTGAGAGCCACCAAACATTGTTGTAGCTCAGTATCTTCAGGTTGTTGGTAGTGAGAGCCACCAAACATTGTTGTAGCTCAGTATCTTCAGATTGTTGGTAGTGAGAGCCACCAAACATTGTTGTAGCTCAGTATCTTCAGATTGTTGGTAGTGAGAGCCACCAAACATTGTTGTAGCTCAGTATCTTCAGATTGTTGGAAGTAAGGAGAGCCACCAAACATTTTTGTAGCTCAGTATTGTCAGATTGTTGGAAGTAAGGAGAGCCACCAAACATTGTTGTAGCTCAGTATTGTCAGATTGTTGGAAGTAAGGAGAGCCACCAAACATTGTTGTAGCTCAGTATTGTCAGATTGTTGGTAGTGAGAGCCACCAAACATTGTTACAGCTCAGTATTGTCAGATTGTTTGTAGTGAGAGCCACCAAACATTGTTGTAGCTCAGTATTGTCAGATTGTTGGTAGTGAGAGCCACCAAACATTGTTGTAGCTCAGTATTGTCAGATTGTTGGTAGTGAGAGCCACCAAACATTGTTGTAGCTCAGTATTGTCAGATTGTTGGAAGTAAGGAGAGCCACCAAACATTGTTGTAGCTCAGTATTGTCAGATTGTTGGTAGTGAGAGCCACCAAACATTGTTGTAGCTCAGTATTGTCAGATTGTTGGTAGTGAGAGCCACCAAACATTGTTGTAGCTCAGTATTGTCAGATTGTTGGTAGTGAGAGCCACCAAACATTGTTGTAGCTCAGTATTGTCAGATTGTTGGTAGTGAGAGCCACCAAGCATTGTTGCAGCTCAGTATTGTCAGATTGTTGGTAGTGAGAGCCACCAAACATTGTTGTAGCTCAGTATTGTCAGATTGTTGGTAGTGAGAGCCACCAAACATTGTTGCAGCTCAGTATTGTCAGATTGTTGGTAGTGAGAGCCACCAAACATTGTTGTAGCTCAGTATTGTCAGATTGTTGGTAGTGAGAGCCACCAAACATTGTTGTAGCTCAGTATCTTCAGATTGTTGGAAGTAAGGAGAGCCACCAAACATTGTTGTAGCTCAGTATTGTCAGATTGTTGGAAGTAAGGAGAGCCACCAAACACTGTTGTAGCTCAGTATCTTCAGATTGTTGGTAGTGAGACCCACCAAACATTGTTGTAGCTCAGTATTGTCAGATTGTTGGAAGTAAGGAGAGCCACCAAACATTGTTGTAGCTCAGTATTGTCAGATTGTTGGAAGTAAGGAGAGCCACCAAACATTGTTATCTCAACAAAGTCAATTAGTTTAGTCTGAATATTAATTGTCTTTTTTCAGTCTATGTTGATATATCTAAGAAGGAAAGGCAATGTTTTCAAACTTCCATGGTTTCTATCTATTAACCTTTCGAGCCGTAGCCGTCCCATAGGGCGTAGACCAAGATACTCCTCCTATCTGAATTTTTGTTCTAGCAGTTTTCTTTTAAAGATATTCTATCAAATCTCGCCATCTGTCTCTGTTCTGTGCAAGCAGCTCTATCTCATTGAGGGAGCCGAATCCTGCTGCTCTTGCCTCTCTCATCAATGTTCTTCTCAGTGTCTCCCTGGGTCTTCCAGATCTACCAACAATCTTCCATGGTTTGGAGCATCAAAAGTCTGGTTACAAAAGTAGCAGCTTGAATTTCTTCTATCGCTGCATCAAAAGCGAAAGGCTCTAAGACACACTTTACAATAGCGTTAAATTTTGTTTTAAAACACGTACACTTAAGTTCATTAAACTTACATATTAAACCAGTAGTACAGTCCATAGATTAAAAACATTGATATTTTCAAATAATAAAAAATTAAGTGAACTGCTCAAACCAAATGGAAGTTACATGGTATGGAAATGAAAACTCTCTTGCTTCGAAAGAAAACAATGGGTGCAGGAGTAGGCCAGAAAGCACAGCGAGAAGAAACAAATATATACTCGTGTTTAAAAAATGGGGAGTTTAATAGTTATGTTACTGATGACTTAAAACCATACTGAAAATGAAATCTAGTTCTATTTAAAGTGTACACAATAACGATAATGGAACAACAGCTGGATGGGAGGAGAAGAACTATGACTTTTACTGATGACTTTCTGGTATATCAACTGGGAAGAGACAGACGAAAAATCTCCTCCACAGTGCAAAACAAACTCAATTGCATCTCTTCCTGGTGTGTGGAGTATCAGGTACCTTGGTTAATCCTAGAATAGCATTCATTATTTGCATGGTTCTCCCTGAACAATAATATCGTTAACACGGAAACACCAGTGGTACGAATTGGAGCTGATGAGGTGACTAGGGACAGGTTGATGACATACCTCGGAGTTAAGTTTGATTACAGCATGTGTTTTAGGGACCATGTCGATCATGCAATAGCAAAATCCCGTAAAGGATTAGCCACCTTGAAGGTCATGGCAGCTGCCAACATCAAGCAAAGGCTACTTACCCTTCTCTTCCAGGGTCTAGTCCTCGCACCAATCGAGTATGCCCTGGCAATTCTTACTGTCAGTATGATGCAAATTGACAGCCTGGAGAAAATACAGAATAAATCTATGCACATTATCTTGGGGTGTACGAGGGACACTCCCTATGTAGCAATGAGGTATCTTCTTGACTTTCCAACCATGGATGACATGACCAAGATCCGGAGAGCATGAGCATACCTGAAGATAACTGCAGATAAAGAGCATTCATTGCACCACAAGCTCAACACAGGGAAAGGTGCCAGGCTAAAAAGAGGCAAATCATGGGTGGGCTGAGCAGAAGATGTTATCCAACAGATTTGTGGGCTTACCAGTATCAACGCTAATGAGGAGTGGATACTAGTGCCTACATCATTCAGGGCACATTGTCATGTATTATCACACTTAACAGGAAATGTAGGGAACAGAACTTAGTGGTCATGTGGTCAATGTGGAGGGCAATGGTCTCATCTGGGAGAACACTGATGAGGAAGATGCAGTCACCTATGCAGACGGATCTGTAATATGACTCAAAGGGAGTGCATGGGCATTTACTACATGCTCGGCAGGCAGAAAAATCAAAGAAGACAGTGGTGCATACGTTATGACCACGAGTAGCATGGCAATGGAGGTGATGGCAGTGACCAGGGCATTCATCTGGTTAAAGTCACAAGACTATACCCACACCACCATACCAAGTGTTTCAATGAACATGATAAGAAAAGTGAAGGCGGGCTGTGTATGCAAGTAATGGTTAGAGTCATTGCTGAAATAAAAAATATGTAGTCACCTTTGTCTACATCCCTGGACATGCAGGAGTACGTGGAAATGAAAGAGTGGACATGTTGGCTAGCTGTGCTGTCGTTAAAGACGGTCAACCAATAGATCGGGCGGACATCATCAATGCCCTCTGGGATGTGGGAAGGGCACAGGACTTCAGCAACCATGAGTCCATGTCACTCCTTCGAATGAAGGGGATGAGAGTTAAGATGGGCACAGCCAGAAACGAGAAACTTAGTGGGCATGTAAGAAGACTTATCAACCAACACAGAACTGGAGTTGCCAATTGCTGGACTCTTCGGGACTCGCTGGGGAGGGGATCTGGGCACTTATGGACATATTTGGAGTGCAATGATGATGACCCGCAAATAACTCAATGATGACCCGCAAATAACTCAATGATGATGACCCGCAAATAACTCAATAATGTGAAATCTGGAGATAATTTTGTGTGTGTGGGAACAATGAGCTAAATCTCTGGACGGTCTCTGGAACCAGTTACATTTGTTGGTGACCTTGCTCTAGATACAAAGAACAAGCTTCCATGGTACCTTGATACACATTACCAATAGTATTTGTGACTTAGAATGCATAATCTGAGGTTAAACAGATTGTACCTTACCAAAGTTAAAGTAAAAAACTCAAGGCCAATTAGTCACACCGATGGGTTGAGGTGGTGGTCAAGGGTAGAGACATATAAGGTTAATTTTTTTTCTATTTTTTAGACGACTTTTTTGGTCTAGTATAAATTGGTCCCTTTAAAATAATAGAAGGCATGAAATATTATGTCTACATAGCAATTTTAAGTGGCTGTTAAATAATAACTGTATCTGTGATAGTTATTTGAAGTATCTCTTATAATAATAAGCACATTTGATATGCTCTCCATTTCTTATAATAATTGCCTACATAATTTATGTTACGAGTCTTAGTAACAATTGTACATATGTACGTTTTGTCATGTGTCAGCTATAAACTTTACAAAGGCTGTATTCAAGTAAAGTATCTGATTATCTTAAACTTGAGGAGCTACACATTTCTCTACTGTTTTATTAATTTGTGAAATAGTTAAAGATTGTTGCTGTTGTTTTGCAGTCTGCCTGGCACAATGCACCCGAGCTGCTTTGTTTTGGAGATGGCCAGAACATTGTTCCAACCATTCACATAAAAGACCTAGCAGCGTAAGATTTTCTCATAATTTCGTTACGAGTGTAAATATATTATATGTGTATTTGTCATCAAAGATGAGAACATGGTAAAATAGAGAAAACAAATATCACTTATATAGGCATCTTTGATTATGCATGCCCTATCTGTGGAGGTTATGTGTGCAGTTCGAACAGAGGAAGGAATGAGTGAATGTTTCCCAATAGAAACTGGGGTTAAACAAGGATGTATTTTATCGCCCTTGTTATTTGGAGTTGTTATGGATTTTATAATGAAGAAATGCTGCACTGGTAATAAAGGCATCGAATGGATACAAGGAGACCATTTGGAGGACCTTGGCTTTACTGATGACATAGTTCTCATCAGCAGCCAGATAAAAACGATGCAGGAAAACAAATCTATCATCAATAGCCAGCAAAATTGGGCTTGAGATCAATCATGAAAAGACTAAAGTCATGAAAAGTTTAATTCCAACAGATGACAAAATATACATGGAAAACAAACCAGTAGAAGAGATCGATCACTTTATCTATCTTGGAAGTCACATTGATCGAGAAGGGGATACAAGTAAAGAAATTAGAATCAGAATAGCTAAAGCAGCAATATCTTTCAGAAACCTTGAAAAGTTGTGGAAATCAAAACTCATCAGCACAAACACAAAACTTAGGCTATTCAAATCAAATGTACTATCAACCCTTACGTATGCGTGTGAAAGCTGGAAAACAACACGAGATATAGAAACAAAGTTGAACGCATTCGAAAATAAATGTCTAAGGAAAATACTTGGTATAGCGTGGAACGAATTAAAACAAACGAGGAAATTAGAGAAATCGCCAATCAACCGCTAATATCTTCAGTAATAAAGAAAAGATGATGGTCATATGTTGGACATGTGATGAGAAGAGATAATAACCGAATAGCAAAGCAAGCCCTCATATGGGAAACAACAGGTAAGAGAAAAAGAGGAAGACCCAGGGAGACAATGAGAAGAACATTGATGAGAGAGGCAAGAGCAGCAGGATTCGGCTCCCTCAATGAGATAGAGCTGCTTGCACAGAACAGAGACAGATGGCGAGATTTGATAAAATATCTTTAAAAGAATTGAAAACTGCTAGAACAAAAATTCAGATAGGAGGAGTATCTTGGTCTACGCCCGGCTACGGCTTGAAAGGTCGATAGATAGATAGATCTGTGGAGGGTAATTTTATGTTAGATATAGACTTTACAGTCACCACTGAATACACAGCAAAAATGCAAGTACACAAGACTGAAGCTCTTATCATAAATGCTCACAGTGGGTGGGTTCTAACTCTGCTTGGTTTTATGTTTATAATTGTCAGTCAAATATATCAGTGTATGATTGTCAGTCAAATATATCAGTGTATGATTGTCAGTCAGATATATCAGTGTATGATTGTCAGTCAAATATATCAGTGTATGATTGTCAGTCAAATATATCAGTGTATGAACTAGGTTTATGATAGAGCAAGGTAGTAAGACAGACATCCTATCACTGCTTGTGATCTCATAAGTGTCCAACACTAAGACAGACATACAGACATCCTATCACTGCTAGTGATCTCGTAAGTGTCCAACACTAAGACAGACATACAGACATCCTATCACTGCTAGTGATCTCGTAAGTGTCCAACACTAAGACAGACATACAGACATCCTATCACTGCTTGTGATCTCATAAGTGTCCAACACTAAGACAGACATACAGACATCATATCACTGCTAGTGATCTCGTAAGTGTCCAACACTAAGACAGACATACAGACATCCTATCACTGCTTGTGATCTCATAAGTGTCCAACACTAAGACAGACAGGGGGGAACAGGCAAATAATTGCAATGCTGCGGTAAAGCTGGTAGCAAGGAGCCAGTGGGGGGTGTGCTAAACACTCCAAGGTATGGTGACAGCTTTACAAATAAAGAACACTACACAATACTGACGTTTCGGCCTGTGGCCTTCTTCAGAATACAGGGACAACGACAACAAGCGGTGAAGCACAATTACTACATGTTAGATGATCAAGTGGAGGGCGAGGAAAGTAGGATGCAGAAATAAGAAAAGAGAGAAGAGAGAAATGAATATTACATGACGAGAGGCACGATGGGCGTCAAGACATATAAAATAGAAAAAGAGAAAAATGTATAATAAAATGTACTTAGCTTAGCTCAGAGCAGGAAATCTGTAATCTGTGCTGAAACAAGTCGGAATGACTAGGAGCGCAGAGAACATGTCTAGAAAGCAACACGTGACCAAGACAGGCGAGTTAAGAGGGCAAACGGATCTAATATCGGGAAAACCAAAGGGGGGGAAAAGGGGGATAGACGAAGACACTCCTGGGACACGACAAGCAATACATATAAATCACTCAACAATGCAAGTGAGAGATCACGTGAGAGGTTAAAAGAAAGAAATTGAATGACACGACAAAGTAGTGAACTAGGCAATGGGTGAGAGAGATGGACTCTACAGAATGGAAGGCCTCGAACTGAAAGAGTTGAGAGGTAGGTCAACGAAAGGAAGGATTGGATACTGGAGGAAGAGATAAGGAGAGGAAGAATAATAAAGCCGGTATAATGAGAAGGGCGATAGAGGGGTGGTCCAGAGGAAGTTAGTCTATCGTCAGGTAGGGAAGTATTAGAGGAGGAGGTATGGAGAGGAGGGATAAGAAGCAGGTATGTGAAAACTGAATAGGAGGAGAGGCGGTAGGTCAGAAGTGAATGGAAAAAGAGAAAGTCTGGAAGAAGTGGAGCAGTAAGGGGATGGTGTGCAAGAGGTATGAACCATAGGAGATAAAGAAGTAGGGAAATGATAGAACAAAGGGGGTGATGAGGGTCCTAGGAGAGGAATGAAAGTGGGCATCAGGATAAGGGGGATACTGGAATATAGAGGAGTAGTGACTGCAGGTGAATAGAGAGGAGAGGGGTGAGCTAGGAGTAGATCAGCAGAGAGGTGGTGGGAAGGACGAGGAACAATAGAGGTGGGCAGAGAGATGGTACAGTCCGGGTGGAGAGGTGATATAGTGATAAAGAGGTAAAGGACATGAAGGTAGTCAGAAGAGAAAAAGGTATGGGGGGGGGGGGAGTTTAGGATGAAGAAGGCAAGATGGGGGTTACTCAAAGAGGATATGAAAAGCAGGGATGGACGAGGAGTAGAAGACCCAAGAAGAGAAATAGGAAGAGAGGTCCATAGGTGGGAGGGTGGAGTCGGAGGGTGGAGGGTCCTCAGAGGGACAGGGATACATTGATGCCACGAGGGGTGAGGCAGCCCCAACAAGCGATCAGACGGTGCTCAAGAGTGAGCCGACTGTGGTGATCAGAGGAGCATGATATTAGGCCAGTTACCAAGACATCAGTCTTACCTCGATGGCCCCTCGAGTTAAAGTGGGCTGCTACAAGAGTGTCCGCTTCTCGTGTGATGTCATTCAAGTGTTCACGGCACCTATCGCCGATCCTTCGACCAGACTGACCGATGTAGGTCAACTTGCATCGCTTACAAATGATGGCATAAATGATGTTCCGCGATGTGCAAGTGAATCCCTCTCTAATCTCGAAAGGACCATTAGGGAAGAGGACAGTGTCGGTCTGGAGAACGTGGTCACAAGTTTTACATACTCTGCGGTTGTCTGGAGAACGTGGTCACAAGTTTTACATACTCTGCGGTTGTCTGGAGAACGTGGTCACAAGTTTTACACACTCTGCGGTTGTCTGGAGAACGTGGTCACAAGTTTTACATACTCTGCGGTTGTCTGGAGAACGTGGTCACAAGTTTTACATACTCTGCGGTTGCAACGGATAGTGCCTCGATGGCTGAAGTGGTCAGCAGGAAGACGACCCCTGACAAGAAAGTCTCGGAGGTTCCGGTCACGTCTAAAGGCCACTAGTGGCGGGTCAGGGAAGAGCAGACGAGTAGTAGTGTCAGATCGAAGAATAGGGAGGTAGTGGTGGATGGTCCTAATTGCGGCGTAGTGGTGAGGGTGATGGGTGAGGGCGAGCACTACTCTATCAGAGGGGGGATGAGTAGAGGGGGTAAGAGCAGACTGACGTGAAGTGAGGAGAACTCGACGCAGGGCAGGGAGGAGAGCTGATTCTGGATAAAAGCGTCGGTGGAAGAAATCAAGCATGAGGTGGGCATTGTGAAGGAAATCTTCGTCGTCTTGGCAAAGGCGACGAAGTCTGAGAAGCTGAGAATATGGAAGAGAGTTCTTGCAGGATGTAGGATGAGAGGAGTCGTAGCGGAGGAAACTATGGGAGTCAGTGGCCTTGTAGAAGACCGAGGTGAGAAGATGAGAGGTGCCCAAGGAGACTAGGATGTCCAGGAAAGATACAGAGGAGGTGGAGATGTGGAAGGTGATGTGGATAGAGGGGTGGAAATGTCCGACATATTCGATGAAATGGGAGATCTCATCTTCTGGAAGGTCAGACAGCCCAATGCAATCATCGATGTACCTACGATACATAAGGGGAAGAGGGCCCTGGTAGGTATGGATGATTTGGTGCTATCGATAACCCATAAAGAGACAAGCATAGCTAGGGTCCATGTTAGTGCCCATCGCCACACCACTAATCTGGGTGAAGAAATTGCCATTGAACTCTAAAGAGTTGAGGTTCAAGACTAATTCCGCTAGACGGAGGAGGACGTCAGTGGCGATGGAAGGCTGGATCCTACGGTCCAGGAAAAACTGAAGAGCTCGAAGGCCATCGGAGTGGGGAATAGAAGTATACAGGGAGCAGACATCCATAACGAAGAGGCGGTAGTGACGATCAGGAAGGAGGGTGATAGAGGAAAAGATGTTAAGGGCGTCATTAGTGTCTTTAACATAGGAAGGGAGCCCCATGACTATGGGTTGAAAGACACTGTCGAGGAAGTCAGAAATGAGAACCGTAGGACATGAGATGGAAGAGACAATAGGTCGTCCAGGAGAGTCAGGTTTATGTATTTTGGGCAGCATATAAAAAGAGGGTCTGCCCAAGCAGTGGTCAGGAAGGTTCATGCTGGAGGAGCTAGAAGGAAGTAGTCCATCCTGAATGAAACGGAGGATCGTACGACGCACCACGGCGTTGTTAGAGACAGTAGTGTCGTCGGGGGTGGGAAGGTAGAAAGTCGAGTCGGATAATTGTTTATCCCCTTCCCGGATATAAAGGTCTTTCCTCCATACTACCACAGAGCCACCATTAGCAGGCTGTGTGTCAGCCAAAAAGGAGACAGACATACAGACATCATATCACTGCTAGTGATCTCGTAAGTGTCCAACACTAAGACAGACATCATATCACTGCTAGTGATCTCATAAGTGTCCAACACTAAGACAGACATCATATCACTGCTTGTGATCTCATAAGTGTCCAACACTAAGACAGACATCATATCACTGCTTGTGATCTCATAAGTGTCCAACACTAAGACCGACATCCTATCACTGCTAGTGATCTCATAAGTGTCCAACACTAAGACTGGCATCATATCACTGCTTGTGATCTCATAAGTGTCCAACACTAAGACCGACATCCTATCACTGCTTGTGATCTCATAAGTGTCCAACACTAAGACCGACATCATATCACTGCTTGTGATCTCATAAGTGTCCAACACTAAGACCGACATCATATCACTGCTTGTGATCTCATAAGTGTCCAACACTAAGACCGACATCATATCACTGCTAGTGATCTCATAAGTGTCGAACACTAAGACAAGCAAATTATCACTGCTGGTGATCTCATAAGTGTCCAACACTAAGACAGACATCCTATCACTGCTGGTGATCTCATAAGTGTCCAACACTAAGACAGACATCCTATCACTGCTGGTGATCTCATAAGTGTCCAACACTAAGACCGACATCCTATCACTGCTGGTGATCTCATAAGTGTCCAACACTAAGACAGACATCCTATCACTGCTGGTGATCTCATAAGTGTCCAACACTAAGACAAGCAAATTATCACTGCTGGTGATCTCATAAGTGTCCAACACTAAGACAGACATCCTATCACTGCAGGTGATCTCATAAGTGTCCAACACTAAGACAGACATCCTATCACTGCTGGTGATCTCATAAGTGTCCAACACTAAGAGTAAACCATAAATATGTCACATAATAAAACATGCTGACTAAGCACTATTATATGCTATCATTACTCATTTTTAAGAAGTTAGTTTCTACTTCCATGATGTCAACAATGTTATGGGTTTGACACAAATGAGCACTTGTAAAGTGTTTCAATATTTGAGTCAATCAAAAATGTAAATCTCATTTGCTTTTTAGAATAGTTGAGAACGTGGCAGATGGCTGGTCAAAGTTTAACTACATATTAGCAAAGGATAGTTCACACTGCACGCTGGAGAATATTGTCAAGGTTAGTAGATTTGTTTGGATAATTTCTTTTCTTTTAAATCTCAAAATTTTATTTAATTTTCTGTTTAAATTTTTTGATAAAAATAGATGATTTTTGTGGTAAGGACAGTTGTAGAGACTTACATTGCTAGACCTTTCACCATATTACCACCTGCGTAGCAGGCAGACTGTTATTAAAGTAATAAAAAAAAAAGTAATATGATCGTGTCTCTCAACTTTTCTGAAGTTTTTGATAGATTGGTATAACTTTCTTGTCTTTTCATTACTGAACTAAGTTGTTCTATTTATCCATGACTTTTGTCATCTAGTTTTTCCTGCATTTGACATGTCAAACAGTTTTCCAGGCCTCACTTTCTCTGAACACATGGGGAAAAAATGTGCTGTATTGTTAACTAGACATTATCATTTTGAGAGCATCATTGGTATGATTGTTAACTAGACATTATCATTTTGAGAGCATCATTGGTATAATTGTTAACTAGACATTATCATTTTGAGAGCATCATTGGTATAATTGTTAACTAGACATTATCATTTTGAGAGCATCATTGGTATAATTCTTGAATAGAAGATATAATTTTGAAATCATCACTAGTATAATTGTTGAATAGAAGATATGAATTTGAGATGATTATTGGCATAATTGTTAACTAGAAATCATTTTGAGAGCATCACTGGTATAAATGTTAGCTAAAAATAATTTTGAGAGCATCATTAGTATAAATTGTTAGATAGAAGATATTATGGATGGTAGGGTAGGAGTGTTTAGGGACAGTACTTCACGGCAAGAGGCAGCCACATCCTCCAGGACAACTCTTGAGCGTATTTGGTTCCCCCTCTCCTATCCAGTCCACGTAATGTTCCTCATGTCTGCTTGTATACAGCAACATCACTGCTCAGAAAGCAGCAATGAAATAGTGGATAACTAGGGTGACAGAAGGAGAGGTTATTGTGCGTATAAAAGGTCAAAAGGTGAAGGTGAGAGATAGCCGTAAACATGTAGTAACTCATGGTCCACCGGAAATGAGATGAATGGGTGAGCGTCTCGAAAAACACGAGGTTGGAAAGAGAGACAAAGATTCAATTAGAGAAGGTTAGTTGGTTGGAACAGTCATTCGAGAGATGTGCGAGAAGCTGTGCAGATGGACTTGTCATGTTGACACCTGGTACCGAGGGCTATGTTAGAAGGGAGAAGGAACAGAATGTTAGAAATTAGATTTTAATGTAGGAATGACAGTAAGTCAGGAAGCGTGTAATAGAAATAGAAGTGTATTTCATGGATTTAGGAAATTATGCTAGAAATAGCTGTGATATTATTAAGTAACGTGTGTGTAGAGTAGGGAAATTAAGTAGAATCTAACAGTGCAAGAGGACAGTAGTAGGAACTCGGTAGAGTTCATATTGTGCTCAGAGGATTAGGAAGAACAAGTGTGTTCTTACTAGTTGGCTGAATGTAAGCCGTGTAAGGAATTTCTGAGGCTGAATGTAAGCCGTATCAGGAAATTATGAGGAACTGGGTATGTTCCATATTCTATGAATCTAATAGATTCGACATTGTGTGCCAATGTTGAATATAGAGACGGTAGAGAGCAGGATTGTTCTTACTGGTCTTAGGCTGGATGTAAGCCGCATAGAGAGATTAATTGAAGAAATTAGTAGAGTCAATGTTGTGTGACAATATTGACTATAGAGACTTAGAGAACAGGAATTGTTCTGACCATTACCAGGCTGTGTGTCAGCCATAAAGAGACAGTTGATGAATCCAATAGATTCGACATTGTGTGTCAATGTTGAATATAGAGACGTTAGAGAACAGGTATTGTTCTAACCATTACCAGGCTGTGTGTCAGCCATAAAGAGACAGTTGATGAATCCAATAGATTCGACATTGTGTGTCAATGTTGACTATAGAGACTTAGAGAACAGGCATTGTTCTAACCATTAGCAGGCTGTGTGTCAGCCAGAAGGAGACAATTGATGAATGCAGTAGGTTTAATAGGTTGTGCAATTAGTGTGGAGCATAGGGTGGCGCTGGGCCACTAATAAATAAATAGTTAGCCATAGGGCGTGTTTCCCAGAGGAGACACACAAAACAGTGAGTAGATGTGAGTTCTGCACGTGAATAGTTGTAGGAAGTATGAGTGAATGACAACAATGTATTTGTCATACCATTTCATCGTGGGAAGTGCAGTAAAATAAAGCAACGTATGTCTTGTTCACGAGTGTCACTTCAATCATTCCTGTTGTAACGTCCATCGTTATAGAGTTGCTGTATTCTGTCCCCGTGATGAACGGACGGGGTGTCACAGGCCATAAATCACACAACGTGAAGTCAAGAAGTAATTGATTACGGGCCAACGTGATGGGAAAACAAAGGAATCCTGTCCATCCAGTTCAGTAGAACACCAGGTCGGGCTCAAGTCCTATGAGCCTTGCCACTATTGCAGAGCAGAGCATCAGGTTGGGCTCAGATGTGTACGAGCCTAACGGGTGTTAGACGCAATCGGTCTGAACACGGTCACAGAGCAGGGAAGCTTTGTTCGAGCTGAAGGGCGCAATCGGTCCTAACGTGTGAGCTCAGATATCTCACATAGTTCACAGAGTTCTTTCCCGATCAAGTAAACGTGGGGCGATCTTTCGGCGGCTGAGCAAGTGCCGTCGAGAGGTATCAACCAGTTTTCAAGGTTCAGTACCTCTCTCATAAAGGTTCGAGACCTCGCCCACGAAGGTTCCAGCTTCTCCTCTTTTTTACAATGGTGTTGAAGCTCTTTTTTTTACAGCTTTGGCTGGCCGGCTAAACTATGGAAGACAAGTTAGGTGAGGAAGTCCCCCTCTCTAGTACACAGCTGCTAGCAGAAAGAACGGAGGATCGACACGGTCGACAATGGTCTTGAAGGTAGAAGCTGGAACGGCCTGGTATCGGGCTCAAGGCACAATAGGGACCTAAGGTGTTATGTAGCCAGAATCAATCAGAAAGCAGTGGTAAACTACTGATTGCTGACTGCTGAGAAATCATGACAACCAAAAATAACAAATCTCAAAGAATGGATGGGTGCGACTCTCAGTGAAGAACTTGAAATTGTAACAAACTATGAATATCTTTAGTAACTAACAATGAAGACTGCCAGAAAGAGATCAAAAGAAGATTAGCAGTAGCAAAACAAAAATTAACAGCCATAAAGAACATGTGGTACAATACCAGCAAGGCATTAACATTAAAATTACTGAAGACATGTATCTTTCTGATAGCACCAAATGGTTGTGAATCATGAACAATCTCGCAAAATACAAGGAAGAATATCGATTTATTCGAAACAAAATGCTACAGAAAAATCTTTAGGATACTTAGAATAATGAAAAAGTGCAGTGAAGACATATTAAAGGATTTAAACATTAAAAGGAACTGGCTTATAAACACCATTCAACAGAAAGAATTAAAATACTATGACCACGTCAAAAGACACATCAGGCTGGAAAGAACAATAATGGATGGCATGGTTCCTGGGCAAAGTATCAGGGGGAGACCAAGAAGAAGGTGGTTTCAAGGCATCAGGACCTTGAACATGACAACAGAATTAGTTGGAGATATGACTAGAGACAGAGATTCTTTCAGACGGACTGGAGTGAATGTAACGTTCTGTGGGAGATCTGGCTAGAAATAGAGATTCTTTCAGATGAACTGGAGTGAATGTAACATTCTGTGGGAGATCTGGCTAGAAACAGAGATTCTTTCTGATGGAATGTGGTGAATGTAACGTTCTGTAGGAGATCAGGCTAGAGACAGACATTCTTTCTGATGTGTTGTGGTGAATTTAACGTTCTGTGAAATATCTGGCTAGAGACAGATTCTTTCAGACTGACTGTAGTGATGTAACGTTCTGTGAGAGATCTGGCTAGAGACAGATATTCTTTCAATTGGGCTGTGGTGAATGTAACGTTCTGTGGGAGATCTGACTAGAGACAGATATTCTTTCAGATGAGCTGTGGTAAATGTAACGTTCAGTGGGAGATCTGGCTAGAGATAGAGATTCTTTCAGAGGTGTTGTGGTGAATGTAACGTTTTGCAAAGGATGTACGACCTGATAATAGAAGATACAATTTTAAGATCATCATTAGGTATAATTGTTAACTAGAAGATCTCATTTTGAGAATATAGCACTATGATATGTTGTCTGAGAACGTAACACTGTGATATGCTGTCTGAGAGTATGGCACTGTGATATGTTGTCTGAGAGTATATCACTGTGATATGTTGTCTGAGAGTATAGCACTGTGATGTGTTGTCTGAGAATGTAGCACTGTGATATATTGTCTGAGAGTATAGCACTGTGATATGTTGTCTGAGAGTATAGCACTGTGATATGTTGTCTGAGAGTATAGCACTGTTATATGCTGTCTGAGAGTATAGCACTGTGATATGTTGTCTGAGAGTATAGCACTGTGATATGTTGTCTGAGAGTATAGCACTGTGAAATGTTGTCTGAGAGTATAGCACTGTGATATGCTGTCTGAGAGTATAGCACTGTGATATGTTGTCTGAGAGTATAGCACTGTGATATGTTGTCTGAGAGTATAGCACTGTGATATGCTGTCTGAGAGTATAGCACTGTGATATGTTGTCTGAGAGTAATAGCACTGTGATATGTTGTCTGAGAGTATAGCACTGTGATATGCTGTCTGAGAGTATAGCACTGTGATATGTTGTCTGAGAGTATAGCACTGTGATATGCTGTCTGAGAGTATAGCACTGTGATATGTTGTCTGAGAGTATAGCACTGTGATATGTTGTCTGAGAGTATAGCACTGTGATATGTTGTCTGAGAGTATGGCACTGTGATATGCTGTCTGAGAGTATAGCACTGTGATATGTTGTCTGAGAGTATAGCACTGTGATATGTTGTCTGAGAGTATAGCACTGTGATATGCTGTCTGAGAGTATAGCACTGTGATATGTTGTCTGAGAGTATAGCACTGTGATATGCTGTCTGAGAGTATAGCACTGTGATATGTTGTCTGAGAGTATAGCACTGCGATATGTTGTCTGAGAGTATAGCACTGTGATATGCTGTCTGAGAGTATAGCACTGTGATATGTTGTCTGAGAGTATAGCACTGTGATATGCTGTCTGAGAGTATAGCACTGTGATATGTTGTCTGAGAGTATAGCACTGTGATATGTTGTCTGAGAGTAATAGCACTGTGATATGTTGTCTGAGAGTAATATCACTGTGATATGTTGTCTGAGAGTATAGTACTGTGATATGTTGTCTGAGAGTATAGCACTGTGATATGTTGTCTGAGAGTATAGCACTGTGATATGTTGTCTGAGAGTATAGCACTGTGATATGTTGTCTGAGAGTATAGCACTGTGAAATGTTGTCTGAAAGTATAGCACTGTGATATGTTGTCTGAGAGTATAGCACTGTGAAATGTTGTCTGAGAGTATAGCACTGTGAAATGTTGTCTGAGAGTATAGCACTGTGATATGTTGTCTGAGAGTATAGCACTGTGATATGTTGTCTGAGAGTATAGCACTGTGATATGTTGTCTGAGAGTATAGCACTGTGATATGCTGTCTGAGAGTAATAGCACTGTGATATGTTGTCTGAGAGTATAGCACTGTGATATGTTGTCTGAAAGTATAGCACTGTGATATGTTGTCTGAGAACGTAGCACTGTGATATGTTGTCTGAGAGCAAAATATCATCATTTAATTGTGCCATCATAAATATAGATTGCCATTTCACTCTATTTCTTGCCTTGGTGTTACTAACATCATAACTTATGCTGTTCATCTCTTGGTGTTGTGAGTTCAGTTTAGTTTTATTTGATTATACTTCATCCGCTGCTCTCCAATATCACCTTCAGCTGATTACCATCTCTTTAAGTGTCAACAATAAATGATTTCATCGGACTTATACAAATTGTATTCAATTGTTATTTCTTCATCTTCAATGATTCAAATGATGACTGAAAGCAGTGACCAATGGAGACGGTTGATGAAGTCCTCCTGAAGAGCCCCCACTATCTCACTAGGGTTAAAGAATAAAGAAGAAGATACTTACCTGTATAGGGGTTAGGGTAAGGGAACAAAGAAGAAGATACTTACCTGTATAAGGGTTAGGGTAAGGGAACAAAGAAGAAGGTACTTACCTGTATAAGGGTTAGGGTAAGGGAACAAAGAAGAAGATACTTACCTGTATAAGGGTTAGGGTAAGGGAACAAAGAAGATGACACTTACCTGTATAGGGTTTAGGGTAAGGGAACAAAGAAGATGATACTTACCTGTATAAGGGTTAGGGTAAGGGAACAAAGAAGAAGATACTTACCTGTATAAGGGTTAGAGTAAGGGAATAAAGAAGAAGATACTTACCTGTATAAGGGTTAGGGTAAGGGAACAAAGAAGAAGATACTTACCTGTATAAGGGTTAGGGTAAGGGAACAAAGAAGATGACACTTACCTGTATAAGGTTTAAGGGTTAGGGTAAGGGAACAAAGAATATGATACTTACCTGTATAAGGATTAGGGAAAGGAAACAAAGAAGCTGATAGTTACCTATATAAGGGTTAGGGTAAGGGAACAAAGAAGAAGAAGATACTTACTTCTATAAGGGTTAATGTAAGGGAACAAAGAAGAAGATACTTACCTGTATAAGGATTAGGGTAAGGGAACAAAGAAGAAGATACTTACCTGTATAAGGATTAGGGTAAGGGAACAAAGAAGAAGAAGATACTTACTTGTATAAGGGTTAGGGTAAAGGAATAAAGAAGAAGAAGATACTTACCTGTATAAGGGTTAAGGTAAGGGAACAAAGAAGAAGAAGATACTTGTATAAGGGTTAGGGTAAAGGAATAAAGAAGAAGATACTCACCTGTATAAGGGTTAGGGTAAGGGAACAAGAAGAAGATACTTACCTGTATAAGGGTTAGGGTAAGGGAACAAAGAAGAAGATGCTTACCTGTGTAAGGATTAGGATAAAGGAAACAAAGAAGAAGATACTTACCTGTATAAGGATTAGGGTAAAGGAATAAAGAAGAAGATACTTACCTGTATAAGAGTTAGGGTAAGGGAACAAGAAGAAGATACTTACCTGTATAGGGGTTAGGGTAAGGGAACAAAGAAGAAGATGCTTACCTGTATAAGGATTAGGGTAAAGGAAACAAAGAAGAAAATACTTACCTGTATAAGGGTTAGGGTAAAGGAAACAAAGAAGAAGATACTTACCTGTATTATCTCTTCCTATTGTAGGCTGTCAGTAACAACCTTGGCTCTAAGAAAGTCAAATATATCTCTAAAGAGGAGGCTCTGTTGAACAACTATATTGAGGTAGCAGACTCAATCTGTTCTTATGGAGAATGTTTTTTTAACTTATAAAAAATATATACTGACTTTTTGTCTATTATAAAAAACAACAACTATGTTTTATATGAACTTTTTACTATTTATAATTTGAACCATGTCTTCTTTGTCCATTTGTATTAGAATGCAGCCTCATATAGAAAAATATCACTTGCATAATGTAAGAGAGAATGAGTGAATATGCGTATCTAACCTTGACACGTCAGCATGTAAAGGACACATGGATGAAGAAAAGGCAGTTTTGATTGATATAGGTCAAGTATGATGGAACCTTGACTGACAGTCTAAGACAAGGCCACAACAGCCAATGAGACTTGTTCATGGAACCTTGGCTCACAGTTTAAGACAACAAGGTCACAACAACCAATAAGACTTGTTCATGGAACCTTGGCTCACAGTCTAAGACAACAAGGTCACAACAACCAATAAGACTTGTTCATGGAACCTTGACTCACAGTCTAAGACAACAAGGTCACAACAACCAATAAGACTTGTTCATGGAACCTTGGCTCAGAGTCTAAGACAACAAGGTCACAACAACCAATAAGACTTGTTCATGGAACCTTGGCTCACAGTCTAAGACAACAAGGTCACAACAACCAATAAGACTTGTTCATGGAACCTTGACTCACAGTCTAAGACAACAAGGTCACAACAACCAATAAGACTTGTTCGTGGAACCTTGACTCACAGTCTAAGACAACAAGGTCACAACATCCAATAAGACTTGTTCGTGGAACCTTGACTGTCAGTCTAAGACAAAAAGGATACAACAATCAATAAGACTTGTTCGTGGAACCTTGACTCACAGTCTAAGACAACAAGGTCACAACAACCAATAAGACTTGTTCATGGAATCTTGATTCACAGTCTGAGACAACAAGGTCACAACAACCAATAAGACTTGTTCATGGAACCTTGATTCACAGTCTGAGACAACAAGGTCACAACAACCAATAAGACTTGTTCATGGAATCTTGACTCACAGTCTGAGACAACAAGGTCACAACAACCAATAAGACTTGTTCAAGGAACCTTGACTCACAGTCTGAGACAACAAGGTCACAACAACCAATAAGACTTGTTCATGGAATCTTGACTCACAGTCTAAGACAACAAGGTCACAACAACCAATAAGACTTGTTCATGGAATCTTGACTCACAGTCTGAGACAACAAGGTCACAACAACCAATAAGACTTGTTCATGGAACCTTGACTCACAGTCTAAGACAACAAGGTCACAACAACCAATAAGACTTGTTCATGGAATCTTGACTCACAGTCTGAGACAACAAGGTCACAACAACCAATAAGACTTGTTCATGGAATCTTGACTCACAGTCTGAGACAACAAGGTCACAACAACCAATAAGACTTGTTCATGGAATCTTGACTCACAGTCTAAGACAACAAGGTCACAACAACCAATAAGACTTGTTCAAGGAACCTTGACTCACAGTCTAAGACAACAAGGTCACAACAACCAATAAGACTTGTTCATGGAATCTTGACTCACAGTCTAAGACAACAAGGTCACAACAACCAATAAGACTTGTTCAAGGAACCTTGACTCACAGTCTAAGACAACAAGGTCACAACAACCAATAAGACTTGTTCATGGAATCTTGACTGACAGTCTAAGACAACAAGGTCACAACAACCAATAAGACTTGTTCATGGAACCTTGACTCACAGTCTAAGACAACAAGGTCACAACAACCAATAAGACTTGTTCATGGAACCTTGACTCACAGTCTAAGACAACAAGGTCACAACAACCAATAAGACTTGTTCATGGAATCTTGACTCACAGTCTGAGACAACAAGGTCACAACAACCAATAAGACTTGTTCATGGAATCTTGACTCACAGTCTGAGACAACAAGGTCACAACAACCAATAAGACTTGTTCATGGAATCTTGACTCACAGTCTAAGACAACAAGGTCACAACAACCAATAAGACTTGTTCAAGGAACCTTGACTCACAGTCTAAGACAACAAGGTCACAACAACCAATAAGACTTGTTCATGGAATCTTGACTCACAGTCTAAGACAACAAGGTCACAACAACCAATAAGACTTGTTCATGGAATCTTGACTGACAGTCTAAGACAACAAGGTCACAACAACCAATAAGACTTGTTCATGGAACCTTGACTCACAGTCTAAGACAACAAGGTCATAACAACCAATAAGACTTGTTCAAGGAACCTTGTCTCACAGTTTAAGACAACAAGGTCACAACAACCAATAAGACTTGTTCGTGGAACCTTGACTGACAGTCTAAGACAACAAGGTCACAACAACCAATAAGACTTGTTCGTGGAACCTTGACTCACAGTCTAAGACAACAAGGTCACAACAACCAATAAGACTTGTTCGTGGAATCTTGACTGACAGTCTAAGACAACAAGGTCACAACAACCAATAAGACTTGTTCGTGGAACCTTGGCTCACAGTCTAAGACAACAAGGACACAACAACCAATAAGACTTGTTCGTGGAACCTTGGCTCACAGTCTAAGACAACAAGGACACATCAACAAGGTAAGATTTGTTCACAGGATATCTATGAACAAAGGATTGATCAGGAAATCAGTCTGGAGACTTCAAAGTGATAGGTGGGAGATTAGTAAAACCCCTATAAAACAATTTAGAATGTCAAAAGTGAAGGACGCTGGGTAAAGTTGTTCTCATATTTACTTGTCTCCTGCCGGGATCATCAGAGAATAGTCTGGTCACTATTAGACCAGGCAGACAGTTTGACTAATCACTCAAAAATACACTAAGACTTTAATGGACAACAAATGTATGTAGATAAGTGAATCAATAGCACAAAGGAAGATAGCAGCCATGATGTAACCTAGCTAGAAACTGTCAGGGACATATGTGTAACATGAACTTTTTAATAGACAAATAGTTAGTGTGAAAGTGTATTCACTCAGTAATTTTGAACAAGTGTACTCACTAAGTAATTTTAATGCCATGAAAAATATACTAACAACAAAACAAATATCAACAGGGCTGAAACTAAGAATGGCAAAATGTTACGTCTTCTCAATATTCCTGTATGGTGCAGAAACATGGACATTAGACAAGAAAACAGAACAGAAAATTGAAACCTTTGAAATGTGGATTTATAGAAGAATAGGTAGAATTGGATGGAAACAAAAGATAACAAACAATAAAGTTTTAAAATAACTGAAAATAAAAAGAGAACTACTAAATACAATTAAGACTAGACAAATGAAATTTTGGGCCATGTTAAAAGACACAACAGCCTACTAAAAGTAATATTGGAAGGAAAATACAAGGTAAAAGAGGCAAAAGCAGACCAAGACTAACATGGACGAGTAACATCAAAAGATGGACAAGTCAATCTATGACAACCTGCACCATCAAAGCAAGAAACAGAGTAGAATGGCGATCCATGGTAGCCAACCTTCGTTGTGGAGAAGGCACACGATGATGATGATGGTATTCACTCAATTCAATGTATTTCACTAGTTACTCCCTGTTGTAATAGTATTCATATGACTGAAAGAAGGAGGATGAAAACACATACTGGGATATAAGTTGATAGCAGTAAGAATAGATAAGATGATAGGAGAACTCAAGGGCAACCAAATAGTTTAAGTCAAATCTCTGAACAAGATATTGGCAATTTAATTTAAGTTAGAGATAAGAGTCTCAATTACAAAATAAGACAATAACAAGAAATGGAGAAGTTGAGAGTTGAGTAAGAGATAAGAGTCTCAATTACAAATAAGACAATAACTAGAAATTGACAAGTTGAGAGTTGAGTTAGAGATAAGAGTCTCAATTACAAAATAAGACAATAACTAGAAATTGACAAGTTGAGAGTTGAGTTAGAGATAAGAGTCTCAATTACAAAATAAGACAATAACTAGAAATTGACAAGTTGAGAGTTGA